>OZ038498.1:77826654-77839154 GCA_964036315.1 Acanthosepion esculentum
GTAGTAGTAGTAGTAGTAGTAGTAGTAGTAGTAGTAGTAGTAGTAGTAGTAGTAGTAGTAGTAGTAGTAGTAGTAGTAGTAGTAATAATAATAATAATAATAATAATAATAATAATAATAATAATAATAATAATAATAATAATAATAATAATAATAATAATAATAATAATAATAATAATAATAATAATAATAATAATAATAATAATAATAATAATAATAATAATAATAATAATAATAATAATAATAATAATAATAATAATAATAATAATAATAATAATAATAATAATAATAATAATAATAATAATAATAATAATAATAATAATAATAATAATAATAATAATAATAATAATAATAATAATAATAATAATAATAATAATAATAATAATAATAATAATAATAATAATAATAATAATAATAATAATAATAATAATAATAATAATAATAATAATAATAATAATAATAATAATAATAATAATAATAATAATAATAATAATAATAATAATAATAATAATAATAATAATAATAATAATAATAATAATAATAATAATAATAATAATAATAATAATAATAATAATAATAATAATAATAATAATAATAATAATAATAATAATAATAATAATAATAATAATAATAATAATAATAATAATAATAATAATAATAATAATAATAATAATAATAATAATAATAATAATAATAATAATAATAATAATAATAATAATAATAATAATAATAATAATAATAATAATAATAATAATAATAATAATAATAATAATAATAATAATAATAATAATAATAATAATAATAATAATAATAATAATAATAATAATAATAATAATAATAATAATAATAATAATAATAATAATAATAATAATAATAATAATAATAATAATAATAATAATAATAATAATAATAATAATAATAATAATAATAATAATAATAATAATAATAATAATAATAATAATAATAATAATAATAATAATAATAATAATAATAATAATAATAATAATAATAATAATAATAATAATAATAATAATAATAATAATAATAATAATAATAATAATAATAATAATAATAATAATAATAATAATAATAATAATAATAATAATAATAATAATAATAATAATAATAATAATAATAATAATAATAATAATAATAATAATAATAATAATAATAATAATAATAATAATAATAATAATAATAATAATAATAATAATAATAATAATAATAATAATAATAATAATAATAATAATAATAATAATAATAATAATAATAATAATAATAATAATAATAATAATAATAATAATAATAATAATAATAATAATAATAATAATAATAATAATAATAATAATAATAATAATAATAATAATAATAATAATAATAATAATAATAATAATAATAATAATAATAATAATAATAATAATAATAATAATAATAATAATAATAATAATAATAATAATAATAATAATAATAATAATAATAATAATAATAATAATAATAATAATAATAATAATAATAATAATAATAATAATAATAATAATAATAATAATAATAATAATAATAATAATAATAATAATAATAATAATAATAATAATAATAATAATAATAATAATAATAATAATAATAATAATAATAATAATAATAATAATAATAATAATAATAATAATAATAATAATAATAATAATAATAATAATAATAATAATAATAATAATAATAATAATAATAATAATAATAATAATAATAATAATAATAATAATAATAATAATAATAATAATAATAATAATAATAATAATAATAATAATAATAATAATAATAATAATAATAATAATAATAATAATAATAATAATAATAATAATAATAATAATAATAATAATAATAATAATAATAATAATAATAATAATAATAATAATAATAATAATAATAATAATAATAATAATAATAATAATAATAATAATAATAATAATAATAATAATAATAATAATAATAATAATAATAATAATAATAATAATAATAATAATAATAATAATAATAATAATAATAATAATAATAATAA
The DNA here is from genome assembly GCA_964036315.1 of Acanthosepion esculentum. NCBI lineage: Eukaryota > Metazoa > Mollusca > Cephalopoda > Sepiida > Sepiidae > Acanthosepion > Acanthosepion esculentum. The sequence continues at coordinate 77,828,705 of OZ038498.1, forward strand.
TAATAATAATAATAATAATAATAATAATAATAATAATAATAATAATAATAATAATAATAATAATAATAATAATAATAATAATAATAATAATAATAATAATAATAATAATAATAATAATAATAATAATAATAATAATAATAATAATAATAATAATAATAATAATAATAATAATAATAATAATAATAATAATAATAATAATAATAATAATAATAATAATAATAATAATAATAATAATAATAATAATAATAATAATAATAATAATAATAATAATAATAATAATAATAATAATAATAATAATAATAATAATAATAATAATAATAATAATAATAATAATAATAATAATAATAATAATAATAATAATAATAATAATAATAATAATAATAATAATAATAATAATAATAATAATAATAATAATAATAATAATAATAATAATAATAATAATAATAATAATAATAATAATAATAATAATAATAATAATAATAATAATAATAATAATAATAATAATAATAATAATAATAATAATAATAATAATAATAATAATAATAATAATAATAATAATATGCAAGAAAGTGATATGGAACCTGCCGAAATTGGTATGAATACTCTCCACACGCGGATACAGAGATAGGACCTATCACAATTTTATGGGACTTTACAGTACACACGGAAAAATCAAAGCTAATAATCCAGACATCGTGATCAGAGATTGCAAAAACAAATTGTGCCTTCTTATTGACATGGCAGTCCTTGCAGACAGCAATGTATCTTTGAAGATCTTTTAAAAAAAAAACTATCAAAATACAGAGACCTTGTGGCACATGGGAACATCAACAATTCCATCTGTAGTTGGAGCCCTCGGATTGATTGGAAAAGGGTCCAATAGACTCATTGCAGGGATTACTGTTAGTCCAAGCCATAAAGTAGTATGAAAAAAGTTTTACAAGTGCAGCTCACACCTTACGAAGGGCTTTATCTATGTAAAAGGTGTGTGATCTTGTCTATTGAGGGTTTTTTTTTTATCGAAAAATGCGCAGTGAAAAATGTCATGAAGGCATCTCTGACCTTTGGTCTCTGGTTGGGACCCAGAAAGATATGAGTATACACCAGAAATCAAAGGATATAAAATAATAATTTCGAGTCAACTATTGTCAATCCCAGTGAAAAAAAATATAACTTTCTGTAGAGAGTTGAGACTATAAAATGCATAATGAATTATATAATTAGCATGGTTGTGAATCATTAATTAGTGACTATTCTACAATTGTTGCCGTGTTAATAATTTGGGTTCGAACAGATAAAAAATGCGTATCAAGACAAACCAGAAATTCTCCTGGAAAACAACAAAAACAAATTTGAAATATTGACGATTAGACCTTACGCAGCAGCCGGTAGATTAGATATTCTTTTTTTTATTAAGTTTCAAGAGGTAATTCAAATTGAAGGCTCAAAAAATAAGGAAAATGATGAATCAGGTTGTAGAAATTGTGGGTTATGTGGATAAGGAGGATATATAACGATTGACCCTTGACATGGAGAGATCACGATTATAGTGTGCAGGAAAGCATCCACGCGGGAATCTGTTCCCCTAAATGGCAGTTTGTTGAGAAAAGGCAGAAGAAACGTTCCTCCTAACTTGTGGAAGATAAAGAAAATAAGGGCGATTCGAATGGTTGAGAAGTAGCAAAGCCTGTTTTAGCGGTAAAGTTCTGAACTACCAAAACTGAAGGACAGATCTGATATAAAAATATTTGACATTGAAAAAAAAAACAGTGTAGCACAGGCTTGTAATTTTCAGTCTGTGGGAAAGAGGTTCCAATGTAGAAAATAATTCATCACCCAGAAGAACACAAAAAAAAAAAAAACGATATGGGGCTCTCAAGGCATGAAAATGAAACTTTTCCAGTTCCATATCGAATATGGCCCAGTCTGACACTTTTAACGGGAACAAATGATTTTTCGAGCATTTTGGCAGTAGAATTCGTATAGGAATTCATCTAAAGGAGAAAAATAAACATTTAAAATATTGAGCCACGTTTAGAGAGGATCATTTCAACCTGGAGAAAACTCGTTATCTTTACGGTGTTGAAGAAACGATACGAGCTCGATTTTTGTGATATTGAATTCAACGATTCAGTAATTTCCCCCATGGAACTGTTAGAGGTTGGTCAGAAGAGAGGTCAGCTGTAAGGCAACGATCACCTGCCGAGACGTGATCTCAGAATTGTCTTTTGTAGATCGTTAAGAAAAAGCAGAAAAAAAGGTCGGTCTAAAGAGAGTAAGCATTGGCAGATACATTTTTAATGGCAAATAAGTAAAAATTGAACCCACCAAATTGTGAACTTCAACTGTGCCGGAAGACAATATATATATATATATATATATATATATATATATATATATATATATATATATATATATATATATATATATATATATATATATGTATATATATGCACATTTCATTAAAAACGACTGACAAGGTGCTTTTATTTAGTTTTTTATATAATTTCTCGTGCGATCTAATAATGTTTTTCTTTTCAGATGATAAATTATATCAAAACTGTCCGAATGTTCTTTTTATCCGAGCGCTTTCGGCTATACATTAAGCCATTTTCAAGGATTATATTTCAACTGTTAGAATTAGAAATAGTTTGTTATATGTATATTTTATAAAATGATTCATTTTTTTGTTTCAAAACACGGTCAAGATATTATGTCCATGTTCAAAGTCAATATTATTAGATGTTAGTTTGTTTGTTATAAAATTTATAGCCGAAAGCGCTCGGATAAAAAGAACATTCGGGCAGTTTTTATATAATTTATCATCTGAAAAGAAAAACTTTATTAGATCGCACGAGAAATTATATAAAAAACTAAATAAAAGCACCTTGTCAGTCGTTTTTAATGAAATGTGCATGAAAGAAGTATTGCTGCCTAAATACACAAATATATATATATATTTGTGTGTGTGTGTGTGTGTGTGTGTGTGTGTGTGTGTGTGTGTGTGTGTATTAACAAGATTTTGATTGTAATTGTGGATTTTAAAAAAATATTATGCTTTATTTTCCATAATTTTGCTACACGAGTTTCCGGTCTTGCGATCTTCATCAGAGCGCAGGTTTGTTTTTGAGGCGGTAAAGATTAACAAGTCAATCTTTCTTCCATTTAGCAACAGATTGCAGGTCATCTTTTTAGATCAGCTGCCAATTTGATCTTACTATTAAGACTTACTATTAAATAATCGCTTCCAAGTATTGCGATCTACTAAATTCTGTCTGTTGGTACTGCTATACTTGCGGAGAAAAGACAACGGCAAACCTTTCGCAAGATGACATCAGATTAAAGAAAACGAAGTCATCGAGTCCGACGAATGACGATTTTCTAAAGAGACATCGCATTTAAAATAAAATCCTATATTCCGAATGAATTGGCATAAAAAGCAATGTTTAAACAAAAATGGAAAAATCAACGAAAAATGAGAAGAGAATCCAAATTACCAAAAATAAACCAGAATTCTTGGGATTCCTTTCTCTGCTAATCTAACAAATATCAATATCGAACGGTTATCAAAAACAAAAATTATAAATAGGATACGAATATGGATATCAATTTCCATGATAATCTATGATAATCTCTATATGATAATCTCCATGCGTTCGCTTCTAAACAGGAATTGAAATGAGTATATCAGAAAACCAGCTCACCACTTGATTTTTTTCAATCTTTACTCGTCCCGTCCGGCGCTACCCCCGCTTAACTTGGCCGTTTTTTTTTTAAATTTTACTTTTTATTTTAATTTAATTTTTATTAACATAAAAATAGAGCGTAACATAGAACATAAAAATAGCATTGACACTTCGTAAACTTTTGTATACAGCCTGTCATTGAAATGAAAAGATGTCAGCTTTATTTTCTTAAAGTACGACAGGTGACCTGAAAATAAACTTCTCACTACACAACAAATATCATAGGCTGTCCGGAAGCGAAATAATAAAAATAATAATAATAAAAATAATAATAATAATATAAAACCCGGTATGGTACACCACCCAGACCCGGTTACGGAGATAGGACCTGTTACAATTTTATGGGACAGCATAATACACACAGACAGAACAATCAAAGCTAACCGACCAGACATTGTTATTAGAGATCGCACACAAAAAATGTGCCTCGTTATTGATATGGCAGTCCCTGCAGACTGCAATGTATCTTTGAAGATCTTCAAAAAAGTATCAAAATACAAGGAACTTGAAATCGAAATCTCAAAAATGTGGAACATCAACAATCCCCGTTGTAGTTGGAGCCCTCGGATTAGTTGGAAAAGATTCCAGTGGACTAATTGAAGGGATTCCTGGACGTCCATGCCTTAAAGAAATACAACAAATTGTTCTCATGGGTACAGCCCACATCTTACGAAGGGCTTTGTTTATATTAACTTTTTTTTTTTTTTTTAGTGGAAATTGTCATGATGCCATTTCTGACCTTAGGTCCCTGGGCGGGACCCGGAAAGAAATAAGTATACACCAGAAGTCAAAGGAAATAATAATAATAATAATAATAATGATAATAATTATTATTATTATTATTATTATCATTATTATTATTGTTATTATTATTATCATTATTATTATTATTATTATCATTATTATTATTATCATTATTATTATTGTTATTATTATTATCATTATTATTATTATTATTATCATTATTATTATTGTTATTATTATTATCATTATTATTATTATTATTATCATTATTATTATTATTATTATTATCAATATTATTATTATTATTATTATTATCATTATTATTATTATCATTATTATTATCAATATTATTATTATTATTATTATTATCATTATTATTATTATCATTATTATTATTATTATCATTATTATTGTTATTATTATTATCATTATTATTATTATTATCATTATTATTATTATTATTATTATCATTATTATTATTATTATTATCATCATTATTATTATTGTTATTATTATTATTATCAATATTATTATTATTATTATTATTATTGCTATAACACGTGTGTCCGATTTTTATGACAATATCTGGTTTCGTACCTTGCTATCGGTATGTATGTTGACATCCCCGTTATTATTATTATTATTAGTAGTAGTAGTAGTAAGGATTAATGGTCTTTGAAGTTCAAAATCTACCGTTTATTAGCTGGTATGATGCGGTTGGTATGCATGTGAAACTATGATTGGGACACCTACATAGAAGAAGATATGCTTTTATCCCGATCTGAGGTGTTTCGTGTTTGATGGCCGGCAGATAAGGTTCGGGAAATCAAGTCTCCTGCGTTGTTTGCACTTGATCGAAAAGGAAGAAACAAAGAAATGAAGATATCAATAAAAGAAAGCGTTTCCAGTCAAGTGACAACAACCCCACACGTCGAAGATTTCCAACCACAAGTTTACTTTAACTTGTGATTGGAAATTCAAAACCAACGCTAAGGAGGATAGAGACGATGGAAAGCTGGATGAAGGCCCCGATGCATGTTTACATGTCCGAAGAAGATCACGTTATTATTATATACCATTGTGCTGTACATGTAACATTATTCTCTACATATGCTACAAACCTGTGCATATATCACTGCATTCTGCATACACTGTTATTTTTATACCATTGGTCTGTATGATCCAAATGCAGTTGCCCAGATCCCAATGCATTATCTTTCTCGTTCCATTCTGGCATAGATTTGAGCCAACTTGCTGTATCTGGTGATTATGTGCTCACTGCTTAATCTTTATTTCTGCATTTTTAGTTCCATATTTCTCTTAGTCGGAAGTATTAGGTGCATTAACAGAGTTCTTAATTACCACTGATATTTAGTTAATTAATCATTATTAACAGTAAAAATACAGTATATATAATCAATGAGAAAACACAATTCATCAATTTATTACATAATTACCAAATCCATTCTACTGGCCTGGATTGGGTGATATGTTTTAAACCTCAAAGTATAAAAGAAGTGTATACGTTTGCATATTTCGCAATCCATTACTTTTCCCACCCTATTCTGATATACGTTGGATACAATTGTTATATTGGCTGATTATGTGTCCACTGCTTCGTCCTAATTTATATACAGTCTACATAAGCAGGTTTCCTGCGTTTCATCTTCGGCCCTTATGTAGTCGGTTCTTATGGCAGCATTTGGGACTGCTATTAATTGAATCGCTTTTTATTCTTATTTTCAAATTCTCCATCTTTCCTCGGTTTCTGGTAGAGCAGTTTTCAGTGCTTGTTAGTATTCCTTTGCTTACTCTCTCTTTTGCACTCATTCACTCTCTTTTCTGCAGTTCCAATTCAATCCTTGATGCCGTCATGTTGCTTTTCTCCTTTTCTTTTAACATTGTACCCATCAAAATCATCTCTTATGTGTAGAATTTTAGTTCTATATTTCTGTTTGTAGATAGTCTTAGAATTGTTAATTGCCACAGATATTTAGTTAATTGATCATTATTAACAGTACAAGATTAATATATATAATCAATGAGAAAACACAATTCATCAATTTATTACATTATTACCAGATCCATTCTCCTGGATTGGGTGATATGTTTTAAACCTCAAAGTATAATAGAATTTTATGTATTTAATTCTCTAGAACAGACTCCATTCTGTGCATATCCTATTGCTCTATATACCAATGGGCTCTTATGTAGTTGGTTCTTCTGGCATCATTTGGGGCTTCTATTAATAGAATTGAATTCCATTCTCATTTTCAAGTTTTTCATCTTGGTTTCTGCTCATGGTAGAAGAGTTTTCAGTGGTTGTTAGTAGTTCTTTGCTTACTTGCTTGCTCTCTCATTTGAAACTCATTGTAAAGCGTTGTCTTAATTCTGCAGTAAGCGGATCTTTTGAACAAATCTAGGAATAAGAGTTATTACAGTCACTAGCAAAACAAAACATTGCATTAAAATATCATACAATATTTTTTCTTGGAAACAGTTTTCATCTCAGTCATTAAAAGTTTTCATGAATATACCGTCATTTACATTTTAAAATAGTATAAATCCATAATGTTTGATTTATCAAACTTACTGTTAACTACTCTTCATAATATAAAACCTAATGATTAACTCATAAAAGCACCTACCATATAACAAAGATGTACCAATTTTCATTTCTTGTGTACCGTCGTTTTTCTCTTGTTTCTAAATAGAAAATGGAGTGAAGCTACATATATCTTTGAGGTTTTCATACAGAAGTTATTTTCTACTCAATCTCTAAAAAAAAAACCTCAGGATAGGGTGAGAACTAATTTCGTGAATATTTTTCATCTTCTTTTTTTTTTTTTTTATTTGTCAACCTTCCAAAGAAGCTATTATTTCTGATAAATTCGGTCTTGCTTGGCGGAAAATGCTTTCCAGATTGCCTATATTCACGCCAGACATCATTCTTATCCTATCTCATTATTTTCTTTTTATCTCGCTTTATTAACGAGGTATATATATTTTCCTAACCACAACCTGACCATTCATCACCCAACGTCTCTCTCATTTATCTCATCGGGTGTGAATTTATATGCAATTCACTTCTACCTCATCGATTCTTCTCCAGAATAGAACCTTACTATTCCTCTTAAAGTCTTACCATTTCTCGATGTTTGCTTTACTTATCTAGGCGCCTTTTTTCTAAAAACTCCAAATCAACCAGACACTGTGATATTCATCACTCAGTGAAATATAAAAAAGAAAATATTTCAGTAGTTCAAATTGCAGGAATGAAAACTGTTCATTTGCCTTCTGCATCAGATTCTGCAGATTGTACGATGTTATGCAGTTCCAACAGTCTGTAATAATAGGACAATCTTGTGCTTTGCTTTTCCCAAGAGTATTAGTTCGAAGTGAACAAAACCTATTTCATCTAGAAATTTAAATCACCAATTCGATTTTCCGGGCTTTTTGTTCCTTTTTTTTCAAATAGATTTCACCAAATATAATGATCAAGAGCCTCCCAAGGTAGAGGGATACTTTTGAAAAACCTTATCATGAGTGAAGCTTGACATATGAGCGGAAGAGAACGTTGTAGTCAGCGCATATTGCGAGAAAAAAGAAGGACAAATAACGTGTGACACTTGAAGAGGTTAAGATTATTGATTGCTTTGCTTGATCGTTTTTGTACGGCTTTTCAAGCGAAAGGTCCCATTGGGTTTCTGTTCCGCAAGGAGACAGCTGTGGTGGAAGCTCTCAGAGTGTAACTTTCTTCTTACATTTAAAACTCGGAGAAACTAATGATGATTCAACTCCGTGGAAGTAGAGTTGCGTGTCCTGGCAGTAAAGGTCTGAACTGGTGGAATTAATAACGGAGTCAATATGAACATTTTCATGGAAATAGTCATGAAGTAAGTAACGACAGGCTTGCAAAGTTGCATAGTATCCCAACTCCTTTGAATCATTAGAAAAATATACCGAGAAAATTTATTTCAGTTGCGCGGTAAAGAGGCCTGGTCGGCTCAAAAGTTCTCTTCACAACGGTCTTACTTGACAAGCAGCAACTATTTTTCGCATTATGGAGAGGAGTTTGTCGATGGCGGCCAAGTTGTTTTCGTTAGGAAGGTTCGTTTTTGTTGTGGATTCCGGGATGAAATCCGATATCAATGAATAACAAACGCCAGGAATGGATAAGGAAAATAAATGTATTAACGTAATAATAGAAACTGGTAATACGGGTTAGTAGATCCAGGAATGCGGGTTAGTAGCACTAATATATATATATATATATATATATATATATATATATATATATATATATAGTCTTTGTATTGAAGTATCGCGGTATTACTCCTTACTGAGTCTACGTGCCCGCTAACTGTGACGCTTGCCGCCGTCTCTGTGTGTGACTTACTTTACTACTAATGAACTCTACTACTCTTCTGTCGTTCCGTCTCGACTCTTTGACTGTTCGGGTATTCACTGGTAGTAGTATATGTATACCTTGGGTGAGTCCATTTGTATGAAAAGGGGAGACCCCTTAACACTTTTTAAAAATCTTCAAGTTCTGTTGGTGTTGATAATGGCGCTAATATTAATGGTGATGAGGATGGGCATTTTTTAAAAAGAAGACAGTGTTAATCCTGATCCACTGCGACGAAGATCACCCAGAAGATGGCGAGGAAAAGAATAAAAGATGGTAATCTGAAAAAGGATGATTTATAGCCGAAATATAGGATGAATATAATAAAGTTAATGTTAATGATAATATTAGCCGTTTCCCTATAAGGAAACATTTGACAATCTTTGAGCGCGTATCCAGTACTATGTTCGGTTAAATGCATAAAAACTTGCCCTTAAAACAATTTCTCAGGAAAATAGTTCTTTCAAGTTCTGTAGCTATTATGGCTCTTCCCATTATTGATGGGAGTTTCCTTCCTAACATTTTATTTGAAGTAGTGTGGAATGTCAACATTTTGATTATTTCATCATTTTCCCCCATTGAGTTACATGTGCTATCCAATTTAGTTGCTGCTACTATTTTTGGTTCTCAAGTGATGTGGGTTCTGTTATTTGGGACACTTCTTTGCGATTCTGTAATGCCAGTCCACAATGTTCATAAAAGTTCTACTTTTGTTAAAACCCTCGATGTTATACCCCGGTGTTTTATTTTGGATTATGTGGGCGAAAGCGAGCTATTTTTTGGCTTGTGTTGTGATCTTATTCAAAGTAGGAGTTGTATACACTAACATCTGTCATAAACTGCCTAATGCAAGAGTTCAAGATGCTGAATTCAGTAACATTTTTTAGTTACATTATCTGGCCTGTCATGAGATGCGGCGTTTTATGAGATGAACAAACCTTGTGTTAAAGGTGGAGTATCTTTTACAGTAACAATTTTTAAGCAAGAATTCTCCATTGATGTTTGAAGCTTCCCTTTCAAACGGTCATGTCTCCTATACCTGACATCTTTCGTGATATCTGTCCTTCTTTACAGCAGCGAATGTTGGACGATTTCCTCAAAAATGAAGAAGAGACCCCAGGCGACAGAGATGTGGTTCTACAGAAGGTTGCTAAGGATATCATGGACCGAGCATGTGAGCAAACAATGAGATATTAGAGAAGTGCAAACAAGGAGAAGGCTTATAATTAATACCAGGAAGGAGCAGCTGAGGTTTCTGGGACACATAATGAGAAAGAAGGGCCTGGAGAATCTGATACGGGTCGAATAGAGGAAAAGAGCAACAACGGAAAATAATACATGGTATAGCTAGCGGACTTAAGCAAATCGGATGACACAACGTGGTATGGGGGAGGAAGCAGAGTGAAAGAACTTATTGAGAGCTGCAAGGGAGAGAGGAAGGTGGAGAGCCATGACTGCCTACGTCCTGAAAGGACATGTCACATAAAAAGAAAAAAGAAAGTAACAAAATCCCCTTAAGGAACAGTTTTCTGTTTATTTCTAATATATTAAA
>OZ038498.1:77844154-77981654 GCA_964036315.1 Acanthosepion esculentum
GGTTTAATCCTGCTTCCTGCCCAGGTTGTGTTTGGTTTGATCCAGAAAGCAGAAGTGATGTTCATCCATTCACGGTCGACTGAAGATGTAGACACGGCTGGAGAGTCTGTGCTAAGAAATTTAGAATGCAGCAAAAAAAATTAATATCTGCAGAAAGCCGGACAAACAACTATTCAATGGTGGAATTGTTAGTGTCTTTTATATAGCAGAAAAGAATAGTATAGAAAAGAAACGGGTTACAGAAAAGAAAAGTATTTGACGTAAAAACTCATACACTGGATTCCAGACACAGAGAGAGTGTATTGTGATTAACTTGTTGTTAAATCGTCTGAGAACGATATATGACTCTTGCGATAGAGGGATAAGATTTTTGTGCGGGGCTAAAAGTTTATAGTGGCGTTCCTCCTCAGCAGTAGTAACAGTAGTAGTAATATCCGTGGTAACAGAAGCAGCGGTACATGTTAGCGGATGCATTGTTCCAATCTCTGACGTCACTTCCTCTCCTCCTTGAGTCTTCAACTCGACTCTCCTCTGTCTCTAACCCAACTCTTGCCCGGGCTAATTCTCTTCTCCAGTCTCGCCAAGAATTTTCTCCCGCCTCTCACTTTCTCAGCATAACTACGCGTTTATATAGAAAAAACCCGGCTGCTCATAACCGACCCTTGGCCCTCCTACTTCGCACGCGATTATCACGGGGTTCTGGTTGCTTCAACCAAAATCATGTGAATTCCAAAGTTCCTTAAAGCTTACTAAGCTCTATTTCAATGTATTAACAGATAAAAATTATTTCGAACATTGTCATTGTCTTCTAATGACCCAGATTCCGTTGGGTACAACTTCTGCCCTAGATCAGATTTCCCATCAATAAACAAAATGCTCTGATCTAATTTCGCTACTCAGATCTACTCCAATTTCAATAAAAAAATTTTTACGTGGGTGTGTGTATGTATGTGTGTGTGTTTCCCAGACTCTCTCTCTCTCTCTCTCTCTCTCTCTTACATGTAAAAATATTTCTAAAATAAACATTTTAATGAGATAGATTTTCAATATATAATATTAAACGTTATTTACATCTCTTTATTTATTATTGCTTAATTTCATTTACTCCCACGCTGTGATCTAAATGCTAAGGTTGTTACGACTTTTAGACTAGCAAATGATTCTTTCACTAAGCAAATGAATTATAAAACCACAAATACAATCAACAGGTGGTCAACAGAACATGAGACTTTAAAAACTTTAAAAGTCGAATATGCGAACTATTTACTTTGGATAAGCGAGATACGCTACGTTGTGCAATGTATGTCATATCATAGAAAATATAAATAATAAAACAGTAATTTATTCGGTGTCATTGTTTTAATTAATTTTAAAGGTTTAGAACCAACATGGAGAAACTTTGACTTTTATATATTAGATTCATTTTATATATTAGATCCTTTTATATATTAGATTCCTTTTATATATTAGATGCACCCAATGCAATGCGCAAGAGCCACTCAAAGTAGTGGATTACTGTAAAAAATGGTGAATTAGTTAGAGGATAACCGTTACAAAGGTAAATTAGGTGTGTAATATAAACAAAAGAAGACGAAGGAATGAAGTTATGGGTAAACGAAGAATCAATGACGATTGACCCTTGACTTGAAAAGTTTTGAAGATTATAGTGTTCAAGGAAGCACGGCCACGTTAATCTGATATTAGGAATAAAAGTGGTAACTTCTCCTTACATTCAGAATACAGGGGAAATGAATATGATTTGACTTCGTAGAAATATCACCGTATGTCTTAGCCGTAAATCCAGCCCTGATAATATAAAAGAATGGAGCGCTAATCTGAACCATTGTCACAGAAATATCGATAGGGCAGCGATAGATTCGTGGTGTTCTGCCTGTGATTAATCGGTTGTAGAGTTAGGAAGTCTTACTCCACAAGACCACATGAACGATCTTGAACTCTATCAAGGTTGATTTTATGCTCTAATGTAAATATCTTTTACAACATAAAATGTTTTAACTTAAATTTCATTTTTTTTTTTAATCAGATTCACCCCAAGCAAGACATCGAAGCCGCTGAGACACAAGTGTTTACTGGGTATGGAAGAGTTAAGACAGGAACATTACTAAGGAGCAAGAATAAAAGGTGAGCCACTAGGAGGACAGAAGATAGCGACTGACATTGCATGTAAATTTGTAAAGATTAATATTGACTAGAAAGCATGGAGCCGGAAAGCAGTTCCACAATCGAGAATAGCAAAGAAAAGAAGCTGTTAGCATAGAACTTACGGTTACATCTAGCCAAATCTGCTGTATATCGATGTGACCTCGTTGCCAGTCTAGTAACGTGTTATGAAATCTAGTTACCATAACGAAGAGTCCATCCGATCAGGTATCAAGAAAGGGTTTATAGATAAAGATAAAAACTGTTGCCTATTTTAGCTAATAAGAAACTTTTGGAAATATGACGCCATACAAAATTATTAATAAATTTAGTCCATTTTGGGGATGAAAACAGTAAGGTAGTGAATGCAGTCGGTTACTTTCAGTAGACACTTAAAATATTTAGCCACCCTGAGTATGATGATAAACTACATCCGGTAAGAAGGCCACTGATTGGAAGGTTTTGAGGAGTGTGAAACCACCTTTTAATTGCTGTTGTTCCGAGGTTCATTCTGACCTGAGTGGTTGGCGAATAGTTAATCTATAAACTGCGATCAAAATATTATGAAAGCATAACAATTTTATAGTAAATATTCCGGCAATACATTTTCATAGTAAAAAAATTGCAAACAATACATTTCTGTAAGGAAAAAAATTATTACAAGAAATACATTTTTTGTAAAAGAAACCAAAATATCAGCAATACAGTTTTTGTCAAAGAAATTATCAATGCTACAAAGAAAATTATATATCGTCATTAAATGACGCATAAAGAATTGATATGCCGTTAAACAAACAAGAAAATTAAAATATTTAGTATGTGGCTAAAAATTTTGAGAATATATTGAATTATAAAAAGAATAAAACTCAAGGAATGATCATCGACATTACTGTTTTTTAAATTTGATAAAGTTTATATGATTTAATTTGCTGAAAAAATATATATCTATTTAACCTGTTTTAGCTATCTATACCCTTTTCCCAACCCACTGTAAATTAAAGATATGCCACTTTTGTATCACTAGAGATGAATTTAGATTAAACGAAACACCAAAAAACTCGTCAGAAAGTTAATGCGTTCACTATTCCTTTTCAAAAATGGGATATCGTTTTTAATGAATTCCTGAAGAATGGAATGTCCAGGAATAATTTTTAGAATATCACAACAGGTTTGCAGAATATACGAATTGAAATCAGCATCCTCATCAACTCTTTTGATATATATATATATATATATATATATATATATATATATATATATATATATATATATATATATATATATCGTTACTGTGTGTTCGCGCACGCGCGTGTGTGTCAAGGGAATACGTGTACTGCGTAACAAAAAGCATTCTCATAATTCAATAGGCCTTAAAAATCACCCATTGAGGAGTGGGGATGTTTTGTGTTTCAGGATATCAGTGTCAGATTATTAGCACTGTTATGTGAGTGTATTTTGAATTTTGTATTTTGAGTGCAGTTGAATAAACCGATAAAATATCTTTAAAGAAAAAAACAAAATTTTCAATCGAAGGATTTGCAGGATAAAAGTGGCTTTTCGACTATTTCGTTTCGGATGTTAGCCTTGAGTTTTCAACTGTCAAAACTAATTCTTCCTGGTTGCCAAAACATGCATTCCAGACCTTGGGTAATAATAATAATAATAATAATAATAATAATAATAATAATAATAATAATGATAGAAAAATGTCTGTGAATATGTGGGTGTGAATTAGAATTCGAACGTTTGATCATTGGATAATTCATGCTAATAAAAAAAATCTAAAATGTTAAATAATTTTTATTGTTATATTTATTTTTCCATCATTTCTGATTACACGTTTTTAAGGAACGAACAGTTCCAGAAACTAAAACAAACCTTCAACTTGGCCGTTTAATCATTCAACTATTATTAATGATCCCCTAGATATGATTTCATGATTTTTTTTCCTGCATTTTTACTTTATCCTCTTCGGTTCCCAAAGAGATCTAAAATGACAAAAAAAAACCAAATCATGCTTGAGTCAAGTACTATTTTAGGTCCAGTTTCCAGGCTTGGTTCATCATATCATCTTTCGAAGCAATGGAATTACTTGGCAGCACTAAACTTATCTCCAAATATCATACTGCGGATTTTACCGGGTTGCATAATACAGCCAGATCAGTTTTGAAATAGTTCGATCTACACTAACGAAATCAAAGAAGTTGACTGATCAGGCCAATTGGTGACTTGCATGCCTGAACTCCATTCAAGCCGCAGAAGATAGGTCCAGCAGGCAGGGTAATGTCGAAGATATCAAACCGCAGAATCCTGCCTCTATTGTCATCCAAAATCTTTTTGGATGTTTCAACTGTGAAAATTGTGCAGATCTCTTGTTGGCGACAACATGACGCTAACCGTGATGGGAACCGGTCAACTTCGTATGAAAAATCCGTCACCATGTAAGAACTGTAAAAGAACATCTTTGTAACACAAAGAAAAGACAATTCGTTCGAAGATATATCACTGATATGGTAAACTCTTTGTTTACCAAATTAATATGAGTAATTGTTGTTCTCAATCTTTTTCCCGGTATTCTCTTTTCATATGATCCATGTCGAGATGCCCAACCTCCCCAGTTTGTTTTTGGGCTCCTTTTATCTTGTCTGGATCAGACTTGTGATATTTCTCCACTCCTGTAATTAATTTTGCTCGTCCCATGCATTTAGAGAGTGATTCTTGGTTCCGCGTATAGGCGGAACACTGCGAGTGATCTTATTTTTGTTGGGTGGACGGGTCCTTGTAACATTTTTTATTTTAGTTTGATGTGTTATTTCTAGTTTCGTTTTTTGTGTTCATCTCCTCTCCATAATTTGATGTAATTAATTTGTTTATATTTTTGGAAGAAATAACGACATTTTGACTCTATAAAATGTTTGTGTATTAGGGATTTTTTTTTATGTGAAGATGTGGTATTGAGTTGTATGTCGGTTTGAATGGTGATGGGTGGGTTCTTGTGGTGAATGAGCAAATTGTAATGGCTGAATGGGTCGTGAATCTGATTGGCTAGGTCTAGGATAGTAAGTGCCACTCCCCTACATCCCCTTTGGCCTTGTGCTGCAATTGTTTATAAAATATAGGCAATAAATAACCAATTCTTTGACATGAATGATGATTAACTCAAGTAGCATTGTCTACGCGGTCAATGAATTCCGTATAAGGAAACGGCTAATATTACAATAGATAGCAACCACGTAGTGATGGTCGACACTATCGAACACCTTTGATTGTCGTCTTTTACTTCCTCCAGGATCGCGCGGATAAGATGCAGATCGCCCTGAATTGTTCGTCCCTTCACAGCACCAGTCTGCTCGGGTTCCAACATGATCGGACTGCAAGTGACTGCAAACACTCCGTCAGGATCTTGACTCAAATCTTTAAGTCTATGTTTATCAGAGTTATAGATATGTATTTATCTAAATCCCGCTCACCATTTTGTTTTGTTTTTCAACAACGTGATCACGCCTCAGGAGATCTGATCGGAACCGAACCCTTGCCAGAACCAGCTATTGAAAACGACGGTCAAAATCGGAACAAAGTTGTCTCACACATCTAGTACAATTGGTAGGGCAGAGCATCAAGTCCCGGACACTTGACACTGTTGATACTTTTAAATGGCAAGTCAACTTTGCCCTCAGTGATCTCACCGTCTAGTCACTTCGAGAAAAGTCAGCCAAATAGCTGCGAAACTCTTCGCCACAAAAGCCATGCTCCTTGTTAAATCGGTTGGCGAAATGCCCCCGAAACGTCTTGGACATGTCTTTGGTCGACCTCAGAGTAGGCCCCCTCCGTGATATCGAACTGCCTAATGCAACGATCGGAACCTCGACGGATCTCTTCCTTTCGCAATCGTGCGCTCATATTCAAAAGATCATTAGAAAAACAGGGAATTGTGGGTAGAAAAGTGGTTATATGAGTCAATGAGAAATTAGATGGTGGGAGCTTGATCAAGTCTCAAGCAATTTCACGGACAAAAGAAAGAAAAAAGTTGTTTTGCTCCCCTCCCCTAAAAGCACAACCCCCAAGCAATTGGGCTGCGGTCAATTTGTAGTACAGGGTGTTTCAAAAGTACATGTTACGTTCTAACCACTCTTATATCATGAAATACTCAAGGTAGCATTGTTGTGAATATGGATTATCTCCCCGTTGATAATCCAAGCTATAAAAGCTGTACATTTCCGCTTGTCAAGTAGACGAGTAGTAAGATTCTTAATTGAATAAATTGTAATGGAAACAGGACAAGAGATTCTGTCTAGTAATCTTTTATTCAATTAAGAATCTTACTACTCGTCTACTTGACAAGCGGAAATGTACAGCTTTTATAGCTTGGATTATCAATCCATATTCACAACAAGCATAATTAAACTAGTATCATTTAAAAGCTGAAACTGTCAAATTTTCTTCCGTTAATTTAATTTTCATTTAAATTCATTAAATTTAACTTAGACAGTATCTGAACACTACTCTGCCTTCCGGACAGGCTGATTGCGTGGTCCGACGATGACCGCCTAGGTCTCTAGACCTCACGCCATGTGACTTCTTCCTCTGGTGGGGTATGTGAAAGATCTCGTGTACGTACCTCCCCTTCTCAGAGACGTAGATTATCAAATGGCACGAATGACTGAAGGCATGGCAACCATCGACAACGCTATGCTTGGTCGCGTTTGACAAGAAGTGGATTATCGTTTAGATATGTTTCGTGTAACCCACTGGCTCACATTGAACAACTGTAAAACCCTGTATAGAAACGTGGAAATATTAGCTTTCAGGAAATATAAATTGTGTTTTGATATGCTTAATAGTAATTAAGATATACAGTGTCGTAATGTGACACAGACTTTTGAAACATCCTGTATATGTCTCTAAATGCAACTATAATATTAACCGAAGAAAATACATTTACTGAAAAGCCATTGCAACTCACGGTTAAAAAATTTTAAAATCTTTATATTATAATATTTTTTCGATTACAGTTTTCTCCAGTCTGCATTTCTTATTGGAGTTGGGAGCTTCTTTCCCTACCTTTTGTTTTCACTAGTATAGAAGGACAATATTTTAAGTCATTTTCTATTCGTTCTGTCCATTTTGTTTTATAATTGTTGTTTGACAAAAGCAATAACAAAATGGATATGACCATAGGACATATGATGTGCTCTTTGTATTTTGTTAGTTTTTTGTGATTATGTAGCGCCAATCGACGAGGACTTTTTTGCATGACTTACTGGCTTTATTCTCTCCGAAGTGAATTTTTCAATAAGCTTTTGTACCCATTCAGTCATTTCACAATGAGCTTTGTGCCATGCAAAAAGTCTATATCTGACGAGGTTATTTCAAAATAGGACAAGATTAATTGTTTGAAGTGTTTTTACGGCTTATCAACCTCATGCAAGTTATTTAAAGCCAGAAAAATATTTTTAGTTTGTAAGACTTTTATGGATATAATAATGATTTACAAGGACAAGGCCTACTAATTAACCTATAGCTGGGAGGAGAAAAACTGTATTCATGCTTCCTCACAATGCATTTGATCGTGAGCAGATATAATAAACACGATTTGACTTTGAACTCGATTTACGATTTCTGATTCCAGGTCGTTATCCATGACACCACCGACATATTCAAGGTTACAGTACATTCTATTCCAGAGCGGTCACCCATCTAGTTACTGGTCAAGAACGATGGTGATTGTACGAGAACCACTGTTTCAACGTGATATGACTGTAAGCCTCTAGTTCAGGAAACACTAATAACTAGCAATAATAATGGTGAAATTGGATGCTGCTGTAAAAGAAGAAATTAAAAAACAATTTAAGAAAGATAAATACAAAGTGTTGGAAAATTGGAGTTCTCAAGAAACCTGTTCGGATAATCTACAATACCGCTGAATAATTGTAGTGAACAAAACAAAATCTATATTTAAAATCCAAATGCTAAGGAGTGACTCATTGATTTTGTTAGAAATTAAAAAAGACTCAAATTTACAAACTTTGCTTAACACACACGCAAAAGTGAATCCAAAACAAAATTCGCCAAATTTCACACCTTGATGCGAAATGTTTTTCCGCCAATAGAAAACTAGGAAACATTTTAAAACAAAATTAAAATAATCTTCAGTTCTCAGAAACAAATTCTTTTACGGAACTTTCCGCGAGCCGACGCGAAGTTTGTTCGCCGTCCAATCGAATGGCCCGAATGATATCCGGGAGTGAATTCCCAAATGACCTTTTCAAGCCCTACAAACAAAATAAAAGACGGGCAACTTCGCCTGTCACCAGAGAGAAGGAGACGAGCGTATTAACACGTCCCTTGACAAATGTCAAGAGATCGTTATTATTATCTCTACTTTCCTCCCTCACCTCTTTTATACTTGATAAACGAACGGAACATTTTAAGATTGAGCAATTACTTCAAAGATATTCCTGCACTACGATAAAGCTCATACATACATACATACATACGCTCCTGTCTACGTACACATAAACTCATTCTTGCAAGGCCTACTACAAATATTTTGACGACCTAGTATCAACCAAAATACATTAATTTCATTTGTAGAGACCTTAATTGATTTATATGTATATAAATTTGTTGTTTCACTTTACAATTTGGTTTTCTTGTTTTATATCCCGCTTATAATGGGCTATGTAACTAACACTATAACGGATAACTCACTATATAATAACGGCTTTACATTTCATGATTTCATTTACCAGCAGTTCAGCTAGAATTACTCAATCCTCATTCTCCAGCCTTCAAAATCGTTTACGCCCCTTATAGGACTGAATTATTTTCCAGATTTCTAAAGAAGAACATGAAATGTTAAAAAAAAAATGAAAAGGAAGACGAAACCGAAGATGAAGAGGAAAAATGCATAAAAGATGAAAAACCGGAGATGAAAAAGACAAAGTAGCAATCAGTACAAAAGATGAAAAAAAAAGACAAAGATGGAGAGAGAAAAAGACTAATGCAGATGAAAAGAAGGAAAACGACAAAGATGTTGAAGACATCAAACATGAAGAAAAATAAAAGAACGACGAAAGGGAAGAGAATGCTGAACGCAACAAGGCTAATGCGAATAACGGGAAGAAGACAAGAAAAAAGGAAGGAAAAAAGGAAGGGAAATATAACAAAAAAATATTCAATAAAAAATAAAGACAGATAAGAAAAAGAAAGAAAATGTTTCGCCAGAAATAGACAAGTGATGAACATTGACAATACAAATGTTGATGGGGACGGATGGCGTTTGAAGTGAAAGCGGTCCATTGTTTTGAATATTGACTGAATGACTCGTGTGGAAAGATAAGGTTTTTCTTTTCTTTTCTTTCCAGAACTGAAATAAAGAAACTAAGAAATTATTACGAGCAAGAGAGACACGCAAGGAAATATAATTGCAGATAATTCTGAGTTCAAAACAATGTCTTCCTGTGAATATAATGCGAAAAACAATTGATTTTTATTCAATGTTCTGGTCTTTTAGGTAAACAAAAATATTAAATTAAGAAGGTGTCAAGAAAAACTCAAGCATAAACAAAAACAGGAAAAGAAAAAAGCCATTGTTAAACATAAAATGACACATTTTGTTTGTTGACTGACATTTAGTGTCTTAGCGTTAATGACATAATTTCTGTTATTTTATTCTTCAAACGTCTACTATTAGTTGGTCATTTAATAAATGAATACTTCATTCAATTCCATTGCTTTTTACCTCAACGTTTTACGTAAGTGTGGAAGGCCTTTCATTTCACGAATTTATATAATGGAGGTGTGATATAATAGAACAGGTGCCGCCAAGTATATATATTTAGAGACAAATCTCTCAGCGGAGTAATCAGCTGGATTTTGTTTACAAAAGTTTGCACGAGTAGATATAAAACAAGGAGAGAAGTCGGCCCGAATCATCAATTCATTATAAAAATTCGTGATAGAAAAAATCCCCAAAAATGAATTTTTTAAAGAATTTTAAAAGGAATAATAATAATAATAATAATAATAATAATAATAATAATAATAATAATAATAAACAACAAACTGATTAACGTAACATTTTCAATATTTTTCAACAAATTAGAGAATAGCGCTATTTAAGAAAGGAAAACACAAAGTTTGACAATATTA
The DNA here is from genome assembly GCA_964036315.1 of Acanthosepion esculentum. Classification (NCBI taxonomy): domain Eukaryota; kingdom Metazoa; phylum Mollusca; class Cephalopoda; order Sepiida; family Sepiidae; genus Acanthosepion; species Acanthosepion esculentum. The sequence continues at coordinate 77,854,469 of OZ038498.1, forward strand.
AACAATATTTCAACAGAATGTCTCTCTTCTTCAAGTTATACTTAAACAATTTTTTTAAGTATAAAAATATATAAGACTACAAGAAAATAAGTCTTTGTACAAACGTTGCTTGTCTTGTAATGAAAGAACGGATGTCCAGGTAATGAGCGCGCCAAAACGAATGAAACGTCGCCAGCGTGAAGGCATAAAACTGGAAAGTGCTTAATATGACGGCGATCTTGTTCATCTTACTTGATTAGTTACTAAGAGGAATTAATCAAACAGATTAGTTTAAATATAATAGAACTCGCCTGTTATTCAGTTCATTCCCCCGGGCCGGGAAGTTTATATTTTGCATACCTAACTATCCTCATGCATTTTAAGGGTCGAAAGGTCGGTAGATTCTTCATATTTTTTTCAGAATGTGCACCGTAAGATGTTTGTCGAAATTACAGTCGTTAATAATAATAATAATAATAATAATAATAATAACAATAATAATAATAATAATAGTAGTAGTTCCTGGTAGCTCATGCCTTAAAGAAATACAAAAAAAATGTACTCGCAAGTACATCTCACACCTTTATCTATGTAAATTTGACTTATTTTTTTTTTAAAACTGTGAGTGGAAAAGGTCAAGATGCCATTTCTAACGTCAGGTCTCTGGTCCAGACCCAGAAAGAAATGCGTGCACACCAGAAATGAAAGGAAATAAAATAATAATAATAATAATAATAATAATAATAATAATAAATAACTATAAACCGTTTCCACTGAACTTGAATGAGTAAATATTCAGGGTAGATACTTGCAAAAAAAGCTCTATTGAAGGTGGTACGTTACTTTGTTTCATGTGTCCATTAGCGATAAAAATGATTTAAAAAATAATTTTGCATAGTAAAGCAGCTTGAATGATCTGACCAATAGCTGCATACGGAGAAGACAAAACATCAACTGCAAAACTAGAAAGGAAACTGAAATATTCTGGAAATTTGATATGACTAATCAATCGATTTCTACATCAAACACTTAACCCCGTGTTTGTAATATCTCCCAGAATATTTTAAACTCCTTTCCGAATCAGAACTAAACTTGTCAAAATTATTTTACTTTCTGCAAGTCACCCCATGTTTTGAAAGTTTTGAGTGGCATGTCGTACACTGAACTGACTGCAAGGAGACTTAAGGGCATATATTATTTTATGGCGTATAGTAAATAATGTTAATAATAATAATAATAATAATAAAGGCAAATAAATTTAAACAATAAAAGGCATACGGCCATATCACGTTGAAATACCTTTTCCCGTACAATTAACGAAGTTTAGCGACATGGAATGCCAGGTGCAGTAAACTTGGATGTGAGGGTGGTGTAATGGACATTGTCTCGGAATTGTTAATCGGAGAGCCGAGATATATTCAGATGGTAGAGTAGTGGATAGCGGCTCGGTTTGAGGAATCGGAGAGCCGAGTTCGAATTCCTGCCGAATCCATCACATTCACTTACGTGCTAATACCCTAGGGAAAGGTATGAATCTTCTCCTTCTTCTCCTACCCCGAGTTATGGGTAAATAGCAGGACAGACCGCGTTCTATAGCCTTGGTTGGTAACTGGTCTACTGCAGAAAGAAATGACAACCTACTGCGGGAAATAATTTGCTTCGTCAGTCATGAAATTAACAGGAGATAATTGATAACTGACATCCATTAAACATGGCACGTGGAACTAGAACAGTCTACCCCAGTGAGCGAAATAAAGGGTTCAGTTCGACATTCCAACCACCTGAAGAAGGCCGGAGCGTACAACGGCCGAAACGCTGTGATAAACTGTAGCAGCTGCAGAACCTCTGGCAATGAGATAGATAGATAGATAGATAGATAGATAGATAGATAGATAGATAGATAAAAAGTAGAGAGAGATTAAAACTACCACTATTTCTTTTTTGTTTCCCATCGATAATTTTTTTTGTAAAACGAAGTTACATGGAGGACAATAATCCGAATAATGTAAATGAGTGTCTTTTTCTTTCCCATTTTCCTTAAGACATTCTCTCATGTTAAGTTCATGATATTCTTAACATCTTTTTGTAGGATTTCACATTTCTGCTGCTTTAAAGCTTTTTCTTCACAGAATTATATTTCCAGGTGACAAGAATGACCAATACGAAAATCTGTGCATTTGTTTAATATACTTTAAAGCCAAGTTTTCGATATTAATATCCTTTATAAATTATATTAATATCCTTTTAGATTAATTATATTAATTATATTAATATCCTTATATTAATATCCTTTATAATATACATGTAAAGCCAAGTTTTCGATTCACATCTATCAAGTTTAACATTTTAGCAGATAAATTTATGATTTATCGACAGTTTGATTTTATTAATATCCTTTCATAGAATCCAATGAGTAGATCGTCTCCTTCCTTTTTATCTCTGAAATTCCATCCCATAATTCTCTGTGTGCCATTGTCACATCGAGTTTAACTGAAATGGGTAATTGGACCTGATTTTGCCTCTTATTGAATACCAAGTTAGACGTCTTTCCACTACCAGAAAGTTTTTTTTATTATAATGTTAAATTACAGAAGGCATATGGTATATACTGGCTGCTTTTATTGTTCATAGTACAGAAACGTCTGTGATAGCTAGAGAGGAGTTGAGTGATAGAGACAGACTTCCACTTCCTAACAGTTGCAGGAACGCGTGTGTATAAATTGATGCTGAAATCTTTTTTTAAGGAGAAACTCCTGTTGCAACAAGTTCCTCGCCTTTTCGCAAATTGATAATTCGTTAATTCCGGATCGAATGAAAAGGTACTCCAACTTGCCACATCTTTCTTTTTCTTTCTGACGAACGTGCAAAATAACGTTTAAATGCGACCGTCAGCTGACTCTATATAATTTATTTGTTTTTCTTTCTTACAATGAGAATTTAGCACTTTGGCGAATCTTCTGAACTCTAGGTTATCAGATTTTAATATTTTGTAATTCAAAAACACAATACATCAACAACACACAGAGGTTGATTGCTAGTTAGAAAATTTGTTTTTCTTTAATTCCTAAAATTAACTTATTTACCTTTCCTTCATACACACGATGTTACGAGTTGGGTTAAATTCTAAATACAATAGTTGGCCGAAAGTTTGCAAATGTTTTACTGGAAAATAATGCAATCTGAATTAATTTTAATTGTAATTATGCCCGTATAGTTAAAAAGTTTCTAAGTTGAAATTTATAATTAATATAACAAACTGATAATGTAATGTATATTGCTATGGCGTCCATAAAGATTATATTCATTAATATTATTTTAATACGCTAGAAGCCAATATAAGAAATGAAATGGTTTGATCTGCCAACCTTGAAAATGTTCCTTGATAAAACTGATTTTGTCTGGGCGCAGTATCGGTATTATTGTAAGTGTGAAGTCTGTATTTGTAAGGAAATGTAGAGACGTTTGTAATGCATCGCCGAAGGAAAATCTGTTTTTCAATTCTATGTGGGATTTAAAAAGAATTCCTAAAGAGGACTCATCTTGCGTATAAAAGTTCAGAATATCATTGTTTGGCTTTGTAAACGAAGATTTATGAATATTTTCCAAGTGTGTGAAATAACTTCTTTTGGATAACGAGGCTCATCTTAATGGGTAATTTTTTTCTGCTACAGCTGCAGAACCTCTGGCAATGAGATAGATAGATAGATAGATAGATAGATAGATAGATAGATAGATAGATAGATAGATAGATAAAAAGTAGAGAGAGATTAAAACTACCGCCATTTCTTTTTTTGTTTCCCATCGATAATTTTTTTTGTAAAACGAAGTTGCATGGAGGTTTTTATCTTTCCATGACTCACTGTCGACAGCCTCTACTGTCTACAGGCAAAAGTTGATTAAACAACGCTCTATATCTCTTCACTACTTCCTTCCTGTTATACTGTCTATAGACAAACGGGAAGTTGTTTGAAAGACTGTCCTTTTCATCCTGGTAACATGAACTATCCCTCGCAGATGTCTTTTGAAGCAGAGTGTCAACTTTCTAACTTGAGGACCTCTGGGTTTGTGATGAAGTCAAGTCAGGTGCAAAGGAAACTCTGATGGAAGTGAGTGAATAGGCGTAGATGTCATTGGTATATGTGACCCAAGTTTCGGCTCTATAAATGAAAGTACGCAGCAAGATTGATTTGTATACCACTGTTATAGACACTATATACAGGAATAAATTATTATTTTATATTTTAATATGGTTTATTTGACATTCTGTAATTCTATAACCTTCATTAATCTTTCATTATTGGTATTTGCAAGGGCGGGCGGTCTTTCCTTTAACTAGATATCAAATATAGCTTTCTCATTCTCTTCCACTCCCAGTAAGCCCTTGCATCCTAGTGTCCTTGCTTGAGGTGGAATGATTATAAAAAGTCTTATTTTTAATCCAAAATATATTTAGGCTTTAAATATTGCATAAAGTGTAGATAGTCCGTAAAAAACAAATCAATCAAACAAGTATCCTACTTCTTCATCTTGCCTCCTTACAACAACCTCTTTCATTAATACCTCGACATAAGTGGCTCACAAGCCTTGTATTGGGTAAACAATAGTATAAAAATGTGGTGACACAACTCGCTTTACACCACATTATTCGAAGGGGTTATTTAAGTATTTTTGTCCCGAGGCCACGGCTCTAATACTCGGTTTACTAAAAATAGCTATGTTTTTTCCTCTAAGATGTTGACCTTTTTTGTTACACCATTGAAATATTTACACTATTTGCATGGTACAAACTGTTGTCCTAATCTTTATTGCCATGTTCACAACATTTCGGCTGTTGTACACTCCGACATTCTTCAGGTGATATACGGAGGAATTTCGAACCGAACCCTTTTTTTTAGTCCACGGGGGTAGATTGTTTTAATTCCCCGGGCCATGCCTTTTTTGGATTTTACAGTTTCAGCTAATTCCCTTTAGTAACTAAAATCTTCAAGTTTTTGTTCTGTCTGCTGTGGCCAGGTATTGAATTCACAACTCTTTGGGTCAGGCACTTTTTGGATTACTTGACCAAAGTTTTTATTCCGTTGACGGTATAACAATAGTTATAGTAGTCCGAACAATGTAAATAGCGTACAATAGTTATAGACATATAGACGGATATCATTTAAATAGAAGGATTCGGGTGAGGGTTGTATATCAGACCTAATATACAATAATTCCCCCACTTTGTTTTAGAAATACAGTAGGTCAGGTGGATATAAAATTTCTTCCGGAGACAGCAACCCGGATGATTTCTCGTGACGAGCCAGATTCGTTCCCTAGGGCTTTGATTGTAGAGGCAAACGCAGCGTGAGATAGCAAAGGTTGTTCGTCACGATTTTCTGCAATATTTATTGTTCATGATTTAAAGTGCTCCATATCAGAGTGTATTTAAATAATAATAATAATAATAATAATATATAAGAAAAAGGTAAATAATAAACAAATTCACAAATTATGAAGACAAATAAACGTGGTAATATTCAACACCAAAAAATTAAGTAATGAGTAAAAAAAACAAACAACTTTATAAAATAGCTGCAAATAACCGCATTCGTATTGACAAAGAAAGCCGTGAAAGATAGCCGTTAACGCCTATGCAAAAAAAATGTTACGTTAACACAATAGAATTCATTCTATAATGCACCATTACCAGCATATATAAATAGCCGAAGAAACATACAATACACGAAGCCTGAACATTTCGTTGAAACATGAAACATACTGTCGTCGTTCGGTATTGACCTCAGTATCCTCTTTTATATTTAAAAATAATATTTATTAGGGAGTTGAAAAGAATAAGAATACTTTACTGAGGAGAAAGGAAAACAAAAGAAGGGGATTCGGGAAGACAGAAGATAGCAATTGACGTTGCGTTTAAATTTATGTACATTGTAAATGACAAGGAAGTTCGAGAAAATGAACAGTTTTGCCGCGATGACAATATTTCGTCCAGATACGACTGTGTTAACCATTCGTGGGATTTGATAAAGGATGCATACATACCGATTTCCAAGTGTATTTGTTCATGAGTGAATGTAATGAACTCAACTAGAATTCGAACTCGGCTCTCCAATTTCTCATTCCGAACTGCTATCAATTAAACCAGATGCACGTAGATATAGGATAATACATATTATGAGAATATATAGTATAGATAAAGGATGACCCTCGACTTGAAGAGGCTAAGATTGTGGGTATCGGTAAGCATCCCTTCAGGAGTCTGTTCCACAAACGTATCTTGGGAAGGAGCTATCTGAGTGGAACTTTCTTCTTACGATGGATACATAGGGAATTAACATTGGTCGACGTGTGTATTTTTTGGCATGACGGTTCCTGGCAGTGAAGGTCTGAACTGGAGGAACGAAAAAATGAAATGAATATTTCTCATAGAAATAGCAATAGAGCAGCAAAATGCTAGCAACGTTTCACCTGTGGGAAAGAGGTTTTAGGGTGGGAAATAATTCATTACCTACAAGGCCGCCTAATTCACGTCAAGGCACGATATATCTGCAATACCAGTGCCAGCTGCGGTCGACCGCTTACCAGATATGTACGGTTTCTATATGGATAATTATCTGGCGGGATCGAGCCAGTTTGAGGAGGTAAACCATCCCAAACTGATCGCCTTTTGTCAGGTTGGCCGTGTGTGGATAGGTGTTGTCTTTCACAGGGTGACAGCCTTATTAAATCTTTTAATGGTAGACGATTACATGAGTAACCACCTTCAAGAGGTCAAATTCCACAGACATATCACACTGATTTCAACTGAATAATGGCTACAACGCACAGAATGCTAATTTCTACTTTTTTATGGATATTGTGGTTACTACGTCAGACCGATACCCGCTTCCTCATTTATTTACAACGTAACCAAAAAAGTTATGTCCGTTTTTTGATTAGTCATTGAATGAAGTTGATATATACTAAATGCGTGTAGCAATTGTTTTCAGATTCGGACAGCCGGAAGTAGGAACATCAAACGTTATAAAAAACACGCGCACCGTGCCTGGCCATCAGTTATAAGCCGGACAGCTGTGAGAAGGATGGAAGTGTCTAGAGATCTCGTTCGGGACTGTTTGCTTTACGACTTCAAAGTGGGCTTATCAGCAGCTGAATCAAGTCGCTTCATATGTCAAGCTTTTGGGGATAGTGCTGTGGATAAACGTACTGCAAGTCGGGAGATTTGTCTCTCCATGATGAGCCTCGCAGTGGACGACCAAAGGTCTTGGATGACGGAGTCCTGAAGGTGGCTATTGAAGAAGACAGTAGTCTAACGTGTGGTGAACTTGCAAGAAAGTTCAACGTTTCCGATGAAACAGTTAGACTTCACCTGCACCGCCTAGGTAAGACGTACAAACTGAGCAAGTCGGTTCCGCAAACGCTGTTGGAGGTCCACAAAGGACAACGAGTGGCAGCCTGCGTATCGCTGATTTTTGCCACCGTACCGTATCCTTATTCAATGGAGTGCTTACCAGTGATGAAAAGTGTGTTCTGTACGAAACTCCCAAGCGTTCCAGACATTGGTTGTCTCATCAGGATGCTGTCCCTCACACCGCAAGACCGCCTATGCACCCACGCAAGATTATGCTTTGTGCCTGGTGGACAGGTCGTCAAGTGGTTCATTATAAACTGCTACCAACGAGCTAAACGGTCACTGGAGACCTATACTCGCAGCAATTGAAACGTGTGCAACAGGCATTGCGTCAGAAGGAGCCAGCACTGGTGAATCGCAAAGGTGTGCTTTTCCCCATGACAATGCCAGGCCGCATGCCGCGCGATTGGTCAGGGATATCATACAGCAACTTGGGTGGGAGACTTTGTGCCATCCACCTTATTCACCTGACCTTGCGCCATCCGATTACCACCTCTTCCACTCCCTGGGTAATCATCTTCGTGGAAAATCTTTCACCAATGAAGCAGACTTGCGTAAAGCCCTCACGGACTTCTTTGCGTCAACACCCCCCCAGTTCTACCGCAAGGGCATTGAACAGCTGGAGACTCGTTGGCAGAACGTGTTGGATGCCGATGGCGATTACTGGCGAAGACTAAATATAAGTTACACATACTGTGAAGCGTTTTCTTTTTTTTTTCATTTAAAAACGGACATAACTTTTTTGATTACCGTGTATTTGCCTGCAGTTTTAAAGCTGCAATCAGTTTTGCTTTAACAACACATACACATGCACTCAATAATACGCCGTTCTGCATGTTACAAGAAATAATGCAAAAGCGTTTTTGCCTTATATTAGTACACTTTAATATATTTTAATTAAATATATACACACACCCTTGTTAAAATTAATTGAAACAATCACTTTAGTTTCCTTTCTTTCACCATACGGTCAGTTTTAAACCCACTGGTGTAACAGAATTTAATCCATTTCTTTTGCAGTGGTGTGCAGTAATATGAAAACTATTTTCAGGCTGTATGATAAAATTTGTTTGGCCTTGAGAAATATTGCACCATCCGTGATTACATCAGATTTTCATCACGCCAAGATGCTATTGCCTCAACTGTCGATTAGTTGTCCTACGGCCATTGATTGCGATGGACGTTACTCCAAAGAAGCGTAAGAAAATTCTAACGCTGCACGAAAACACTGGCAAGCCTTACAAGTGAGCAAATCAAATTACTACAGAGTGGCCCGGAAACTCTCCTGATTTAAATCCAATCGAGAGACTATGGTCAATCTGCAAGGAACGACTTCATGGAACGGACATACGAAGTATTAACATACGCACTGGGTCATGTTTCAGTGGAAAAAATTCGAGGAAAAGTAAATAATAACGAAATTATTCGTTTAGTTTCAATTAGTTTTCACAAGGGTGTGTGTGTATATATATATATATATATATATATATATATATATATATATATGAATGAGAATCCGACGGAATTGTAAACATATAAAACAATTTCTAAAATTTATATTTTGAAATGTTTTGTAGGTGTAATCTGAAAACATATTTTATTAAAAACATATATTAGCAAGAATATATATCTTTAAAATTGTCTCCAAAATACACACACACACACATACACACGCACACACACACACATACACACGCACATACACACACAGACACATATATATATATATATATATATATATATAGAGAGAGAGAGAGAGAGAGAGAGAGAGCGAGAGAGAGAAAGAGAGTTGTAGAGTGGATAAATGAAACGGCCAAAGTTAAACAGGCGTGTTCAATTGAGACCCCGTGCTCGATGAACCTGGCAAAACTACCCAGCGAAAGTATAGTGGCACGCCAAAACGTAGGTACGCGTATATGTACTAATTAATACATATATATGTGTGTGTGTGTGTGTGTGTGTGTGTGTGTGTGTGTGTTAAAAATGAAGTTTTAGGTAATTCTATACTTATGGGTAAAAGTGCTCAATATCAGGGACAGAACGTATGTAAATATGAAAGTAGACACTGAGATCACAACCGAGTATTGACAGTGTGTTTCACGCTTGAACGCTATCTTTCGGTCACCATCCTTTTTCTGAAGACTACCTACAGACATGAACTGTCCTGTCGATAATCGATGTTAACTTTAGTGTCTACAGTAGATATTGGGAAAACGTATTTCAATGTATTTTTAGTTCATAAATATCCTTAAAGCCAACCTGGGCCAACTGCACCGAAGGGGAAGAAAAGGACATGAAAAACAGTATACCTTAATATAAGTAAAAACAAAGTGGTCTACAACCTTCACAAAAGAGATTCAATTGAAAAAAGCTCGCAGATCAGAAGAGGATACAATTCAATCAGTGAAACACTACCATTTTAAAGAACTTTCGCGTAAAGAAACGATCTTCAGCTGTTTCAGGGGCGTAACAGGAGTATATACATATATATATATATATATATATATATATATATTCATTGATGCATGTTTCATAAAATAATATAGACAAGTTTTGTTTATTTATTTTATGTAAATTATTTGCATATCGTCTGATAAGCTTAATAACATTATCATTAAAAGACGAAAGAAAATCACCATATTGATACATATTTTTAATCCTGTCTAACCTTTCGGCTTACATAAGGCATTATCAAAAATGACAATTACATTACAATATACTAAACAATACACGGACATGGCAATAAGGATAGTATGTTTTTGTTTGCATGGAAGATTTCTAAGCAACGACAAACTCGTGCATACGAGACGCTGGAAGCGAAAATCGCACCGCAGCTCATGACATCACACATGATCATGCGAGAGTGAAAACGAGAAGTATAAATTATGGGAGGCCATTGGTTTATACCGATGGCTTCTGTTATCAATTATAGGCATTTAAGAATATTTGTGGAGATTTCATAGTTTATTTTGAATATATATATATATATATATATATATATATATATATATATATATATATATATATATATATATATATATATTGTGTAATTGGGCAGCAATCCATCTTTTATGCAAGTTTCGTTTTCAATACGTTGCAAATCGTTTTCAACTAAACTTGCATATATATATATATATATATATATATATATATTTATATACACACGCATATATATATATATATATTTATATATATATATATATATATATATATATATATATATATATATATATATATATATATATATATATATATATATATATATATATAGGTAAATGATTAATAAGCTCAGGTAGATGGAGTTTTAATACTGCTTAATTTGAATTTGAAATCTGAATCCCACCCCCGTCAAATTTCCTAAGTATTGGACTACAGTAGCTGAACCTAGGACTCTATTGTCAGACCGAAGCCGCTGTGATATTTTCGTTTTATAAAATCGATGTATTATTTTCAGTGTAAGTCTCATGATTTGCCTTGCAAACTATTTGTTCCATGGTTTTATCCGGAATTTCTGGGGCAGACTTCCTATTTGATCTTTAAAATATGTGTTGTGTCAGTACTAAAATTGGCGAGTTATTTTTTAAATCAGCATTCGAAATCCTGCCTTTTAAAATTCCGTGGTAGAATTGATTAAAACCTCGTTGCGATGAGATTTCAGGTCACGTCGTGAGTTTGTTCTTTATCCTCAGACAGAAAGTGATACAAAGTAAGGTGAAGAAAATGGCCTTCAACATTAAGAATGATATCATTTCATGCAGTTACACTGTTGACGACTTCGTAGAGTTAAAATTCAAGGAAATAACAACTCAGAGAAAAAAAAACTAGTGTTTACTATTTAAAGGGAATTCTCTGCGCATCTCTATTGCAACACATGTTTTAACTGTGAAGCTTTCATCACCTTTGAGGAACGTCAATTAAGTTTCTATGAAGCTGGAATCGAAGTGATCGATAATTTCGCGCTTTTTTCTGTTAGATGTCTAGCCTTGATATCTCAAACTGCTTCAATTTCGTTGTCAATGATCGATCTGGATTGGTTACGGACAGAACATCATGATTGGTTCAGTTGGCAATGTATGTTTTGTGAATTGGATTAAATCGAAATGCGCTACGCGATAATTTTGCAGACTAAACGATAGGGAAATTGTATCTGAGCACATTACGGCTTTGTTTTCTAACGATGTTTTTTTATCAAACTATACCAACATATACATCTTTCCATTTGTCAAATTTCTTCAAAACTTTGTCGAGATTCTATATCCTATTTGGAAACACATATTGTCGACATGGAGAAACTGTCTATATTTCCGATATAAGGTATTGTAATTATTTACTTTATTTACTTTTTTCGGACTGTTGTCCTCATCTTTATTATCAAACGTCGTACGCTCCGGCTTTCTGCAACGTGATTGGAATTTTGAACTGAACCCTTTATATGATTACGTTAGTGGTGAACAAATACTTGTAGAGTTGAGTTAAAGGGAGATAACAAGAACATCCGGAAGAGGCATGGCACGTGGAACTAAAGGGTGTTCCAATAACTTGGACCGGTTTTAATGTGAATTATGTTTAAGAGTCTAATGATTTTTTAAAAATTTTATTTAAGTTTTGGCCTATATTTGGGCGATATTATTTTTCACTCATAATTGCCATGACTTACATAACATGATCCAATAGAGAAATAAATAAATTTTCACCAATAACACTGATTTATTTACTGCTAAATTTGATCCGTCTTAATGAAACACCCTTATATATAATCCGTCTTAATGAAACACCTTTTAGAAGAATCTACCCTAGTCGACGAAATAAAGGATTCAGTTCGAAATTCTAGTAACCTGAAGAACGTCCGAAACATGTAGACAACAGTTCAACGATGTAAATACTGTAAACATGGAGAGATTAAAAACATATAAATCTTTTATTTTCAATCCATTCTGAAGGATTCTATGAGGATTTGCCTTGGATTAATTACACAAAAGGCTTTATGAATGTCTTGCTTTTGAGCCGTTCTGAAAATGAAATGAGGATTTGCCTTTAATTCGATACAGAAGAGCTGGGAAAAATATATTAATAACTTTGGACATGAACTAAGAATTATAAAGAAAAGATACAGAATAAATATTAAGGAATTTTTTGAAAAGTCAATCATTTTCATTTTTTTCTTTCAACACGAGATACGACAGCTTAGAGAAAACGTGCTAATGGTTCATTATTTAATCATAAACACAAATACACATATTTATTTATTTATTTCGTTTTGGGATCTGATGAAGCCTAGAAAGGCGAAACGCGTAATCAAATATAATTTTTAATGATTTTTTTTTTCCATTTGTCAAATTTCTCCCAAAATTTGTCTGGGTGTTATGTTCTATTTTAAAGACATGGAATTCGAAATTGCTTCAGCTGGTGTTTTCACTGGTCTAAGTCATATTTAAACCTTCACTTTTATGAATCCGTGCATATCCGTGCAAATATTTATTACATTGCCATATTTAAGTGCTATGTACATTTTCATCTGTATATATAAACTTCTGTAAATATTATAATATCAATTTTATGCAGTTATAATTTAGTGTACACGTTATATTATCTTCTGTATACTTAGAACATTGCCTTACATACGTAGGTATTATATAGCTTTGTGAAGGTATCTTTTTATAAAGTATTGCAGAATTATTTATTAAATTGTATACATAATATAGTCTTCTTTATACGACTTCTTTTTCAATTTATTCTATCGTATGCCGACTTTTAGTTCAGGTAACGGAGAAAAAACATTAATTCGTTGTGACAAGGTGCAGCAAAATACCAGGTAGCGACATATCTTGTATTTTTTGGCGAGAGTCATTGTGGCAGAAGTATGAATACGGGCACCAGTGGCATAGCTGATTTGTATGCGCTGACCTGCACGCATGCGTATATGCAAACTAATCCATCTTATGATAATGTCAGTTTTATTTTCAGCAATATGAAAATGTGAGGTTTGAAAGCTTCCTTAGTTATCCAGATCCAGTTACTATTATGTATTAGCATGAGAATGATTACAGGATCTACCAGACTGAAATTATTGAAAGATTTCCTACTGTTAATTTTCCTTCTCCTTGGTTGGTTGTTAAATGATGATAACGTGTCATGTCTGCATGAATTATAGAATTCATATTTTTGGAGTATAATAGAAAATGTCCATTAATGTTATGGTAATTTACCCACGCACGTATGGACTCACCAAGCTATAAATAGGAGCATGTACTGCCTTTTGGAGGGTGAAGTTTTCAGCAGTAAGCTTTGACAGTTGGACCGAACATTCTTGCTGTAACACTCTCGTTTGTGTATGTTTGTTTTACTGTTTCTGTTAATATATTTAACTCAATTCCTCTCTTTGTGCCTTTATTTCTGGTCCTAACAAGGTCACAACAATTACTATTTGGGCAAAATATATATCAACCGGAATTTGAAATTGGCTCGTCGACCTCATACCGCTGTTTTCAACTCTGAGAATGTTATACACGACAAATTATCATCATTAACATCTGACCCATGACCAGATAGGTTCGCAGGGTTGGTGCGTAGCATAGCATCTGCCATACTCTTTTCTTATGCCTCAGTTGTGTGTCAATATTTCAGTCTGTGTGAATGATCTCTCCGTCAACTAAGGTATGTTGCCAGGTCATATTTCCTCTATCAATCCTTCTTTATTTACTTGAGATGATATCTTGAAGGAATGGCGATGGGGAGATTTTTGCCATGTATACCTTAGCTATACCATTACAAATTCCTCCTTGATGAGGTTTATGGGGTTTTAAAACTGTCCACTTTCATGTCTGATGATTTTTATGCGGTTTTTGTAAATGCCTAGTATGGTTATTTAGTATTGCATATCAAACATTTTGATTCTTCGCTCTATTTCTGCTGTTAATGTCCAAGATTCACAGGTATACAGAAACATTGAGAAGACCAATAGAAGCAGTAGTCTAGTTTCGGTTTTAATTTTTCTTTTCTTTCCAGGTAGTTCTTTTGCGATAGCTGGCATTGCGGTGTGCTTGCAATTCATTCTATTTTGCAGCCCTCTTCGCTGATAATTGAACCAAGAATTGGCTCATTATGTTCCTGAACACTAACTTCTATGTTAGCTGAAATCCTTTTTTCATTTTGGGGCATCCTATATCTGGAGGATGTTACATCTATGCTGACTGATGAGTTCCTTTTCTTTGACAATTACACAAACTATTTAGTCTGCAAAATGAGGTTAAACTCTCCATTGGTGTCTTTGCCCTTTTGTGGTTCATGGGCGTCACTCGTAATGTGTTGAAGGAATATACGAGAGAAGACCGCCTTGTCATAGATCAGTTGATGAATGGAACCATTTTCTCAAGGATCTCTGGAATGTAGTGCGCAGTGTGACTTATACAATTGGATCTGGATAGATAATCTGATAAATTTCCTTTTGCAAATAATGACTTGACATTATAGTTTAAAAGAACTCCGTGTAAACATTTCCCGATATCAAATTGATGTAGCCATACATTTTGGGTCGTTCCTGAGTGTTTTAAATGCAATTAACAATGTGCTTCAGATCCATAGCTTCTCAAAGTACCTTCATGTTTCTTTCAAGGTCGGAAGTATTTAAGTAGGTCTTTCGGGATTCCTTCAAGATCGTATAATATCAATACAGCTGGTTTGACTAACGGAAGTATTTTTATTGCCTTCTCTTCTACCAATGAAAATTCTTTAAGTATTGTCATATGACCAATAAATGATTACGCCAACTAATAAAAAAATGGAGGCAATGTCTAGATAAACTCATCCAGGAAGATGATGCTCTGTCGACGAGGACTAGAATACATAAACTACATTTCCGCAATAGAGTTCAACTTACTGGTGAATGTCTGCAGTCTCAAGTATAAACCTGACCAATATTTAACTATAGACTTTAAGTTTTAGCAATGCAATATATTTAAAAACCAACAAGTGTCCATCTATAGACTAAAATATATCACCAAATAATTTTTCCTACAGACATTTATAAACTCAATCAATGTTTATCTATAGGCTATAATATAAACCCGGCCCATAGTTACCTATAGACACAAGTGAAACAGGCCAATATTTTATTATATTTGCATGTATGCATTCAACCAATGCTTCCCTCTAGACTCAACCGATGTTTACGTATAGAAAAGTATTAACTCGACCAGTTCAAGTAAAAATCGGCCAAATATTAACCTATAGCCTCAAATATAAATATAAGAAATATTTTGCTACTGACTCAGTTTTAAACGCAGCCATAGACTCAAGTATACAGCTTTAGTCTCAAGTATGTTTATCTATACAATCAAGTTTAATAAAAGCATAATAAACACAGATTAAATAATCCAATATGTTTTACAATTCTCTAATCCAACTTAATAAGGATCTGGCTTAAACTTATACAAGCAAATACATTTTTTTTTAAAAATGCGAAACAATTTTCTCGGTTAAATATTAATATTTGTCTTCATCTCTGAGTTTCAAGTTGAGTAAAGCGTTAATTAAAGAACGGTTTTTCTACCGTACAAGTCGTTATGTTAATAGCTTCCTTGCAACTATAAAGTCGATACGTGCAGTGTTTACTTCAAAGTGAGGCCTTAGAACATTTTTGTTGTTTTAATACTTTTTTTTCTTTTTCTCATTTCCATTTTCTACGTTCAATCGCTTCCTTTGAATCTTAAGTCTTGTCTACAAACCTCTAATCATCGAAAGTAGTGATTTTCCAGGTGTGCGCCTAATAAATAATGGAATGTGTACTGAAAAACCTTTTTTTCTTTCTTTTTTACCTCTTAATTCGACAGTAAATAAAACATTGCTATATATATATATATATATATATATATATATATATATATACGTAAACGATCCGTGGCAGTTGAATATGCAATCGCTAGGACAATACAGTTTGATATTTTCACTGAGCTAAGGAAGTGACTAGCGTTCGGATCAATGTCTTTTTTTTCAATATTTCAATAAGCCGGTCAAATTATGCACTCAGATTTCATTGAAGTTTCCGAAAGCAAATATTTGTACGACACATATTTGTATGATTCTTTACGAGTTTGTACATTATACTTTTCTTAGCCTGTGTCTATAGACGCTAGTAGAAAGTAAACAGTACAGGGTAGTGTAAGGGAATATAGAAAACTGGAGGATCAGAAAGAGGTTCGCTAACATTGGTAGCACGTTTGGTTAAAAGTGTTATAGATGAACTAAGACGAATCAGATGATATTTTGAAATCTATCCGAACTCTAGAGTTTTCTCCCCTGATGTTAAATATGTCGTCTTATATAAGACTGAAATTTTATAATAGAATTTGTCTATTTTGTGGGTTATGATGTATCATGTTAGGTTCTTTCATCCATCGCTAGACATTTTCAAGCAATTAAATAAAGAAGAACGAAGCTTTAATAGAAAGAAATAAACAAGCAAAGAGGAAGAAAAACTTATTCTGCCATTTTATTTTCCCCCATTATGGGAATTATCATCTCTGTTATACAATAACACCATATTCCACGGACGGAACGGAATAGCTGAATGGAAAAAGAACGACAAACATGCTTTGTTCTCAAAGAGAATTTTATAATGCTAAGTCGTGCACAAAGTCATGATCGGTCCATGTTATCGTCCGCAACCTTTTGTGGAAACACATTTCTGTTGATTCAAGTCACTTCTTCATTTTTGAGGAGATTGTCCACCATTCATTGTCGTATAGGAGGACAGATATCTGTTGTGGATTACGGGATGAAATCCGGTATCAAATAATAACAAACGCCAAGAATGAATATAGGAAATAAATGTATTAACGTAATAATACAAACTGGTAATACAGGTTAGTAGTTCCAGGAATGCGGGGTTAGTAGACAAATATATATACAGTCTTTGATATCGACGTATCGCTGTATGACTTCTTACTGAGTCTAAGTGTTCGTTACTGTGACTCTTGCCGCTACGTTATTCTACAGACCGACTCAACGTTCTACTACTACTACTGTCCGACTTGACTACTACCGTTCGGGTATTCACTGGCAGTAGTATATGTATACCTTGGGTGAGTCCATTTGTGTAAAAATGGGAGGACCCCTCAACAATATCACGTAACTGTTCAGTACTCTTTTCTTTGTTTCTAACGAATTTTGTCTGTCTCTTAATACATTTTGTTAAAATCTCCTGCCTTTTATTCAATAAGTTCGTCTCCTTGGTGTTTATTGCCAGTTTCTATTTCTGACATAGCTTATCGTATACCGCACCCGATTTTTAGCCATGTACCTTTTTAATGATACTCTGTTCTATGAGGGAATCTATGTTTCTCTGTCTGAAGGTCAGATATAGATATAGATATATATAGAAACAACTAGGTAAACTTCTCGAGACACTGACCTATAGCCGTTTATACTTTCGCATCAGCGTCGTTTGTTAGAAGATCAGGAATTTATAATGATTATAGGTGACCCAAGATATTCTCATGGAATGATCAGAACGACCAGTGTGAGTTTTCCTGTACCTTCGTAATCACCATTTAACTCATTAAACTCTTTCCGAATCCACTGCACCGTCCTCAGATTGACACCTAACAACTTTGGAATGTTAGTATTGTAGCATTCAGCGGGAATGCCAAGCAGTACAGCATATAGTTTCCAAATTTCTCGCGAAGTGAATTGCAGACGATACCTAACTGATCCTACTATACTGGGCAGTTGACAAAATCAAAAATAATTAACGCGCATGCGTGAAATCAAAAATATAATATAGCGACAATTTACCAATCGCACCCTGCAAATAGAATTGAATTCTTTACATTTCTTATGATTAATGGAATCACATTAACTGACAATGTTTTTACAGCAGTCTAGATGGTTGTTAATATTCAAAAACGACTGTGTTTTGGAAGTTTAAATTTATCAATTCGAGTTTGTTTTGATGATATTGATTCGCAGCGAAATTTTTGATTTTTCTTTATCTCTTCTTTTCGATTAAAATTGGAAAAAAAAATGTTTTCATATTATTGATTAAACTATGTCTTTATTTAATTTCTGTTCGTCTTTGCGTAGGAACCATTTTTGTCGTTTTCTTTTACAGAGAACAGAAGCATAGCATTTGTACTTATTTACAAACGGAAGGAAGTGAAACGAGGAAACGCTAAACAAGCAACTCACTAACAGAGGTGTTTGAAAATGAACGCCAACAAAGAAAGCCATGCCGAATGCATGTGAGAGTCTTTTGCGTCTGCAGGAAATATATACAGAGAATACAAATGAAATGAAGAACAAAATCAACATTTAGGAAAATACATACCAAAAAATATCTTTGCTAGAAAGTCGGATTTAAAAAGAGGAAACGGAAGAGAACGTTTGTTTGTTTATTTTATCTTCTTTGCGTGATGTAATGTTTACCTGTTTTACGTATGGATTATATTGGTGGTTTAAGTTACAGTTGTTAAGATGAGCTTCTAAATGATTCACTATAAACGTGACTTTGGTTGAACTCACCGTGCCCTCGTTAGATAATGAGATAGAGGAAAATTTGTGAAATACGTTAGTTCTAAAATGATGAGATAAAAGAAGAATGTCTTAACAGAAAGTGAATAACAAAAAGAAAGATAGTAGTTTTTTTTGGGTTTTTTTTTTCAGCCCAAGCTACTGGTACGCAATGGGTTACAGAGAATGAAAGTGGGAGAACCAAAGAAAGAAGAAATACTGAATGGAGTTCAAGAAGATATAGAAGATGACGATTGAAGTTGTACATAAATTTCTGAAGATTGTAGGTTATAAGGGAAGCAATGAAACGGAGAAAGTTCCACAGTCGGAAAGTGCGAGAAAATAAACTTTTGGAACAGAAGTGGCGGTTAAATTTAACTAATTCAACAGTAAAAGTGTGGAACCTAGATGCCAGTCTTGTAGCACACTTAAACTCACGTACGCTAGACACCAAGGAAAAAAGCTCGTCAGAGCAGTTGCCATGAAAATAATTGTAGAAAGAAACTGAGGGAAGCCAGGTCAAGTCAGTGAGAAGGAGACTGAAGCCGAGATGCTACGTCAGGATCGATTACATTGTATATCCTCCTTTGAATTTTGTCAATAACCTTGTCATGAGTAGCAGGAGCACCAGGCCAGATATGGCAACAGTATTCAATGCACGCGTGAAGGCTTCATTTATAAATGTGCAAGATGGTCTCTGACGAGAAAAACCTTCTGGCACGACACAGTGACCCATATTTCTTTACAGTAAATGTAACGACTGAGTCGATCTAGTCATTCCACTTCAAGTCAGTCGAAAACGTGAGGCCAAGCAGCCGCAGTGTGTTGCTTTCCATGAGTCTCGCATCAGCTATCCTGATGGCAAGCAGGAATGATTCTCGATGATGGTTGAGCAGTTTCGTTGTGGGGGCATTAAAATTTATAAGACATTTTCTGCACCAGTTAACCACTGGTTAGACGTCCTTTTCAAGGGCAGCGGCCAGGTTAACTATGTCAGCTCTGGTTGATTTGCTATTGAGACAGGAGTAAATGGTCATGTCATCAGCATACATCCCTACTTATGAACTGATGACACCAGTAAGGTCATTGATGAAGGTCAGAAATAGCGTGGGATCCAGAATAAAACTTGGGGGACACCCACGTTCGTGTGAAATATCTGGAAGCGAACCCGTTCAAAACGATTTTCATTTCACGATTTGATAGGAACGATAAGATGAAATAAAACAGTGGCCCAGTAATACCGTAGCCCTGGAGCTTACGTAGAAGAACAGCGTGCGAAACCCTGTCAAACTCCTTCAAGAGCCACATCCCGGGCTTCACCGTTATTATCAAGAGTTTGATATACATATTCAGTGAAGGCCGTTAACACACCAGCGTCAGATCTGGCAAAACGGAAGCCATATTGTTTGTCCAAGAGAAGGTCGTAAGAAGTAAGATGCTTAACCATTTCAGCATTGATAAGAGACGAATAGGGTGATAGTTAGAGAGGTCAGGAGGTTCTCTAGAGTTCTTAAAAACAGGAACTACAAAGGAGAACATCCGACAAGCTGAAAAGCAGGAAGCAGCGAGGCAATAGTTGTAGATAGATATGAACTGACAGAGATAGATAGATAGATAGATATACTGTGATAGATAGATAGATAGATAGATAGATAGATAGACAGATAGATATCAACTGACAGTGATAGAGAGAGAGAGATAAACAGTCTTTTATATATATATATATATATATATATATATATATATATATATATATATATATATATATATATATATATATATATACACACACAGAGACAGATACAAAGAGAGACAGAAATAACGAAGAAGATATGTCCCTGAATAAATGCAAAAGAAGGAATTTGTAGGAAAGAATAAGACAAGCAAGTGAGAGAAAGAAGAGTATTTACTACTAAGAAAGAAAGAAAGAAAGAATGAATGAAACAGCAAGGTTGTTTAAAAAATTTAATATGCACGAATCATAAATAAACATTCTAAAACAAAGAAGGAATATCTGAATGAAGAAATATCTTCTTAATAAATGAAAACGTCATAAGAATTGAAAAATAATTTAGCGAAACGATGAATAAACACACACGGTGATTATTTAAGCGTAAGTTAAATGCAGCCCAAACCGAGGATCGAACTCACTTCTCAGTCCTTCTTATTCTAGCGAAACAAAATTGCTAATCATGACACCACCTCAAATCTTCCGCACGCACATTCCTAGATATTTGCGTGCCTGCAATTTCAAGATTGAAATAAAAATATTACATGGAAAATCACGTTAAAATATCAGGAATTAAATAACATATTATTCTTAGTAAAGTGATGTCACTCTCAACAACATTATAATAATAATAATAATAATAATAATAATAATAATACACACAGGCAGAACAATCAAAGTTAACCGCCCAGACGTTGTTATTAAAAACCGCAAATAAAAAAATTCCCTCCTTATTGATATGGCAGTCCCTGCGGACTACAATGTATCTTTGAAGATCTTCGAAAAGCTATCAAAATAAACGGAAATTGAAATCGAAATCTCAAAAATGTGGAACATGAGAACTTCAACAATTCCTGGAACCCTCAGATTGATTGGAAAAGATTCCAGTAGACTCACTGAAGGGATTCCTGGAAGTCCATGCCTTAAAGAAATACAAAAAGTACAGCACACACCTTGGCTTTATTTATGTAAAATGTGTATATGTGCGTGTGTTTGTGTTTGTGTGTGTGTGTGTTTTTGTGTTTGTGTTTGTGTGTGTGTGTGTGTGTGTGTGTGTGTGTGTGTGTGTGTGTGTGTGTGTGTGTGTGTGTGTGTGTGTGTGTGTGTGTGTGTTTCAAAAGGTCAGTGGAAAATGACATGATGCCATTTCTGACCTCAGGTCTCTGGGCGCCCGAAGGAAATGTGTACACGCCAGAAATCAAAGGAAATAAAATAATAAAAATGTTTAAATTCCCGACATTAAGGTATTACTATATGGACTGCAGCCACAAATTTCAACGGTGATTTCATAAAATAACAACAACTTTATCCAATATCGTGCATATTTGGCTATAATGCATGAATCTGTTATACACTCGGAAGTACAAAAATTGAAATAATTGTTTAGGAAGAATAAACAACTTAGAACTGTACAAGTGACAAGGATTTTAACGAGCATCTATACAAGTTGTCGCCCAAAATATTGACATCATTTTGTAGCGTAAAAACGTAGCCAATTCTCGCACAAATGATCTCGAATTTTAACGGAAGGTTAAAAATTTCAGATGGCTATGCGAACTTATCTCAATGAGATTCTAACAGGAAGATGAATCTAACGTGTCAGTCATAATGACAACGTGCTGTTGAAATAGCCACCACGTTCAGCGTGTGGTATTTTTCTATACCTCTCTTCCTACAAGCCTAGAGTAACTTATGCAGCGAATCTCTGAAGTGCTGTAGAATGTTACGCAAGACATGCTACAGCGTGTTTGGCAGGAGATGGACTACCGAATTTGATGTGTTTCGTGTCACAAGTGGTACGCATAATGAACATTGTGAAATCAGTTATAAAATCGACTTCCCTTTGAATATCTTGTTTGAAATTTGATAAATAAATCTTTCATTGTTCAATGTGAAGCGTATTTAATTTTGCACTGCCATTAACTAATAACTGGCGGGAAGAGATGTATTCATACATTTCCAAGAGTATTTGCACCGATAATGTCAATCACACTTTATTTTAATCATTTCACCCCAAGGAAGGCAATAAAACCCCGACGATTCTAGATGGTTACTGTGTGCGATAGAACAAGAGAGAAAGCAAAAATTATCAAGAAGAAAGGACAATAAGATAACAGGAATTAAGAAGACGGAAGTAAACGATTGACATTGTATTCAATTCTTTAAAGATCAAATCTGACTGGAAAGAGAGTTCCTCGTCCAAGAAGCGCAATGGAAGAAACTATTACCATAGAACTTACGCTTACATCTAGCTATTTCTACTGTAAATTCATGATACCTTGCCCGCCAATCTACTTAAATTCACCAAGTCTAGATACCATAGAGGAAAGTGATATTTATTCTGTATAAATTACAGAAATGTGGCACAAGGCCGAAGGGGGGATTGGGGAAAGGACGGTCTTCTTCGGTCTTAAATATAACTTAGCTAACCGCAAACACTGACCCAATCGTACGAACAATATCCCTTACACCAAAACACCACATTCATACGTACCGTTCTTACTACAATCACCATAATACCTCACTGTCTCTATGAAAATACTAACTACTCCCCATATTTGCAATTCAGTGTCTGTGGGGGGGGGGAATTAAAATAACAATTCTAAAAACTAACCCCAATGAGTATTTACAATATGAATACAAAATATTTACAAGAAACTAAAGAAAAATAATATTAGTAATAAACCCCCCCACAATCACTAAATGTGGCAGAAATACCAGTTCACTGGCCGAAATCAATGCTGGACTATAATATTATAAAACATTCATTCATCCCAAGCACACACACACTGACACGCACTCATTCAAACACAACAACAAATACGAAAACACTCACACGAAAACAAAAGGCGCCCCGCATCCACCTGCGAACTGACATCACTAACCACCTAACGAGGGAGGGGATGGGGAATTAAACTTAAAGAAAAATAGGGACAGAAATAAAAGGGGCCAAATGAGCATACATACCCTAGCTAAGTTAACTGGAAAAGGAAACTAAAACATCAAAAATAAAACCTAAACTAGCCTAGAAGAAAGCTCATTAGAATAATTACCATGAAAGTATTTATAGAAAAAGCACAGGGAAAATACATTATGGCAGTGGGAAAGTGATTGAGGCCTAGATGCCAGGTCAGGACCAATAACATTGCAAATTCTTCTTTGGATTTTATTAAGAATCTCTTTATATATAGTAGGCGCACCAGACCAGATGTAGCAGTAATATTCGAAGCAAAGACGAATGCTAGACTTATAAAAAGGTAAATACGAGAGAATAAACTGTTAGTATAGAACTATCCATTTCTACTGCAAAATGGTGCGGCCTTGCTGCTAATCTAGTACTGCGTTTAAATTTTCAACCTACATGCAAAACAACTTCCAAGTCGATAATCGTTATACGACCCGCACATTCCTCAGATAGAAATGAAGTCAAAATAAAAAGACAAAGAAGAAACAGAATGGACAGTTACTTTGTTCAGCAACTGAAGGAAAGCAAAAAAGAAAGAAGAGGTTCAATGAATGAAGGGATGCCTGAAAAAGTGAATGAATGAAAATGAGATTAAAGTTAAGTTTAAACAAAATTAAAGAAGTAACACGAACACCGAAAAAAAAGAAAATGGGAGAAAAAAAAAGGAAATGAAACTATCGAATGGGTTTGATCTGAGAAAGCCTGCACGTTCCGGCACCAATAGACAAACAAGATAACAGTCTCCAAAGCCTGTTGAGATTTCAAACTGAGACAAAGACAAATTCGGTTTGAGACTGACAAACGCAGAGCTGATAACATTGCAAACACTGACATGCGCAGTTAAACAAACAACCAAACTTAGAAGAATTAGACCGAATAACAAGATGAATTATGAGAACAGTTTTTATGTCAAAACGCCAAGGATTTTTCTAATCTCAGAAATACGAATAAATATTCGCACGCAAATACAAAATATACAGATTTATCTGAATATATGTTTACTTAACATGAACTCAAATTGAATGCACATATTTTGAATGTATGATTTTTTTTAAAGTCCAATCTGCGAACTACGCAATGGTAATATCAAAAGGACAAAAGTGGGAAGTATTTTAATAGAGTTTGGAAAATTTACCACCAATATCTGAGTTTGCACTGGAATAAGCAAACGATGCAAGCTAAGTTACGCACAAAGAAACAGTAGATTTACGTTAGAAACATTGAAAGAAAAGTGCGGAATTGCTTTGAATATATTAATCCTGGTATATGGCAGTGAATGCTGTGATAAACCGGATTTACGATGGATGACATGCTTAAGAAATATGTTTCTACAAAAGGATGCTGAGAGTACCATAGATGGAGTGTGTAAACAACTAGGAAATCTTAATGTAAGATAGGACACTTTGAATCAGTAAGAGACATCTGAAATGATTTTAACACAGAATAAGGAAGGAAGTCTTCTAGAATTTGACACTCACAGGACACATCGAAGATAGCCGGTAGCGATGGGAGGCACCCTAATGATTTCGTGTGGATGGATGACCAAACAAGGGTAGAAAGATAATCTGGAAGAATACGGCATAAAAAAGAAATGTACCTATTTATTGATTTTTATGCGTTTCTTGACGATATTTTCTCTTTCTCAACCCTCTGCCTTTCTTTATGAGAGCAGTGAGAGATATAAAGAAACGCACTAATTAACTTGAAAGTAAAAGATTGTGAAATGGAATCGGGTATCCAGGTTCGATTTCTGGTTGGAACTGATTGTATTCGATTACCAAGAATACTCTTGTGAAGCCACGTGCCAATATGCATATCTCTTTGTTCATGCTCATCGCTAGATATTTTGACAAAATATTCTTTCGCCACTGATTATAAAAAAACCTTCACCTTAGAGGTATATTTCTTTCTCTCGCCCCTTCTTTCTCTTGCCCTCTTTCTCTCGCCCCTTCTTTCTCACACCCTCTTTCTCTTTGCTTTGTGACTGCCGGAAGTGCTCTCTATCACAGCTCGCTAGATTTTCTACTGTATTTTCTTTTTGTTTTTAGCAACACTTTTGTCTAAAAGAAAAGAAAATGAAGTAAAAGAAAGAAAAGACGAAGTAACACTGGATCGACGACACACAGGCCACACATACGTCACCCACTCGTACTTGCTGAAGAATAAAGATCAACTAACATGAACAAGATGCCAAGCTGCACTCACGGTGAAACATTTTAACTGAATGTAATCATTTATTCCCTATACGTTATAAATACTATAATGAAAAAACATATATATATATATATATATATATATATATATATATATATATATATATATATATATATATATATATATATATATATAGCCTTAAACAACACGGACGTCATAACTTAGATTCCTTTCGGCCAAAACTTTTTCAAAGGTATTCGTTGGCGACTGGGAAAACAAATGAAGACACACTCAATAAAGTAAATGAGGAGGGAAAAGTAGAACGCGATTATATATATATATATATATATATATATATATATATATATATATATATATATATAACTATGTATATAGAGTGAGACAGAGAGAGACAGAAGGAGAGGGAGAGAAAGCATGTGTTTATCCTGAAAGTATAAACTTATATACAAAATATCTGTCGTCGAAGTTATAAATTTTCGTTCAAAATATTTAGATTTCGACATTAAATAACCCATAGAGATTGCTATGCCGCTAAACAAAATCCATCAACCAAACAAATCAACGTTAAAAACATTCACGACATTAATTCTTATAATATCCTACAATTTCTTAAAGTAATCAGACTGTACTTCAAAATATAACTTCACCAAAACTACAGCATAAAGCACACATGTCACCGCTTCTAAAACCAAATAACAAGCTTTGTCTAATCAAATCGGTCCTATGCGAATAGAGGCAGGTGACTAAGAAAGGTAGAAAGTCCGAAGTATTTTTGTCTCGCCGGCCACGCATACCTCACCCATTAATACTTGCTGAACTAGGAATATCAACCAACTTGTACAACATTCGATGCTTAACTCACCGAGAAAAAACATTTAAACTGATTGTAACTCACTTAAACTCTGTAAGGAAAACAAAATGAGATAATTATTTTATTTATTTTTTAATACTGAAACCGTCAATATAATGTCCCACATTAAAGAAATACAGTTATACCAATACATAAAAAACCTGCAACAGACCATGTAGAAATTTCTTCTTCCTTCATGTATCGCGTCCCTTCAGGACGTAGGCGATCAGGGCCCTCCACATCTTCTTGTCCCTTGTAAGTTTTGTCTTTTTGTTATTTCTCCCAAATCATGTTATGTCATACAATTACTCAAGCTCACCAAGTATGTTACGCTCTGCTTTCCCTTGTCCGTCTTTCCCTCTATCTGTCCTGTGAGTATCGAATTTTCCAAGCCCTTCTTTCTCATTATGCAGCCCAGAATTTCAACTTCCTCTTCCTGACGTTAAGCATAATTTTTGTTTTTTTGTTTTCATTTTATCTAAAACCATGTCGTTTCTGACATGTTCGCTATATGCCATCCTTAGCATATGTCTGTAGGAACGCATTACTGTTGCTTGAAGTCTCTTCTTCATCTTTGAGGAGATTGTCCAGCATTCGCTGTCATACCGGAGGAAAAATATCACGTAACACTTCAGTTCTCTTTTCTTTGTTTCCAACGAAATTTTCCTGTCTCTTAATACTCTGCTTAGCTTTTGGAATGCACCTTTGGCCAACCCAATGCGTCTTCGGATCTCAGTCTCGCACTTTCCGTTCTCTGTTTCCTGGATATTTAAATTTTTGTACTTGTTTGATTTTAGTATCGCCAATTTGAAATATCCATTTTGCACTTATCCTTTTGTGATAAAAAATACATTCTTGTAGTTTATACTTAGTCCTTTTTCTCGCCCTCCCTCGATACATTCTGTAGGATCTTTTATAGTTTCCTTTCCATGTCTGCTATCAACACTGTGTCAGTGGTATATCTTATGTTGTTAAGATTGTGACCGCTAATAATGAATCCTGGTAGGACCTTGTAATTCTCTCAGAATTGGCTTGCTGCATAGGTTGATTAAATTCTGTGAGAAGACGCATCCTTGTTTTACACCCCTTTCTAATTTTGTATTCCTGCTGAATGTTTACTGCGAAAATATAAAATCGTATATGACATATCTTCAGTAGAAGGCATAAAATTGCGGCCAACGTATTTCGATTTCGGCATTAAATCACCGATAGATGTTGATATGCTGCTAGACAAAACCAACCAATCAAAACAACCAATCAAAACTCTATTTTTCTATTAACACCCAATTTTCTCTTCCCGGCACTTGTTCGTCCTTCATCCATTTTGCATAAACAAATCAAGCAAACTTTTTGCTGCTTTTCTTGATTTCGATGTGCCCTGAAAATATTCAATTTTCCAAGCCCGCTTTCCTCGTTATGTTCATCAAAAGGCGAGACGTTTTCTTCTGATTCCTTTATCGGTCCTATTCGTCATACAAATTCCATTGCTTCTCACATTTTCTATCCAGAGCTTTTTAAAACTTCGTCGTAGAACAATAAGTTAGCTATTTTATCCTTCCCGCAGGGGTACACAATTTTATTAGTTCGATAAAGATAGACAATTCATAACAAAAATGAAACAATTCATAGCAAGTAACAAGAAGTAACAAAAGTACAATACCGCAAAAGGCTAACAACGAAATATAACAACGATTAAAACAAATTAAATTATTATACTTTAAAATTTCTTGCATATAACATTTATTTGGGGTTTTCTATGTTTTTAAGTCGACGTGCAAATGTTTCTCCACTGACGAGAGGGGACGAATAAACCTGTCTTTAACTGTCTTTATTATTGTTGCAGCATACCTACGGACGATAATGGGTATGTCCTCATTCATAATAAATACAGTAGTAAATACTGTATGTTGGTCTGCAGTTGGAGATTTGTCTCCAGCTGTGCTGGTCAAACTCTTTGTCTCCGAGCAGAGGGGATCCCCAGATGAGATTATGTCGAAAGACAGAATGCTGGTGTTGAATGTAGGTTCTACATTCAAGACCATCACATGATAAGACGCCAGAAGTGGTGAAACAAAATGGCTACTTTTCAGTGATTTTATAACGTATTTATGATATAATTTTCGAATAAATTATATCTGCTCTACTCGGTATTGAGCATTCTTTTAAGAATAGTATTTTTGGTTATTGGAATTTATTCCGTATACCGCAATCCTATACTTGAGTATATATATATATATATATATATATATATATATATATATATATATATATATATATATATATATATATATATATATATGTCTTAAATATAAAAGAACGAAAAGAATATAAATTCAAACATCCATAACATTAATTTAAAAAAAAAATGTTAAAATATTTATTATAAACTACATTTATTATAAACTACATTGGAACATGCAAATTGCATGTCCCAATGTAACAATTTTAAATACATATATATATATATATATATATATATATATATATATATATATATATATATATATATATAAAGATCCAAAGGAAAAACTATTCTTAGCCGACATGCTTTATCCTGTGAAGGATTTACTATTTTCAATAGTTTTCTCTTGTCTTTTTATTCGTTTGGTTCCTTCATAGATACATTCTATCTGAAAATATTTTACACACACACACACACACACACACACACACACACACACACACACACACACACACACACACACACATACAGCGAGGTGAGAATACGAAAGAGTTTGCTGTATGCCAGCTAGTAGGTTGCAAAGCATGCGCAAATGTGATATTTTTTCTGCTAGAACAGCGTGTATGATTGGAGAAAAAATCGCATTTTACCGCCTTTGCTTCTTCTACTCCGCTCTGATTCAGTATGGTTGGATTCAGTCAGTTTGATTGCCTGGAAGACATTGTGGCGCCATGAAAACATTAGCAGCCTTCCCATTTACTGTAATACATTTCGAAAATGATGGCGGTCTGAGGGCCTTTCTGAGGAAATTTCTATTTCTTAATTTAGATATTGTAGGTTTTATGATGCCACGGGGGATATTAGGTTTATTAGTAAGCGCAAATGAAATTTTCATTTATAAATAAACCCATAAGTTGATGGCCATAGAAACGTGTAATTTTGGTACTGCAAAAATTTCGCTAAAGATAAGGATATCTGTTGAAAAAGATGTAGAAAACATAATAAAAAAAAACATTTCTCGTCAAAATTTTTCAATTTTTTTACGAGTAAATATCAAAGCCTTTCTTGACACACACACACACACACACACATATATATATATATATATATATATATATATATATATATATATATGAAATGGACAAAGTTTGCAATTATTTTAATATATTTGTGTTTTTACGTTATTTCTATAGATGAAGATATTTTAGTAAATGTTATGTATATAATAAACACTATTAACTACTGAATATCTGAAGCCTGAATATCCAAGACATTTCATAGAAAACGTGTGTCTTCCAACAGGAAACGAACGAGAGATTTTGTCTATGAAATTTCTCGGACATCCAGGCCAGTAAATGTAGTTAATACTGTTTATTATACTTAAATATTTGAATCTATAAGAATAACGTATAAACAGAAGATACTTACATATATATATATATATATATATAAATATATATATATATATATATATATATATATATATGTGTGTGTGTGTGTGTGTGTGTGTGTGTGTGTGTTATGACATATTGGAAAAAGTTTTTGTGACGCGTTTTCCGCGTTAGGATTTCATCGGACTGGCCTTTGTTGATGTTGCCACGTCTACACATGCACACGAAACGAGAGACGCTGGTAGTTTCAAACTGGCCTATATATATATATATATATATATATATATATATATATATATATATATATATATATATATATATATATATATTATTCGAATTATCCGAAGACTTCTTCTTATAACTAATATATATATATATATATATATATATATATATATATATATATATATATATATTAGTTATAAGAAGAAGTCTTCGGATAATTCGAATCATCAAATTATTTTGGTCAAATCCCACTCACAGTTACACAAAATATGCTGTAAAATAAAAAAAAACAGTATGAAAACATAAAATATAACATGAAACGTTTTTTTATTGCTTTATCATTGAAATATATTATGAATCTATTGTCTTAAGAAATTGACTTTTTCGATGTATAATGAATTTTTACAAAATAATTTATAAACATTAAAATCTTTTAAAATTCTGTATGTGTTTGTAGCGACCAGATGATGTTGTTATTAGATTAACAGTCTATTCATTAATCACAAATCGAAAGGTTCACTACAATTCAACGATCCCCAATATTCACAAATTATGTAAAACCGGACGTCCGGACAAGACATTAGAAGAAAATAAAAACGTACCTATAGTAAATTTAAGATGTATTGATAATTTTATAACATTTCGCAATAGAGGTTATAAAGGTAAAATACCTTTAATTCAATAAGATATTGCTTAGATTGTTTTCTGATATTTTTTAGATTGTTATAAAGTTAAAATTATATAACCAAAGTATTTACGTTGTATTCGTCAAGTAATTTCTTTCAGTTCTCTCCTTCTTAATTAATTTTCGGAAATATTATTCGGAAATGAATCACTCGGCAGTTCAGATAAAAGGCTTTCCGTGTCAACAAAAATCACTTCATTGCGATATTTTAAACTTATATTAAATTTAGATTATTTAAACTGTAAATCAACTAATTCTCCTCAAATAACATTTCAGAGAAGTATATTTTATTTTTGAAGGATTTTCAAAACAGAGAATTATGTTATGTTAGGAAACTTTTCAAAAAACTCCAATCTGTTTAAGTTCCGTTTGACATGAACCAAAGATGTTTGCTTATTGGAAATATTAATTTTTATCTATTAGCTTGAAATTTCAAGAAAGAGTTTTCATTTTTTTATGCATATTTAAAATTTAGGTATCGTTTTTTTTAGATACCTAATTTAATCTCTCTCTGATTCTAAATTAAAGTGTTCTTTTTGTTTCCGTTTTCCATAGACTTGTTCGTTTCTTAAATGCTCCGTTCATGGCATTTAAAACTTCCTTCTGTAGAACCACATCTCTGCTGCCTCTTGTATTCACTTCATCTCAGAGAAGATTCTTCAGCATTCATCGCCATATCGAAGGATTGCCGGTAAATAGCAGTTCAGCACTCTTTTTCTTTGGTTTATTTTTTAGAATGCTTCTTTTTTTGTTCCAATGTTTCTTCGTATTTTGGTTACACTTTCTCCGTCGTCTGTTAAATCACTTCCCATATATTTAAATTTCTGTACTTGTTTGAGTTTGTCATCTCAAATTCGTAATAACTCCCGTCTTGAGTATTTACTCTTGCTGACAACCATACATTCTCACTTCTTACAGTTGATGCAAAGGGAATGTGCCATATACCTGAATAAATTATGATTTTCTCCTTCCTATTCTAAATCATAATCAGTCATTCATTGATTTTAGTAACTTTTCACGCAACATTTTTATGGCTCCCCAGAGATCTTTACTTGAAGATTTTTTCCCGTTCTTATAAAAGTGTCTTTTCATGAAGGACGAACAAATGTTCTATTCGATTAATATATGTAGAGGCTAGGGGCCATTCTATTAATTAGATGGCTTTGAAAACTTTTTGGCAGGGTGGGTAACCGCCACTTTTGCAGGCTGTCAAGTTGTATTGTCTTGTATGAATATACTGTCTAATTCAAAGCTACTTATGACCTCCGCTAATTAATCAACGTCTTATCCAAAAACCGACAACACTTACCAGCATTTTTCTTCACACCATCGAACCTGAAGAAAAACCCTGACACTAACCTAACCCTAACCCTATTACCGCCTGCAATAGTTGACAATATATTAAGCCGCGTCTCTAATCATGGTATTCATAACATCCTTCTGCGGAAACACATCTTGGCTTCAATTGTTGTTTTCATTCTCTGAGAAAATTCTTCACCATTCGTTGTCAGATGTAACGAGGATAGCCGTTAAAGAAGTGTTCAGCACTCTTCTCTTTGTTTCTTAATTTTTTTTGTTTCTTAATATTTTGTTTAGTTTTTAGAAGGCATATTTTACTAATGCAATATGACTTCGGATGTCAAGGTTACATAATCCCGTGTATGACGGTAAACTACATCCGGCAGTAATGCTCCTGTTCGGGAGAATTAAGGTTTTGAGGAGCGTGAAACCAACTCATAATTGCTGTTGTCCCCAGGCCCATTCTGACCCGGGGAAGTAGCACATAGATAAATAGTTAACCCCCAAAACCGAGGTCAAAACACTATGAAAGTAAAAAAAAAAATAGATTTTTGTAATAAAAATTACAGCGATAGATTTATGAAAATAAATTACCAACAATAAATTTTTGAAAAAAAATTACCAGCAACACATTTGATTCACGATAAAAATCCCTCTTTACAAAAATACATCAATGGAACATAATCTACAAACTGATTTATTACAAAGAATACATATTCTATTCATACAAACCTATTCTAAAAATCGTGTCGGCATTAAATGATCCATTGAAGTGTTGATGTGTCATAAAACAAAATAACCAAACCAAATCAGAGTTACATTTTTGTTATAGTAATTTACCCACGCACGCATGGAGTCTCCCAGTTATAAATAGGAACAGGTACTGCCTTTTTGAGAGGGAAGTTTCCAACAGTCAGCTCTGACAATCGGACCGAACATTCTTGCTGTAGCACTCTCGTTTTATATGTTTTCATTACTCTTTGTGTCTTTATTTCTAGCCCTAAAGGCCATAATACTTTTCCATCTTCTGTTAAAAGACTTCCCAGTTATTTAACATTTTATATTTGTGTTTTGCATCTTAACCGTTTCCTTTTGCTGATAACTATACATTCTCTTGTTCTAGGTCGTATGGATTGACTATTTCTCTAAATTATTTCACCTAAGTTGCCATTATATCCAACTAGTCGACCTGTACATTTGTCACGATCACGTGTAGTTCTTCAACAAACATATATTCCGCTTTCTTCTATTTCGGCTTACAGACACATCACGTTGAAATACCAACGTCGATCCTGGTCAGGATCTATATCGGTGACAGTTTGAGAATACCAGTAAGCCTCAATGTGCAGGTGATGTAATGGATAATCACTCGGAATTTTAAATCAGAGAAGTGAGTTCCAATATTCACTTGGGAAAAGCGATGATTCCATTTCTTCTTCTTCCATATATGGATTAATTATAAAACCTTTGTCACTAAACTATTCTTATTTCAAAAATAATTCTTCCAACCTAAAAACATTTCCGGCTTTAAATAATCTGCAATTGATAAGCTGTAGAAAAGGAATCAGTGTTTGTACTATTTCTTTAAAGGTGGTAAATCAATTACTTTCATTTCATCAGCCAATTTTCTTAATATCGGCATTTATTTACAATCGCAATTCAGATTCTTCAAATATTTATTTCTTGTTTTTTCTGGGTTTTTTTTTTATTAACCTTTTAATTTTTTTGAAATTTGTTTTTTTTTTTATATATTCTGAAAGATACATTTTCCTTCTGGTTTATATCATATGAATTTCTTCACTAACTCTGTTGATGATTCTTCAGTGTCAGATTCCCATCATTCCATAACTTTCCAAAATCCTGTTCCTCTCTCGAGGTTATATGATCATTAAATCACCAATTCAATGAGTGTATATCTGAAATCAAATGAATACATATCAATAATTATATTATTATAAATACTGGTTTACAATACGAAGAACAACATTCGATTTGCATAAAAAATTTCGATACTATAAAATGTGTTATAGAAACGATTTCAAATGAAACACACACACACACATATTATATATATATATATATATATATATATATATATATATATATATATATATATATATATATAAGGAATATACATAATATCTTAAATTAATTGCACAACTCTGAGTTTCATACCGAAGTAATTATCAAGTGCAGGAATAATTTCAGCGTTTGAAAATTCTTTCGGCATGAAACTTGGAGTTGTGTAATTAATGTAAGCTATTATGTATATTTCTTAATATATATATATATATATATATATATATATATATATATATATATATATATATATATATATATATATATATATATTAAATAACTCTGTTATTTTACACTGAGAATTATTTTACTTACACTATAGAGTATTTATATGTATTTGTCTACGATCGTTCGCTCGTATACCTACCTATTCGGTTGTATATATATATATATATATATATATATATATATATATATATATATATATATATATATATATATATATATATTACATTTGGCTGGTGTATTGGAAATCTTTTTCACGCTGTCACATGATAAAAATCTTCGCCCTGCACGTGATAACATCATCGCGTCTTTTGAATTTAAAAGGATTTTAACGTTTTTAATTTGTAAAAAAGTAGCAATATGATTACGCTACACGATAATTGGCAAATGTTTGTTTAAAAAAATTTTGACTAAAGCCCTGAAGATGAACAATGATGTTCGAAAGCGCTAGGTCATCGTATGGACAATACATATTTCGAAACCATTTTCAAATAAAAAGTCTCATTAGAGAATATGAGAAAATTCAAAAGAAAATATGTAAGACTATGTTGTCTTTAACATTCAATACTACATGTTTAAAAGAAAAGTTGCTGCCAAATTACACACACACACACACATATATATATATATATATATATATATATATATATATATATATCCGTTTCATTGAATGTAACAGATAAGGACCATCTTATATGTTTTTATTAAGCTATTCTAATGTTCTTACAGACTTCTTTTATGGCAGGGGGTGAGAGTGTAGAACATTTCCGTAATGATTATTTCCACAAGCGCCTTCGACCAATTCATAAGCCATTTTCTGGGGCTTTGTTCTTAATAAGTTTTCCTCCGTTTAAGTTTTGTGTGAAAGTAGTAGAAATTCTAAGCTGTGCCAGAAGAAATGTGGTTCTGATTCCATATCCGTGTGTCCTTTAAGTACACCGACCTGGGTATGACGATAAACTATATCTGGCAGCAAGACCTCTGACCGGGAGGTATTGAAGAGCGTGAAACCACCTCTTAATTACTGTTGTTAAAACGTTCACCCTGACCCGGGGTGGTAGCACCTGTTAGGGTCCTAGCTATGATCAAATAGTTAATCCCAAAAAACTGGTGTTAAAACATGAAAATATAAAAATACATTTTTATAGTAAAAATATTAATAATACATTTTCATAAAAAAATTAACAGTAATATATTCTGAAAAAATGCAATTACCAAAACTCTCAAGAAAATTAAATTTTGGCATTAAATGACCCATAAGGAGTTGATATGCCGTTAATCAAACCAGACCAAACCAATGCTAGTGCAATCAAGGATATGGTTGTTCGCCTGCATTTATGTCGTCATCAATTAATGTGCTCTAATGTTGTCGACGTATCATCTGACGCATGAGATGAAACGACATGCTGTAATTTTTGCGATGCACTCAAACTACTGCTATGTCGAGAGTGCACATTATTTTGAAAATCGACATTTTGATTCTGCACAATGGTCGGAAGCAGATGGGAAACACCAGAGGGGATGTGTCGTTTGCAGCAAAGCATTCAAATATTTCGGACAGTATCAGGAAACCACAATTCGTACTGCATGTGCAGAACATTATCCATGGGAATCTGGTAACGTCCATTGCCAGAGTTCAAAACGTGAACCAGAGAAAGAGCAGATCGTTATGTACGGTTCATTTTGAGTATTTTCACGGCAATTGTGCCGACGGTCTACCTTCGCTGGTTCCCAGACTGCATAAATTTAAGCAAGCTACCAGGCTGACATCTCGGTCCCATCCTTTCACTGTCAAAACGGTTAAATATAACCGACCCTTCTACCCAAACAGCTTCTTCTCTCGCGCTTCCCGTCTGTGGAACTCCCTTCCTCTTACTTGCTTCCCCGATGACTACAATCTTCAAATATTCAAGTGTAATGTCAATCGACATCTGATACCCTGAGCTTGTTGCCCGTCCTTCTCTGTATCATTTCCTCAAACACGCGTCTTTACTGTTCTTCTCAATCCTCTGTGAATTGCTAAAATAAATGTTTGATAGTTTTATAGGTGTTGAGTATAAAGACACGGTGAAGTAATGGATAGTGGCTAGGATTGAGGAATCGGAGAGCTGAGTTCGAATTCCAGTCGAATCCATTACATTCACTTACGTGAATCCTCCTCTTCTATTAATCCTATTCCTTTCGTTCCCAGGTTAATAGCAGAACAGACTGGGTTCTATAGCCTTTTTCCTCCGCAGAAAGAAAGATACATGATCGCCTAAGCGTGTATCACCTTCACTTCTTTCAGTGGGGTCTTCGGTTGAATACTGCTGGCAACACTGCGATTCTGGAAATAGTAGTGAAGCCCTGGATAGGTCGTACATGCTATGAAAGGCCATATGTGTTTTAGCAGGACTCTGCACCTGTTCACAAATCTGTCATGACGAAAGATTGCATTTTGGCCAATCTGCACGACCACATCACACAAAGCATGTGGCCACCTACCTCACCATGCCAAAATCTTGACTATTTACGTGCGGGGCGTTGTTGACCGGGAAACTAGTCGCCGTTCCCAGAACACGACTGATTCCCTGAAAGCCGGCCTTACCCGTGTAATATCCACTATCAATACAGACCATGTGATACGTACATTTCAACGATTCCAGACCCGCTTTTAAACCTGCATTGCAATCCTTATTTCGAATAAACATGTAATCCAACTATTACTGCACCTGTGTATCATGTTCTTATCAATTAATTTAGTTGTTTGTAAGATGTAGCTCTTTCTTCCGGTTCTCAATGTGTCCTTAAATACCTTATATACTTTGGCTGATGTCATTTGTATCAACAACTGTTATATTTTTTATTTCCAGTGTAATACACACATCGAAGCACCAAAATAAACATTGCATTAAAATGATATGAAAGATTTTTCACTAAACCATGACATATATGTGCGCGTTACGAAAGTCGTGGATTAGAACTTAACAATTGCCAGCGAAAAAGATGTATTTTATTTCTAATCGGCCATGTATTACATTGAGTCATTCTATTAATATCTTCATGATAATTCGTCTTATGGGATTTTTCGTTAGGAACTCGACTTCAGGAATTTAAACGCAGTACTAGATTGGCAACTAGGTCTCATTTCACTGATAGAATTACTAGTTGTAACCAAAAGTTCTTTGCTAATATTTAATTCTTTTGCACTTCTCACTTGCGGAACTCTCGAATGGCTTCCTGCTTTTCTGACAAATAGTGCTTTAAAAAATGTAAATAAAATGTCAATCACCATCTCTTTGAATCCTGTTCTTTTATTGTGTTCCCTGTTTCTTTCTCTCTCAGTAACCCCTTGCATCGTGGTGAGTTCTACTGCTTGGAGTACAATGATTAAGATGTATGCACTTACATATGGTAATAGAATGTAAGCATATAGGGGTGAGGAATATAAATAATTCAAATGTAGTAGTATAGCTGGCCACTCGTATTCAAGGATACCCGTCTACTAGGGCGGCTAGCCAATCCCTGTTGCAGGCGTTTGCTCAGGCGCATTTGTATTTATTCAACACCCACAGTACCCATCTGTGGTTTATATTGCAACTATGCTTAGCAGACCGTAGTTACAGTTTTTGAGAAAGAGTGTGTTATCTAGCGTGATCAATAATTTGAACAAGACCAGCACGCTCAAGCCCTCGGCCACGATGACTTGTGACTTCGTGCTAGCACAGCTATCTACGGTACCCAGTTTCATTCACATGGTTTGGGTCAACCCGTGGTATGGCTTTTAGTCACTTTTCAAAGGTGCCGCACACCGGGATCGATCCCTCCAGTCCGATAACATCAAGAAGTCTCCTTCCTGAAAAATCGACCATGGTGAGATTCGAACACGGGTTTCATTGTCAGAATGCGAACGTTCCAACTACTCGGCCACGTGCCCACAATTCTAATGTACTTCAGAGAAAATAAGGCAAAAGCAGTTGTTTTAATAGATAAACAAACTCATAGCACATTTCGTACCTACACACTTATCTCTGATTTGCTTTGCTTTGGCGTTACGTGTTTTCAAGCATTGACTTGCTGTGAGAAAAAAATGACATCCTTTTTGAAAGTTATATATCTAAAACATTCAGTAGTTGATTTATTTCTTTTTTAATTTTTTTTTTTTACGCGTAAATGTCTTGATTTCAAGCAAGAGAGAACAAAAGCAAGAGAAAAAAGAAAAAAGAAAAGAAAGCAAAGCAAAAAGAAAGAAAGAAAGAAACTATGGAATCTCCTGAATGATTTCACATTAACCAATCAAGGGGAAACCACGCTAAAAATAGCTCAGAGAAAATAAACAGAACGCGGTAAAGGACGAATGTTTGAACAGCATGCTTGAGGATAGCTTTATCATCAATGAACTGCGATTAATTCCTATGACGACACAGAGATCAAAGCCTGTGACATTTAAAGATGAAGTGAGGAACGAATGGCGCCATTCTTTGACGGCAGTAGACGTAAAACACAATTCTAAAATATTCAGCAACGTATCTTGACAGAAATTAAATATAGCAATGAAGTTCAATAGAAACTGCAGTCATAGATGTACTCCAGTCATGATTTTTAAGTACACGTAATAATTATTTAGTTTTTAGCATGAGACGTATATAAATTGAGATGGGTATTGAAATAATTCTAAAGGGGGCTGCTTTCATGACACCCTAACTGTGGCCAAGCGAATGTTAAAAATCCTAATACATATCTTGTAGAAATTTGCATTAACTGTAATTCTACATTATAAGTCAAAATAAAGCGGTTTGTGTGAATCATAACCTAAACCCAAAATGGAGAATAATATAAGTTGCTATAAAACGTTTACCCTGCCTAACAAAGTATAATGTTATGATATATACGCAACCGTTGAAACAGAGAATCTGTGTGGGAGTGTTCGTTTTATTCAGAGAATATAGGTGTGGATTCAACACTGAGTAGAATATCCTTATTCCAGTACGTCAAGTCTCTAGACTTATCAAAAGTCTTAACCCTAAGAAAGCCACTGACCCAGACAAAATTCCAGTGGCTGTCCTTAAGAATATCAACCCGCATTTTATCCCCGATCCTAGCGAAGTTATTCAAACTCTTCTTCAAGGAGAAGCCCTTCCCAAGTCTATTAAAGAAGTCAAGCATATTCCCGGTCTTCGAGAACGCAGGAGAGCGATCCCCCACTCCCAATATAGACCCATCAGTCTCCTCAAAACCATCAATAAGCCTTTTGAGGCTATAAACAAGAAGGTCGTCAAGCACCTAGATAGAAACAACCTATGATGAGCAGTATAGGTTTCGATCGGCCCAATTCACTGCGACATTCTTTATACATTCTTTTTATAGATACAAATATTTAAGCAAATGCTCTGTTTTATAATAAACAGTATTAATAACATTTACCGGCCTGAATGTCCGAGAAATTTTCAGAGAAAATATTCGTCCTCCAATCTAGCCACGGAGGATCGTTCGATTAGCAAGTTCGATTTTACTGCTTTTAAACTTCAATCTTCCATGAATCTCTCATATCTGCTCAAAGCGTATCCAAATGTAAACAAATGACGTCATACATTATGAAATGAACAAGATCCTTCGTGGCTCGATCGGTTAAGACACGTCAGGCTATATGACGGTTCCGTATAGGATACAGGTTCGATTCCTGTCGGAGGACGAATAATTTCTATGAAAGTTTCTCGTACATTCAGGCCGGTAAATGTTATTAATACTGTTTATTATAAAACAGAGCATTTACTTAAATATTTATATCTATGAAAAAATGTATAAACATAAAAATGTCTTAAAATTTTGATTCTTGCTCTCAAACATCTGTCTTCATTCAGCAAGAGAAAATAATGACATAATAAAGTTAATAAGGACACCGGAAATGATAATGGAAAGAGCAATAATAACTTCCTATTTCCCGTAAGTAAATTTTATGGAAAATATTTAATAAATTTCAACTGAGTGTAGTACCGACTGCTCGCTAAATGAATACCAAATGTTTCCTTAGAGGGAAACGACCAATGTTATTATTATCATTGCAAATATCTACCAGAAATGTGAAAGAGGAAATCCCCATAATTTTTCGCCCTTATCAATTTCTTTATAAGGGTCTTGTTACTGGCATACCACAATAATATTCAAAACATGAACAAATTGGAGACTCATATACAGTATAACCCGGATATAAGAGACCCTGATATAAGATAAACCCTGATATAAGAGAGATTTTATCTGGTCCCAAATTATAGCCTGTGTTAATAAAACAAAATAGACCAAACCCGGATATAAGATAAACCCGGATATAAGAGACTTCGTATCCGGTCCCGACAACTCTCTTATATCCGGATTACACTGTATATGTAGGATTGATTCGGGCGGAAAATTGTCTAGCACCACACAGTGAACTAAATTCACAGCAGCCGACTTTGCAATTGATCCAATACAGTGTAACCCGGATATAAGAGACCCGGATATAAGAGAGATTTTCTCTGGTCCCAAATTAGAGCCTGTGTTCATAAAACAAAATAGACCAAACCCGGATATAAAAGAAACCCGGATATAAGAGAAACACCGATATAAGAGACTTCTTCTCCGGTCCCGACAACTCTCTATATCCGGGTTACACTGTATAAACTTTCCACTTCGTGTCAGCGGAAAGTGTTAGAGCGAGAAGATGCAATCAGTTAATCTCCTGGAGGTTAGCATCAGCCATAATTTTGTTTGCAACTGATCCATGCATCGAGGTAATTGCGGCATTAGCTAATATCATAGCCCGAATGTAACCACCAAATAATCTATAATTTATCAACGAATGTTTCTTGAGTTCTGCGATGAAAGACAAACAAACAAAAAAGTTATTTGCTAAATTGTAATACGTGCCCTAAATTGAACATTTTTCCAGATTGAGGCAGCGGTCATCCGTGGCCGGTAGCGTTCGGTAGTTCTTGCTTTTTGTTTTGTCTTTAGAAACAGAAATGAGAAAAAAAATGTTTGGAGTTTCGCTCTGTTCTGAGGCAAGAAGCCGAATACATGAAAATAAATAAAATGGAAGAAACATGTTTAATGCAAAAAATAAAACAATTTTGTAAGAAAGTTTCTCTTTGAAGATTAGACGCTAACGGGAAGGAAGAAAAAACTTTCAACGTCACGCGCATGAATATAAAGGTGTACATTACTGAAAAGCGAACACATTGGCCTGGAAAAGTTGTGATTTCAACTGACAAGAGATTTCACAATAACAATTTTTTTTTCCAACATTGAAGTCTAACAAAAAGTAAGATTTTTATACAGTATTCAATATATATATATATATATATATATATATATATATATATATATTGAATACTGTATAAAAATC
The DNA here is from genome assembly GCA_964036315.1 of Acanthosepion esculentum. Taxonomy (NCBI): domain Eukaryota; kingdom Metazoa; phylum Mollusca; class Cephalopoda; order Sepiida; family Sepiidae; genus Acanthosepion; species Acanthosepion esculentum. The sequence continues at coordinate 77,896,526 of OZ038498.1, forward strand.
TTATATATATATATATATATATATATATATATATATATATATATATATATAATAACTGTGTTTTAGGGCAGCAATCCCTCTTTTATACAAGTTTCATCAAAGACAACTGTGACAGGGTACTGCGATTAAGGTTTTTATTTATTTTTTCTAGTGTTCGTATAAGTGTTTTCTTTTCTGGACATAAATCTATAAACCTCATCCGCAACATATTTATAGAAAAAAAAAAGATAATCACGCCTCATCCACTAGTGGAAGCACTAATAATAAAAAAGAAAATGCCCAAACTCAATAACATCAACTATGAAGAAGGTCACAATATGCTGACCATGTTTGGGTAATAAAAGTGTATTCTAATTCTACACACAGACATGAAAAATGCATACAAACAGTTGAAAATAAAGAATAAAATCATCCTCAATAGGGCTAAATGATCAGCCGAAAGCGATCGCATATGCAGAATATTTGGACAGTTGTTATACACATTGTGCACAGCAAACGTACACAAGAAAAAATAAATAAAAAGCTCACCATTCGTCTTTAATGAAACATATATATATATATATATATATATATATATATATATTAATATATATATATATATATATATATATATATATATATATATATGCATGTTTCATTAAATTTGACAGATAAGGTACTCGGGTTAAACATTTTGTTAATTATTCTTGTCTATAAACAAGTGTTTTTTTTTCGAACACTAGAAAAATTAAATGAAAAGCTTAACCTAAGTAACTTGTCTGTTGTTTTTAATGAAACATGCATAAAGGAAGGATTGCTGCCTATAATACACAATATATATATATATATATATATATATATATATATATATATATATACACAGTGTAACCCGGATATAAGAGAGTTGTCGGGACCGGATAAGAAGTATCTTATATCCGGGTTTCTCTTATATCCGGGTTTGGTCTTTTTTTAGGTAAGTATGGCTCTAATTTGGGACCAGAGACAAAACTCTCTTATATCCAGGTTTCTCTTATATCCGGGTTACACTGTGTATATATATATATAAATATATATATAGTTAATGAAGTTATTTGGTAATCCGTATGGATAATTCCAATGAGGATGTAATCCAGAGAGCTCAATGTATGAATAAATGATAAACCCATGAACCCATAAAGTTGTCTGTTTCTTAATATAATTTATATATATATATATATATATATATATATATATATATATATATATATATATATATATATGTGTGTGTGTGTGTGTGTCTGTGTGTGTATATATATATATATATATGTAATCAATACATACATATAAATATATATATACCTATGAGATTAAATATAAATATATATATATATATATATATATATACTCAATGCATATACATATATATATATATATATATATATATATATATATATATATATATATATATATATATATATATATATGCCTATGGGATAAAAAGAAAATTTGAAAATATTCCTTAGTACTTGCCGACGCATTTTGTAGAATGGCTCGTTGCACGTTTTTTGTGTAATCCCGTCTACTACGATGTCTATCTAATCCTTGTTCTAGACATCCGCTCAGACATAATTGTGTTTCTTCAACATCTACAAACGCCACGTGGTTTATACTTGAACTCTGCTGGACAGAAGCTAGTTACAGTTTCTTGGAGAGAGTGTTTGCGATCAACAATTTAAATAAAATAGGTGCACTCAAACCCTCTGTCATGATGGCTTCTGAATTTCTGCTAGGGAAAGCTGTCAAGGACTGAACTTGTGGAACTCGAGAATTTATCTCGTCAGAACATCGGCCAAAAAGATGCGGAGTGTCTAGTAATGTTTTGTCAGTGGGAAAGTGATTTTGGTGATGCAAAATAACTCATTACCTACAACGCGTAAATAATTTTTTATTCTGTCAGGACTGGAAAGTGAAGATAAGTCAGCTCCAGCCTATATAGAGCAGCAGCATTTTATTTTTGTGTCTATTATGACACTTGTAAAGGTAGAAGACAACAGCAGGAGGAGGCAGGTGCCTTGGTAACCACGAAACAACCATTTTTCCAGCATCTTTTGCGATGGTTCCTTCACATGAGTTTCACTTCAAATCTCGAATGAGCTTGTGCTTAAATAGAGGTTCAAGACAAGCTGTCTTAAACATCTCAATCTTCTAATCCCATGAATCCTTACAGGAACTAAACATGAAAGACATAATATATATTTCTTAATCATTTCACCCGAATTAAGGCAATAAAGCCACTAAGACGCAATAAATAAAAAAATATTATTAAGAGGAGAGGACAAGAAAAGCACAAGAATTAAGACGATTGACTCTGTTAAATTGCTGAAGATTAATTTTGACTGGGAAGTAATAATCGGGAAAAGGTTTACACAAACGAAAAGTGCGATAAAAGAAACTATTAGCATACAATTCATGTTTACAAATAGCCATTTCAACTGTAAAATGATGAGACCTTGCCGCCAAGCTAGTAATGCGCTCAATTTCATAAAGTCTACGAACTGTAGAAAGTTCATCAGAACAATTACCATGAAAGAATTTATACATAAGACACAGCAGCGGGGAAAGTGACTGAAGCCGAGATGCTAGGTAAGGACCAATAAAATTGCAGATTCTTAGAATTTTATCAAGAATCTCTAAATATATAGCGGAACCACTAGACCAGATGTGGCAGCAATATTCAAAGCATGGATGAATGGTAGACTTAGAAATTCGTAAGATAGATTCTGTCAAGAAAAGAATGGCTAGCGCAATACAGAACCAAATTTCCTAGCTGCAGATGTAGCAGTTGCTTGAATATATTCTTTCCACTCCACGTCAGCTGAAAACATTTGACAGAGAAGGCGCAATGAGCCCCTCTTCTGGAGGTTAGCATCAGTCATGCTGATGATAGGTAAAATAGGTTCTCTCAGATGATTAAAAGAGAACTCTTTCGTTTTTTGAGGCGTTACAATTTACGCGTCACTCCTTACCTCGTTTTAGGTCACCTTTGATATCAGCAGTCAAATTGACCCTATCAAACTTACTATTAAGACAGCATTTGTACCATTAGTATAGATACTAAGGTAGTAGTATTATTATTATTTGCTTAAAGCCAAACGTCACCTAATAAAAATATTTAAATAGCCTCCACTTATTAATTTATTTATATCTTTAAGCATAAATATATTTAGTGCTAAGATCCTTACAACTACGGGAAATGTGACTATATTCTGGTTTTCGGTTTTAAGGTCATGTATAGGATTATACTGTATCACGCCTTAATATTCAGACACTTTCGTCTTTGTTCTTTCAAGTTCTATAGTGTAACGACTGAGCTATATCCACAAATGGTAGTTGCAATGGCACTTGCAGTTGTTGGCATTAAAAGCCCAGGCAAACCGATCGATTTCTCTTATAAGGCATGTCTTTTTGTTGACGTCACTCGAAATAGCCCTGATTGTCAGTTTGTCTTGACGTTAGAGAAAGCTACAAATTGCAATGGGCAGGACGAAAACGTCAGCGGTCATGTGCTGACGTAGTTTCTGCATTTTGTATTCCTGTTCTTCACGGGAGATTCTAACACTTATGGGGTGGGCGGGACAGAAGAATATCGAGATGGAGAAGGTAGAGAATTCGTTAATGAGAGGTTGGGAGAGAGAGAGAGAGAGAGGGGGGAGGTTGGGAATAAAATGGGGCGAAGAAAATATCCAGAAGGGAAATGAACACAGAAGATGCTGAAAAGAAAACAAACGAACCTGATGAAGAACAACGTTAATGTTTCTAGAATATTAACTTTTGAGTTAGCGTACCGTTATTCGGCAAAACAGGTTCGGATATTTGCAGTGGCAGTTTATGACTGCAATAGAACAGGTAAAATTAAAGAAAAAACACCAAGAAAAAACACAGCGGCAATGGCTGGTTGTTAGTTGGTTAATTTTATTTAACGGGGTATCAACATCTCTATGGGTTGTTTAATGCCGAAATTTAAATATTTTGAACAGAATATTGCAGATAAAATGTATTGTTGGTTATTTTTACTATAAAATGAATCGCTGGTACTTTTACTACAAATATGTATTGCTAGTATTTTATTACAAATTATATCGCTTTTATTTTACTATAAAATGTATTGCTTACACTTTTACTATAACAATTTATTGGTGGTATTTTCATTAACATTTATTTTTATACTTTTCTAGTGTTTTCTTTTTGTTTTGGGGTTTAATATTTGCCAATAGCTGGGACACTAACAGTGTGGCCAACGAGGGTCAGGGTGGACTTGCGAATAACAGCAGTTAAGAGGTAGTTCCAAGCTCCTCAAGAGCTCCAAGCTCAGAGGCCTTGCTGCGGGATGTAGTTTATCGTTATACTCAGGACTAGACAATAGTTGGTAAGAAATTTAGAAGCACAGGAAAGAGAAAATGAATACCCGCCCCACAAAAACAGGTAAGGTAGAGAGAGAAAAAAATCAGACCTCGTTCGAGGTAAATAAATAACATTGCTGATCACACTGATTAAAACAATGACAAAAAGACACCGTCATTTTGCGGGTTTTATAATACATATGTAGGAGGCACGGTGGAGTAATGGATAACGGCTTGGATTGAAGAATCGGAGAGCGGGGTTCGAATTCCAGTCAAATCCATTACATTCGCTTACGTGCTAATACCCTTGGGAAAGGTGTGAATCCTCTTCTTCTCCCTCCAACTATGGGTAAATAGCAGGACAGACTGGGTTCTATAGCCTTGGATAGCAACTGGTCTAGAAGGACAACTCTGAATTCAAAACCTGCGGAGGGTCGTTTGGGGACCTTGTGGCATCCGTTGCACCAGGTCCCTGTATTCGTCCCTCCAAAAAGTGTGGATGGCCCGGCACAAAGCCTTCACCACTATAATAAAATCTCATGTGTCGGTGTCGGGCTTTCAGTTTCTAGGAACTGATCTGCCTGACCCTCATACGTCGAATTCGACGGGAGAGTCTATTATATTTATAGCATGAAACAGATTGTCACCTCTAAGTGTTGACTTCTATGTTCACTTTTATATTTACGCACGCTCTATCTCTGATATTGAGCACTATCCCATAAATATAGCACACTTTAAGACTATATTTCTTCATATATATATATATATATATACCTCCTGATAAGTGGGAGGAGTGTTTCCCGGTGTGTCTGTGTACGAAACTCTGCAGTCAAGATCCTTAAGGTAACATAAATCAGTTAAATGACAAACATTTTACTTGTATTAAGTCTCTCTCTTTCTCTTCCCCCCCTCTCTCTCTCTCTCTCTCTATATATATATATATATATATATATATATATATGGACTGTGTACCACGCTTTATTGAGGGTCACATTTTTTTTTGTAATTTGAATATTAAACATTGTACAAAAGTGAAACTTAGTGCCTTCAAAGATTCTAAGTAGAAAAGTATGTAGTGAACATTTCAGTCATATTGTCAAGTCGCATACAACGTTGTGTTATGTATTTTTAATTTTTTAACTGTGTCACACTTTATAGTGTACAAGAATGCCACTGAAATGACGTTGACAGTTACTGAAAAAACAGATTGTATCAGGTCTCGTAGGAAGCTTATCTTTGGGTGAATTAGCCAAAGAGCTTAGTCGGGATATAAGAATATTGAAGTTTCATGTGGAAAACCCCATAACCAAACCAACAAGAAAAAATGTACCCCAGCGTGACATTAGAAAAAATACGTAGTCAGGTGCGAAAAGACCTCGGTAGCACAAGTGCTGTCATATTTTAACGTGCTGGGGTTGCTCCTTTGTCTAGAAGCACCTGGTGTAGGATTCTTAAAGAGACTGCAAGAAGTGTTAAACCCATCGCCAGACCCATCCTAAAAAGAAGCGTATTGCCTGGGCACACATGAAGACCAATTTCCAAAAAGGTTCTCTTCACGGATTAGGCCAGAGTTGCACTGGATGGCCCTGATAGATGGACTAAAGCTTGGATACGTCTTGGAGCCTCTCGCCTTCATCGTATTCGAAGTCAACAAGGAAATGGTGGTGTTAGGTTTTGGGCTGGCATCATAGGAAATGAACTTGTCGGTCTTTTCGAGTGCCAGAAGGTGTCTAACTCACCAGCAATTCCCACATTGCATTTCTGAAGGAGAATTTTCCCGAATGGTTGGATGATTTGCCACTCTCATGCAGACGGCAGTTGATTTTTATGCATGACAATGCTCCATCACATTCAGCAAAGGCGAAATTTTCGTACCTCGTAACTTTGGGATTCGAAGGATAAACATTTACGACTTGACCTCGTCGTCCCCCTGACCTTAACCCTCTCGAGAAACTCTGGTCACTTTTGAAGGGGAAATTTTATGAAGGAGGTGTGCAGTATCCATCGAAGTATGCCACGTAGGAAAAGACCAAAACTGTTGATGGTACCATAATATCTTTTCAAATTAATCGGCGAACCGCTTCTGTGGACAAACAATTAATGTATTTTCTAAACATGATAGTTACGGGGATAAAAGTACATCCGAAGCAATCAAATTATGTTTTTCTATATATTTTGCATCAATTCTTTAGTCACGTAATTCATTATAACAATAAAATGTTATTATAAAGATAACAGCTTGTTTCATTACCTTAAATTGACATTTTTGAACACCTGCAATAAACCGTGACACAGTTGAAAACACTTTCAAATACATAATTTAATTTAACGTTGTATGTAGCTTATCAATACGATTGAAATTTTCACTGCATACTTACCGACTTTTCAGGATACCAAGTTTTTCATTTGTACAATGTTTAATATTCAAAATATCAGCAAAAATGTGACCTCTAATAAAGATTGATACACAGTTTATATATATATATATATATATATATATATATATATATATATATATATATATATATATATCACTTCCGTTAAGTTAACCGATTAAATAGGTCAATGACTGGTCCCTCCTCCCCTAATACTAAGTATGATAGATAGAAATATTAAAATAACCCCTCTCTAAACTCGATCATGTCTATCATACCACTCCTCGCTGCCCTCTCTGTTAAATTACATAAACTTAATACTACCCGTCAAAAGTGTAAATGTTCATTTCATTTTTCGTTTCACATTTTGGAAGTGAAGTCTGATGATCCAGCGTCCTTTAAAAAGGCTATGGTGAAATAAATTATTACATGGAGCATTAAAGTGTCTGTTTTTCTTTAAATTATTAGCTCTGAATTTACATTGAGCTCTCAGGATTTTATCCTCCTTGGGACTACCTTTATGGATTACCAAATTTTTTGTAACTTAACTACATATATATATATATATATAGTCTGAGGAGCTGTGATACAGCGAAACAGTACTGTCTGTGAATGACATAATTTAGCTCTTGAAAATACATTTCAATTGAGCACTGTTGAGTGATAAGCTAATTCTATAAACAACAGCCACCTGCACTAATGCAAAGCTCTTCAGTAAAATGAATGGAGCACTTTGGCTGATTGGCATTTGTTTACATTTGTAAAAACAATACGCTAGATTTAGTTGTGTAGCTCTACCGAGTGAAGATAGCTCTGGCTGAAACCAAATTAGTTGTGTTTCAATCCTGGCTTGAGGCATTCGGAAGTCTAGTCGCACTGAGGAGCTGTGATACAGCGAAACAGTACTGTCTGTGAATGGCATATATATATATATATATATATATATATATATATATATATATATATATATATATTATTTTTCATGCTTTTCTTTTCTGAACTCTTTGTATTTCTTTCTCTTTTTTTCTTTCCTTTTATTGGTTTCTTGTCCTTTTCTTTTTTTCTGCTTTAAACTGCATATAATATTATTATTTCTTTATTTTCCTTTTATGGAAATTCTTCTTGTGTCTTCCTAAATTTTAAGAAATGTAAGAAGTGATGAAAACATTTTTAAATAAAATGGTTTATAACCAACCATCTTTGTTCGCCACCTGATGAGATGCTTAGGCATCGAAACAATTATGCGTCTTTGTAGTGATTACTTGTTTGTCCGTAAGTAACAACTTATACATAACTATTACTCTACTTTTAGATTAATGTTATTAACGTTTGAATTTATATTCTTTTCATTCTCATTAAATTTGTATATATATATATATATATATATATATATATTGTTCTTTACCGGTAGCACGAGTTGTAGTTTCATGCACAGCGCAATCTTCAAGTGGCTGAGTAGAGACTGACCGTTACATAGTTTTAATTTTAATAGAAATATCTGGTAAACTCAAGGTTTTTGTGCTACATATATTTTACAGGGATTACTATTTTTTATTTTAAGAAAAATCAACTAATACATATTATATTTAAACTATACGGGATTTATATTTTATATTAAAAATAAACGGGGATTAATCGTAAAATTAAAATAACCGATCCGACGTGCGAATTCCTGCTAATAACTGTGACAATACTCTATCTATTGAACAATTTAGTTCATGCCACCTTTACTAAAAAAACCTACTTCTACAAAAGAATTATCATATTACTATATTATTAAAAGAACGCACAATTTTAAAATTTAAAAAAATGCAACCTCAGCGTCGTGACTGCACGCTCCAAAATTATTTCTTACAGTTACCAATATCACATTTCTAAAAAACATTTTTCGGATTACACTTTATCTTTCGATGTCCTGTTATTACCTGGATGTAAAAGACTTACCTATTTCCCTACCTGAAGATGATTGTATGAAACAATTGAAAGCTAGTACTTAAAAAAAAAGACCTTATAAAACCGGAATTTATAAACAAAGATCATACCATTCATTAACGGATTCGAGGTTAATGTATTTTATTATTAAAAATTCTTTGCAAGAGTGATTCTTGCCATTTATATCATTAACTTCATTATCTGCTTTTCGTATGAATGATTCGCGTAATGTAAATTGAACCTGCACCACATAATTGATATTATATATATATATATATATATATATATATATATATATATATATATATATATATACACCTAAAGAGTATGTAAACTTCATGAACCCGTAATTTTAAACATTTTGAACTGTTCATATAGCTTTCGTTTAATCAAAGTAGTAAATTTCTTATTCTTCTGGATTTCATTGGACCATTTAATATCCATTATAATAGCTTATAATCAACGAATAGGTAATCACCACATCTGCTACTTATGAACAAATATCAAGACGATTTACAGTTACCCTCTATATATATGAAAATGTGTCTGTGTGTGCTTTCAGTGTTTGAAAACCAAGGCATAGAAATGCTATAGGAGACAGATAAAGAGGATCTCTTTTTCTCATTCGCATAAACATTAAATTATAATGACCTCAAGCCATGATGATGAATGGGATGAAGAACTCTGTTGATGGCCTACTCTCCCCAATGAGAAATTAAAATGTGTTGCCTTTGAAAAGAATTCTGATGAAGACGAATGCGCCATTAAAGTTTCCATAATGTCCTCCTGCTTCCGGTTGAAGCAAATCGCTGTTCACCTGTGCTTATCGAATTTCCAATCTCTGAGAAAGAGTAAACCCACAAGAAAAAAAAGTGTGGCTGGAAATAGACGAGGACCAAAAATAGAGAAATAGAAAAGAGGAGACGCACTAGCGTTGGCGGGAAACTAACTAAAATGAATAACATTTGGAAAATCAAAAGAATTCGTTTAGCAGAGACGGAAAAAAAACATTAAGAGTTCAATAAAGCAGAGTGATAAATATAAATTGTTGCTCTGTGGCTTTCATTATCGAGATCTTCTGAGGGCTGACGTACGATACTTCAATATCTGATGTGCTGTTGCTGAACTAAGTAGCCTAAAGCACGTTATGCTTAGCTACATGTTGGCCACATATATATATATACATATATATATATATATATATATATATATATATATATATATATATATATATATATACAGAAATATACAAATACAGAAAACGAACAATGAAACATTAAAAGAACATAAGAAAATTTATTCCTTTTATTTGCCTGAAGAAGGTCACGAAACCGGAAACCCGTATAGCAGAAATATAACGAATAAAATATAATATATATGCTAAAATAAATCCACATTATAACCAAAAACGTTTGCGATGTCTCTCTTTTTTAAAATATGCATTTTTCTCTTTTTGGAAACACTATATCCTTTTCACTATATATATATATATATATATATATATATATATATATATATATATATATATAGTAATCCACAGAGAAACTGTTTCGCTGTATCACAGCTCCTCAGTTTCCATAATTTTTCATTGTCCCAAGCGCTTTCGGCCACTTAACCATTTTCAGACGAGGCGGGTTATATATATATATATATATATATATATATATATATATATATATATATATATATATATGTGTGTGTGTGTGTGTATATATATATATATATATATATATATATATATATATATATATATATATATATCTGGATAAAATAAATTAAACAAAATTGGGTGTTTTCATACTTTCAAAATACTTAAAAAAAACACCCAATTTTGTTTCATTTATTTTATCCAGATATTATATACATATCAAGAAAGTATACGTGGCCTCTCATTATGCTATATATATATATATATATATATATATATATCAGAAAATGGACAAAGTCAGACAATTATCTTAAGACATTTTTTATGTTTATACATTCTATTTATAGATACATATATTGAAATAAATGCTCTGTTTATAATAAACAGTATTGACGACATTTACCGGTTTGAATGTCCGAGAGATTTTCATAGAAAATATGCGTCCTCCGACAGGAACCGAACCTGTATCCTCTAAGGAACCGTCATATAGCCTGACGTGCTTTTACCGATTGAGCCACATAGGAGCGTTTCGGTTAGGAGGTCGTTTTTACTGTATTTAAACTACAATTCTCCATGATTTTCTCTCGTAGATTCATATCTGCTCGATGCTTATCCAAATGTAAATAAATGACGTCACACATTATGAAAAGGACAAAGTCCGATAATTATTTTAAGACATTTTTTTATGTTCATATGTTCTTTTTATAGATACAAATATTCAGGCCGGTAAATGTCGTTAATACTGTTTATTATAAACAGAGCATTTTCTTAAATATTTGTATCTATAAAAAGAACGTATGAACATAAAAAATGTCTTAATATAAGAAAATGTTAATGCAATTATATGGGATATAGGTGTAAAATATCAGCTTTTTTAGTGTTTACTTTTTTTTTACAGTGAGAGACACCCATTACAAGGCCCTGGTGGGGGCACTCGAGGTAGAAGGCTACGTTAAGAGGCCATTTGTTCGACAGTTTATTGTTTTCCGTTGTTTGTCTCTATTTTTAGATTGTTTAATTTTATTTTATTTAATTTATTTAAGTTTTATTTATTGTTTATTTTATTTTGTATTCTTGATTTCTTTTAACTTCTAGTAAGTGCATTGAATGTAGGTTTATCCTTTGGAGTTGTGAATGTGGCTGTAACTACTGTTATAAGGATGTGTAAGCTTTAGTTTAAACGTGTATTTTGTTCTGGTTATATATTTATTCAATCCTCTAGTTAAAGATTCATTGTTTTGAGGTGTTGTCGTAAACTGTTGCAATTTTTCCCTTTTTACTTAAGTTAATTTTTTATGTGTTTTGTTTATCTGATAGAAGGTCGTGTGAAGTGAGATGCTTCAACCAATTCGGAATTGATTAGAGGTTCTAGTACTTTGCCAAAAGATATAAATGGTAAAATGAGGTAAATAAGTTGCCAGGAAATTTGGGTCACTTTGTCGTGATAGACAATGTTTCTCGACAAAGTCTATTTGAAACAATCTACATCTGGGGTGATTTTGTGACTCCAAAAGGGACATTTACGGTGCGTAAGTGAGTTTCAGTGATAGTGTCTGCTAAACCCCTTCTAAAGAACGCATCTGGTATACCCTTAAATAATGATAATAGCCTCGACCTTCGCGTGTATATCAGATGTATTTCCTGGGTAAAGTTACTTTCAGCTTTAACCCGGATTAAAGGGGATAAAAAGCTAAACTCATTTTCAGTAGCTTGCGAGACAAATATTCGCATCATTACAGCTACTGAGTACATCTCTATACCGATAGGCAAATACATGTATTACGAAATGCAACTCATTTGGTGTCACACAGAATTATGGAGTGTACTGAGGTAGAGACTATTACGTCGTTGTAGTGCGTTCGATTCTCACTTGCAGATGACCTCAGTATAAAAGCAAGATTAGAAAATATATACTAGGGAATCTAGTGTAGTCGATTGGGAATTATTCAAAATCGTTAACTATATGTAGAATCTTCGATTCTCGTTGTGTGCCTTATCATTGTAGCCCCATGCCAGACTAAGGAAAATTTGTTAACTACCTACTTAAGAGATTCACTGCGCAATAATTTTTAGTGCGTTAATTAAAAATAATGACGTTATCTTCGCCTGCGTAAGATTGTGTAACTCACTTGATCAAAGAACTTTCGTGATAATGTGTTGTTTTTTTTACGGACTGAACTGTTCCTCACAAGTTGGTGAAACTCCTCGGAAATGGGTGATTTTAACGAGATCACTGAAGACTGAAGAGCTTCACTTTCCCGGTTAGCAAATTAACCGGTTTTGAATTCAGACTTTCTTTTCTACTACACTGGTTGTCAATCAAGGCTAAAGGATCAATTCTGCCTTGTTATTTAAACACTGGGAGGAAAAAAGTTGGAGTCAAAACGTTCTCTAGAGTATTTTTGCGAAGGTCAACATAACGAACTCAGTTGGAATTCGAACTCGGCCTCCAATCTCTCTCTCTCTCTCTCTCTCTCTCTCTCTCTCTCTCTCTCTTTCCGTATCCTTAACCAAACGTTATCGTCATAGTCAGACAGCCCATTAATAGAGTGTATACTATGGTGTATCACTCATATCATAGCAGCAGACATTAGCCTTATGTTCACGGAAATAAAAGCATACTTGACAGGAAATAAAAACGTACACAAATAATAGGAAAAGTATGGTAAATTGTATGTTAATTTCATAGTATCTATTTATATTTTTGTGTGCATTGGTGTGTGTATTTTTTTAGGTTACAATTGTTTTATGGTACATGTGTTAAAAGGAATTTTTCTCCGAAGTATTACAAGCCATATCACAGAGAGAAGTCGGACACGTGTTGCCCGTACTAAGGTTCGTGATGAAGAGATTGAATTTAACGTCTGTTAGCGGGATATCCGTATTTTTTGACAGGAACTGTTTTTGTTGCATGCTGGGAGTATTTTTATTATTTGTAATTTTTATTTAATTTATTTTATACAACGACTTTATGTTATTGTTTTATTTTATTCTATTTATAATTTTCATTATTATTATTATTATTATTATTATTATTATTATTATTATTATTATCTTATATTTTATTATTATTATTATTATTATTATTATCTTATATTTTATTATTATTATTATTATTATTAATATGCTTACAATACTCTTCGCCCTTTACTGGGTACTACACTGTTTTTATCCTGTACCAGATGAAACTACATTTAAAAATATGAAACTGAGGTTGATTTATGTATATCTGTAAGGGTGTTTGTAAGATGAGTTGATTTATAGGCAAAGTGCTTTGATTAAAGAGAGTTGTCAGTGAGGTTTTGATGTATGAGGAAGATGGATAGATGCATAGACATTGTGTGTGTGTGCGTGCATGTGTGTGTGTGTGTGCGTGTGCGTGCGTGCATGTGTGTGTGTGTGTGTTTGAGAGTGCCAGATAGAGGTTTGCCGACATAAAAGATATCGGATGAAAACTGCGAAAAAGGATAATTAGTTAAATTCATAAATTAAGATTAATGAAAAGTCCCGCCTTCCAACGGACGGTCGCTTCTTTTTATCATTGCCGGCACCTTTGAAAACATTTTCTCTCTTGAAATATAAGGCGGGTGTCGAATGGGGATCAAGACCGAAATCCATATGGAACGCGAATAGACATGATAGAGTTTTTTTTTTAAAAGATGTAAAATGAAGGAACGTAAAGTGTTTGACGAAGGAATATAAGTTTCTCACGAATATTTTATATGTTCTCTTCGTGATTATTTTGGCAAATGCCGTTCAGATATTAACGGTTTTTCTTGATAAAAAGAATACATGGTCGGCTTTGATGCTATTTCATGTATTTTAACGAAATTTACACAAAGTTTCATTGCACTGGTAATCAGTCATCTTGGGAAATGGAAAATATAGAAAGTTTGGTTTTGCAAAAAGTTACGGAAACTAACATAGAACAATGTTGAGCTAAATTATATTTCTGGAAGGAGTTAAATAAAAAATGAAGACCAAAATAAAAAGAAGTGCTTAATAAAAAAAGGTTTTCATTCAGGATCACTAAAAAAGGGATTGCAAATGTGCACAGCAAAACTAATAAAGCATCAAATAATTGGGTTGTATATATATATATGGCGATTCAAGATTTAATAAAAGATCGTTCGTAAAAGATCTGTCGATAACACAAAAGCCGTTGCATACTGGTGAGGAAATCTTTTAAAATATATTATGATCGGACAAAGCACAACATGATCGGGGTTCATATTTTAAACTTTAAACGGAATTCTAAATTGATTCAGCAAGTAACATTTCCATATTTAATAAATACTCTCATGATAATTGTTCTGGTGAACTTTGCTCTGTGGTACCTTAAAATTAATGAATTTAAGAGCAGTATGAGATTGAAGACTAGGTCTCATAATTTTACAGTTGAAATAGTTAGTTGTAACCATAAGTTCTGCGCTAACAGTCTCTTCCATTGAACGTTTCGCTTGTGAAATTCTCTTCCGGCTTTTTGCTTCACAGTTAACTTTGGTCTTCAAAATTGTAAATACAATATCAATCATTATCTTCTGTATTCATAATTCCTGTTCTTTTGTTATTGTCTCTCCTTAATTGTATTGCTTTCTCGTATTCTCTAACATTCAGTAGTCCTTTGTGTCTTAGTGTCTTTATTGCCTTCCTTTGAGTGAAATGCCACTATTACTGTTACTATTGATCTGTCTTCATCAGGAATATCATCATCATCATCATCATCATCATCATCATCTATTATTTGACTTTCTTCTTTTTTCTCTTTTTTACTTTCATCATCAGTTCCTTCACCTTTTCATCGTCTTCCTCTCCTTCTTGTTTTCTTTTTTCTTCGTAATACTCTGCAAATCATGCCATTTTTACATTCGCTTCTTTCTTCTTCTTCTTCTTCTTCTTCTTCTTCTTCTTCTTCTTCTTCTTCTTCTTCTTCTTCTTCTTTTTTTCTGCTAATTATAAACTGAACTGCCCATAAATTAGAAACAGCAGTCTACTGGAAGTTTCACGCTCCTCGACTTCTAGAGAAATACTGAATTGCCTGACGGATGTTTTACGTAATAGGTAAATAGGTAATGTAGCAGTGGCGGCCATCATATGCTAACAATATGCAACACGTTTTGACAACGGCATATTTTAGCACACATAGTTACGTAACCTTCTTTCCAAGGTGGAAATTACGCTATTTTTGTTTTATCTGACAATAATAAGAAATATATACCGCGATAGATGAATCCCAGAAAAATATCAGTGGCATGTGAGAACTCCGGATTCCAGAGTTGGTGCCAGACCGCGACTGTATGCGACTGATTAATGATCACCACACAACGTTGTACTTAAATAAATCATATCCCACTTCAATGTTGGCGACGACCAGTGTTCAATGCCTGAGACTTAGTTGGAATCTAGAATATCGGCACTGATACCATATCGCCTAGAGACGAATCATCTTTCCAACTTTCAAGTAGAGGATCAACCCCAGGAGGTTATGAATCCAGCCTGTCAGCAGAGTTTGGTGGCACGGTAATTGAGTTGGACATGTGAGTGTGGGTCTTGGATGTGACATACTATGAAAGATAACGTAGATCGCCTTGCGCGTGCTTGTTGAATAAATGGTCGTGGATAAGGTGCAAAAATGTCACATAATGCGGTCTTGGTGCCAACGGTGTAGGCCTTCAGTCGGTCTATGTAGCCTTTGTATTTACGTATCACATTCTTGCTGCTCAACGAGGGCCGGTAATTCACAAACGTCGACTGTCACTGAATTTTCTGTTTTTGAGAGGCAGGCTGCAATAAGGTTTTCTTCCCGACGAACGTACAGGATATCTGTTAAGTATTCACTTATTAACAACAGGTGTCTTTGTTGTTTATCTGATTTCATTGGTGTTGTTTTCTGGAAAGCTGTTACTCGTATTTTTGTGGTCAGTGAACAATGTGACATTGTCTGCCTTCAATTTGTGGTTTGAATTCTAACAGAGCCAAGTAAGCTGCGACTAATTCCCGGAGCATTTTGTTTGGTTTGCAGATAGTTTGCGTGGCCACTCAAGCCATGTTTTCAGTTTTTGTTTTATGAAAAAATTTGGGAGCATTTTATTCTGTTTTTAGTACCTTTTTAAAGGTTAAAAGCTTGAGTTACTGAAATATTGATTTTCCAGCATGTTCCGTTAGTTAAGAATAGAGTGTCGCTTACGTGAGATCAAACCAATAGAGTTAAGTAGCATTGGTCGCAGTAATATCGGAATTTTTCCTCACGTGTTGGATATTACGAATAGGTTGGCTGATTTGGCATTTCACTTTGCATGGTATTTGGTATGTTGTATGGATATGCTAGAAACGTCGTTGTTGTCAATTATGGAATTTAACAGGTTAGGTGTTTGCGTGTATTTTAGGTGAAGGTACGTGTTCAATATATAAACAAAGAAGATAGAAGCATACAAAACTTGAGTATCTGCTACAGGTGTTTATTTCTTTTATTGTGACCGTAGTGAAACAAAGTCCCCAGGGACACATGGATATGTCTACTTTCTTTTTTGGTTCAGAAATAAGTTGTAAGGATAAGAACGAGTAAAAATCCTTCATCGCCAATCAGCCTTGCGCTAAGTTACGCTGACCAAATCACTTACTTCATAAGTAGGGCCGCCAAAATATGTTCAAACTTGTTGGAAAGTGCAAAGAGATGGATTGTGTCCTTTCAGGAAGTGGGGGGGTCATAAAATCGCGCATGTGAAAAGAAACCGTTTCCGGTTCTTTTATAATTTGCATCATGGGAAAATTCACTTTTTTATTCTTTATTATTATTTTATTTATTCGTTTTATTTCATTTACTCACAGAGGTGGGGAAGTGACAATATTAAATCTAATCAAAATTAACATTAGCAATAATAAAAGTGCAGTGGTCATAATTCGGTTTGTTCAGCCTTGCTCTCTCTCTCTCTCTCTCTCTCTCTCTCTCTCACTCGTAAGCTATATATATATATATCTTTACTTCTTTTTCTTGAAATGTCTTCCGAACGTTATTATTAACTTCTTTTCCTCAGCATTTCTTCTTCTTCTTCTTCTTCTTCTTCTTCTTCTTCTTCTTCTTCTTCTTCTTCTTCTTCCTCCTCCTCCTCTTCCGCCTCTTCTTCTTCCTCCTCCTCTTCCGCCTCTTCTTCTTCTTCTTCCGCCTCTTCTTCTTCTTCTTCTTCTTCCTCCTCCTCCTCCTCTTCCGCCTCTTCTTCTTCTTCCTCCTCCTCCTCTTCCGCCTCTTCTTCTTCCTCCTCTTCTGCCTCTTCTTCTTCTTCCTCCTCCTCCTCTTCCGCCTCTTCTTCTTCCTCCTCCTCCTCCTCTTCCGCTTCTTCTTCTTCTTCCTCCTCCTCCTCCTCTTCCGCCTCTTCTTTTTCTTCCTCCTCCTCCTCCTCCGCCTCTTCTTCTTCTTCTTCTTCTTCTTCTTCTTCTTCTTCTTCTTCTTCTTCCTCCTCCTCCTCCTCTTCCGCCTCTTCTTCTTCTTCTTCTTCTTCTTCTTCTTCTTCTTCTTCTCGATCATTGATCTATATTTCGCCATCTTCTTCTCAACTATTCTTTTTCTTCTTGAATTGTCATCCTGTGTTATTAATATCTTCTTCTCAGCAATTCTTCTTCTTCTTCTTCTTCTTCTTCTTCTTCTTCTTCTTCTTCTTCTTCTTCTTCTTCCTCCTCCTCCTCCTCCTCTTCCGCCTCTTCTTCTTCTTCTTCCTCCTCTTCCGCCTCTTCTTCTTCTTCTTCTTCTTCTTTCTGTTTCTTTCCTTTTTCATTGCGTAATTTTTTTTCATTTCAAGTTTTATACTATTAATTTTTCCCACTTATTTTTCTATCACTTTTCCTTTCCCCTTTTTTCTCATTCCGAACCCAAACTGCAAACAACCTATTATTCCAGAAATTTCATTCGTACTGTTTGAAGCGAATCCTTTACATTTTCTGAGGCCTTCTCTCCAATTACTCGACATTTATTTCAGTAACTAGTTGCCAGCAGTAACCTCGCAGTAAAACTATTAAATTCGTATCAAAAAGTATCCACGGCACGTAAAAAAAAAAAGAAAAAAGCAATCATCGTCTCGCATTGACTTGCGATCTTCACTTAGATATAATTTTTCTTGCCAACGTTAACCGTTTCTTTTTTCTTTTCCGTTTTATGCTTTTCTCAATCGGTATCTTTCAAAAATCCTAACTCGGTCGATGTGTCTGTCATCTTCGACACACAAATTACTATCTAATTTACCCGGCACCACGTTTCTGAAAAAGAACGGAACAAATTGGTTAAGAGAAAGGGGACAAATGAAGGTGGGAAAACATCGAAGTGCAAAACGACCGATCATTTAACACCTTGTTAAGCAGTTATTGTCTCCTTTTTGTTCACGTATCAAGTTCAATTAGAGGGTGCTGATTATAGATTGCCTTAAGATTAAATTAAAAGTGACATTCCCCCTTTCAATTTTCCCATTATATATATATATATATATATATATATATATGAATAGTTCAACCAAGTAAGGCAATAAAGCCACTAAGACGCAAAGGGTTTTTGAGTGTTAGACAATATAAAAAACGAAAGACACTATTAAGTCGAGATAACGATAAAAGAACAGGAATTAAGAAGACAGTAGATAAAGACTGATATTGAATTAAAATTTTTAAAGATCAAAGTTTACTTAAACGAAAGAGACCGGAAGCAGAGTTCCACAAGCGTGATAAGAAGCTGTTAGCATAGATCTTACAGTTACATCTTGCCATTTCAATTGTAAAATGATGGGACCTAACTGCCAATCTACTACCGCGTCTAGTCTAGTCTAATGTATAGTTACTATAGAAGAAAATGTCATCAGCACAATTACTATGAAAGTATTTATAGAAGGGTTGCAGGGAAACAACATTACGGCAGAGGGAAAGTCACTGAAAGCGAGAGGCCTAAACTATTAATTAAAATCTAATTGGTGCGCGAGAAACGAGTCAGGCTGCTGCCTTTATAGTAATCAATAGTATTAAATTAAATGTTCGCTTATCTTATCTCTACTCTGAATTGCATCCACTTGTTACTTGATTGTAAAATTGTATTTATTTACAGAAATAATATTTAATGAACATAGATAGATAGATAGATAGATAGATAGATAGATAGATATGACGAGTGGTGCAAGTTGATTTTTCACTTTCTTAGGAAATCAGCATCGTGAAAGCCGGGATTTTGATGTGATATGTACTGGCATCAACAATTAGATTCATAGCTTTTACCAGTTGTCGAGCATTTAGTTTTAAATATTGTCTGAAAAGAAATTGTACAAAAATAACTAATTTCCGCAGGTTTTTACTTACAAAATAAAGTTGATACATTTTATATTAGATACATTGAATGGGAAATATATTCAAACCAGAATTCTAATTATGAATCACCACGCGAAATATGCTGATTTTTATTGCATTCGATAAGTAAAAACTATGTAAAAAATTGTCAAAACTGTCACACAATGAATAAGATTTGTTACATTATTTGTTTGGACAGGATTAATAAAAATAAAAATGTATATAAGACAACAATATTGCTCGGCACAAATTATTAGTCAAAATGTTTACAATTTACATTGTTTATCGAAAATCAAACTAAAACTACTGCACTGTACAACATTACGTCATAATATAGCGACATTTTTCAGTATAATTTCCCTTTGAACTAAATGAAGGTCTTATTTAATGGCACAATGATTTAGCAATTGTGTGCTTTTGCAGTGTATCTTTTCGATATACAATTTATAAAGCTTCAGTGAATTATAAACTTTATAAGGCTGTGTTTTTCACTGATCATCACATTGAAATTACAACGCTTGTATTTTGAAACTATACATAATCATCAGTACTCGTTTACTCAAAAAACGGTAAGGATTTCGGAAAAAGAATATCTTGTGTCTTTATTTATCATGCCAAACCCCAACTTTCAAATTGAGTGTAAAATCATGGCTCAAAAATCGACCTGGTCTAATACACAAAGACATATATATATATATATATATATATATATATATATATATATATATATATATATATATATATATATATATATATATATATATATATAACTATGAACCTAAAGAGCCAGGCAAACCTTATTAGGTTTCACCTACGCAGGTCGTCAGACGAGTATAATTACTTATATATATATATATATATATATATATATATATATATATATATATATATATATATATATAGATAGATAGATAGATAGATAGATAGATAGATACTTTCGATGTCAGCTTGCTGCTTACAATTCTCTTTCACTTTTCAAATGTACAAATCGTAATGCATGAACTTCCGTATCTTGATGATAACTCCAAAAATATTTGTTATAAATATTCAAGTAATTATGAGTATTCAGGTTCAACTGTTTGATTACATTAAAGTTCACTGGTAAAACTTTTAAAGCATTTTATACATTTTTCCCTTTGTCCAATTCCTGAAAAACAATCTTGAAGTTGGCTAAATTTATTTGTTAATCATTCTTTTCTTTCTCAGTTATATTTTTTATAATGCATTTTTTCGGAAATGGGTTACAAGCACCAATAAAGCGGCAGACGATAGGGAAAACACTGAAAAGAGCAAATTTTATTTCGACTTCACTGATTCCAAGCAATTTGGAACGAATCTTCGGCGGCAAATGAAATTCGTGCTTAGCGTTCTTGTTCGAGTTTGATTGGTGGACTTTGATTGATTCACTAATCAAAGCCAATCAATCGATTATTAAACTGCCTTCTCTCCCTTTCCAGTCTTCTATTCCCTTTGTTATCAATTTGATCCGGTAGTTTTCATCCCGATGTCTTCTGTTCTCTTTTCCCTTCTTTTCACACTTTCAGTAAAAACTGTCACAAAGTGCTGGCTTCGAACGTCGCTATACAACGTCGAATGTAGATTAATTCCATTTGACTGATTGACGGCAAAAATAGAGAATTTTTATATCATATGATGGATATTCTTCATTGGTCTCGAACAAATTTTACATTCATAATTTTTAAAGTATGGAAAGCTAAAACCAAAAACATTAATTCTAACTTTAACCTCTAACCTAAGCTGAAACGCTAATCCCGTAATGATATTGTTAATGAAAATAATTTTTGTTAATGGTTAAAAAAAAGAGAAAAATAAATGTTACATAATATAACACAACTGATTTCCTTCGTTCAGCGTTTTCACAAAATCAAACGCCTCTTCGGACAAAAATACAAAAACTGACAACTTGACTCAATATTTCTTGAGCGTGTCTGAGAAACAACTGATTTCAAATGGCCCCACAGAAAAAAAAACCCCAAGGTTGTGAGTTCTATATACAAGACATATATTCAGGAAATGATGAAATAAATTGATTTCTGCAGACCATATTGCTGTTAAATGTTGATTCCAAACGTTTATGGCCGGCGAAAAAACATACATGTTTTTTTTTGTATTTTTAGGATTCCGTATTGTACAATTATGTACATTAGCAGAGAACCAACGAAAAAAACACGTATTTTAAAAATGTTCTTATACATATTCTTTTCTGTATTTCGCTTTGTACTACAAAAGACAAAATAAAAAGAAATATGGTTTAAATACCGTTTTGTGTGGTTCGAATAAATTACAGATTATGCAGTTCAAATACTCTTCAAAGCAAATTGAATACTGTTTTTCTATAGTTCGATTACTATTTTATGGAATTCGAATAGTTATATGTAGTTCGAATAATGTTTTATGTTTTGTGAATACTAATTTATGAAGTTGGAATTTTGTTTTATTTAGTTCGATTTCTGTTTTATGCAGTTAGAGTAATATTTATGCGGTTCCAGTACTGTTTTATGTAGTTCGAATAATGTTTTATGGGGATGGAATACAGTTTCATCTTGTTTGAATTCCGCTTCATGCAGTTTGAATGCTATTTTATGCAAATTGAGTATGATTTTATGTACTTCAAAAACTCTTTTATGTAGTCTGAATATTATTTCATGTAGTTGGAAAAATGTTTTATGTGGTTTGAAAAATGTTTTATGTGGTCGGAAAAATGTTTTATGTACAACGTATGCTCTTTAATTCACTTTGAATAGGGTTTTATATAGTTCGAAAAATGTTTCCTGAGTGTTGCAATACAGCTCTAATACCGACTTATGCCGTTCGATTACTATTTTATGACGATTGAATACAACTTTGTTTTATGTGCTTGAAATACACATTTATCTAGTTCAAATACTACTTTATGTACTTCGAATATAGTTTTGTGTGGATTGAATATAAGGTTATGTACTTCAGTACTGTTTTATGCAGACTGAATACTGTTTTATGTTATTTGAATAATGTTTTATGTGGTTTGAATTTTGTTTTATCTATTTTGTATACTGCTTTAAGCAGTTCAACTACTGCTTTATGTATTTCTTATACTGTTTTATACTGTTTGAATACTGATTATGTACTTCGGATACTGTTTTATGTGGTTCGAGTACTTTTTAGTTCTAACAATACTTTGTCGTTGGAATACAGTTTTATCTAGTTCGAATATTGTTTTAAGTAGTTTGAGTACTGTTTTATGTAGTTCGAATAATGTTTTATGCTATCTGAATATTGTTTTATCTAAATCGAATACCAATTTATGCAGTTTGAATAATGTTTTAAGCGGTTTGAATACTCTTATAAATGGATAAAATACTTTTTATGTAGTTTGAATACTGTCTTTTATATTTCGAATATTGTTCTATGCAGTTCGAATAATGTTTTATGCAGTTCAAATATTGTTTTATGTAGTTCGAATAAGGTTGTATGCAGTTTGATCTAGTTCGAATACTTTTTTTTTCGAATAATATATAATGTAGTTCGCCATTTATTTTAGGAAATGAGAATAATGTTTTATCCGGCTTGGATGCTATTTTATGTATATCGAGTAATGTTTTATGCATTCCAAATAGGTTTTTATGCAGTTCGAATAATTTTTATGCCGTTGTGATACATTTTTTCTAGTTCGAATACTATTTTATGTACTACAAATACTGTTTCTTTTGGATTAAATACAATTTTATATACTTTATATACTGTTTTATGTAGTTATAGTGTTTTATATAGTTCGAATATATTTATGGGGTTTGAAATATTGTTTTAATCATTTCGAATTATGTTTTATGTAGTTTGAATAATGTTTAGGCGGTTCGAATATTATTTTACCAAATTCGAATACTACTTCATGCAGTTAGAATACTGCTTTAAGTCTTTCCAATACTATTTTATGCGGTTTGAATACTGTCTTATGTACATCGAATACCGTTTTATGTATGTTTAGTCCGGTTTTATGCAGTTCAGATAGTTTTTATAAAGTTCCAGTACAGTTTTAAGGCGATTGAATACTGTTTTATATAGTTTGAATACGGATTTATACAGTTCGACTATTATATTTAGCACGAATAGTGTTTTATGCTACTTAAATACGGTTTTATGCACTTCGAATGTCGTTTTATGCAGTCCGAATACTGTTTTATGTAGTTTGAATGTTTAATGCGTTTTAATATTGTTTTAATTACTTCGAAGTTCATGCAGTTCATATACCGATTTATGTAGTTCGAATGATGTTTTATGAGAGTTGAATATTGTTTTATTCAGTCCGAATAATGTTTTATGTATTTCGAATAATTTCGTTATGCAGTTGGAATACTATTTTATGCGCATTGAATACAGCTTTATGTAGTTCGAATACTGTTTTATGTGGTTCGAATACTGTTTTATGTGGTTTGAATACTGTTTTATGTGGTTTGAATACTGTCTTATGTACTCCGAATACTGTTTCATGTAGTTCTAGTATTATTTCAGGCTGCTTGAATAGTACTTATGCAGTTCTAAGTATGTTTTATGCGGTTGGAATACAATTTTATCTAGTTCGAATAATGTTTAAACAGTTCGAATGTTGTTTTATGCTACGTTTTGCTACAAAAATCAGGTTTATTATTCATGGCATTTAGGCTCGACACAAACAACCTTTCTGTCTACAAAGAAATATGTGTGATTTCCATCTGAAGACTTAGAAAACGGTCTTGAAGTGATAGGCAGTATATGAAATTGAAACATTGTCTACGAGCATGAACATTTACTTCTGGCACCAATGGGAAATGCGAGAGGCACAGAGAAAGAGACAGATCATATAAGTTTTTAAAAGTGCATGGCGAGTACATTTTTAGCGAATTTTTTTTTCTTAATTTTAAACTTTCTGTCTACGTATAACCGATATAATCCTATCTGATTTCTTGCCAAGTTGCATAGAAAATTGCAACCAGTTCTCCAGAAGCAAGCAGACGTGAAAGTTTAAATATCTGGGAAGCGTCTTGACAGAGCACGATAACTGCGACACTGAGATCCGTAGACGTATTGGGATCGCCAAGGACACATTCCAAAAGCTGAGCAGAGTACTGCGAGACAGGAGGGTTTCTTTGGTAACAAAGAAAAGAATACTGAACTCTTACGTGACATCTGTCCTTCTTTCTTTACGGCAGCGAATGTTGGACGATTTCCTCAAAGATGAAGAGACTCGAGGCGACAGAGATGTGATGCTACAGAAGGATGCTAAGGATGCCATGAACCGAGTGTGTGAGCAAAGATGAGGTCTTAGAGAAGTTGCAAACAAGGAGGAGGCTTATACTTAATATCAGGAAGAGACAGTTGAAGTTTCAGGGACACATAATGAGGAAGGACGGCCTGGAGAATCTGATACTCAAGGGTCGAATAGAGGGAACGAGAGACAAGGGAAAACAACGCGCGATATACCTGGAGGATTTAAGCAAGTGGATAACAGAATGTGGTCTGGTGGCGGAAGCAGAGCGAAGGAACTTGTTGAAAGCTGCAAGGGATAGAAAGAAAGGTGGAGAGCCATGATCGCCTACGTCCTGAAATGATATAGCACATAAAAAGAAAGAGGGGGTACCTTCTAGACAGGCTTCATATATGTCAAAAAGAAATTACGGGAGTAGAGATAGCCACATAGAATTTACAAATATATAAAAATGAGACATAGGACTGCCATTTCTGGCTTAACGGCGGGTAGAAAGGTTAGTGGGGAATATGCGCTTGATTTACGGCATTCGTTTACCAGAATCAGCATAAGACGAAGTGAAGAAAAGGATTAAATGATAATAGTTTTACGGTGGAAATCTTCGTTCGGGACAAGCAAATCCGCCAAAAATATAGATGTGGATTACTAAATACTACACATGTATGTGTCTAATCAGACAGCAACGACGAGACTTCTCCCACTAGCTTTTTTATAAATACTCCCCCAATAGAAAGGCTCAATAACCACTCAAAGTAGCGGGCTACTGAATGAGTTTATTGTATAGAATTAAAGCGATTAAATAAGTTCAGATTATGAGGACATGTAGGATAGATAAGTGTCGACCCTAGACTTGTAAAGGATATGATGTTAGTGACCAAACGGCCATCTTCTCAGAAGTCGGTTCCGCAAATCAACTTTTTGGGGGAAGAAAATGAGTGGAATTCCATTCTAACTAATGGAATATGAAGAGAATGTGAATGATTCGTTGCGTGGTACGCTGGTTCCTGGCTGTAAAGGAATGTAGCTTGTTTGAACATTTACTTTGGAAATAGCGAGAGTCCTGATAGATTTGAAAAAAGTTTCGTTTGTGGGAAAGAAGCTGTATGGTAAAAAATAATTCATCAACCACAAGGTCGCGTAAGTAGTTTTGAATACTGTCAAGGCTGGAAAATAACAACAGAGCAGCTCCAGGCCAGATATAGCAACAGTGTTCTATTTTTGAAACCGTTCTACACAAACAGTGGAATTTAATCAGACTCTGATGACTTCTTAAATGCAAACACTTCCTTATAGTACCTTGTATTCACACTTGGCTTACAACGTTTCTTAAGCTCCCGTAGAAGTCAGCGAGATTCAATCTTGTTTATGTCACATCTAATTTTAGCTTTAAAATGATGTTTCATGTAAGAAATTAGATCGTTACGAGAAAATGATTAAATTCCTGTCGGCACATGCGCAGGTTAAGCTAACCGCAGAGAGAGATAACACACTCTGAAGAGGCCAGAAACTTAGATTCGGATATAAACCTATAACTTTTTGATACTGATGAAAACCAAACTAATATCATATATAATATATCTGACATTTCAGTTATGGCCATGCGTGATACACGCTTAGGCGATTATCTTTCGATACATGACTGACGAAGTAGATTTTTTCCCGCAGTAGGTTGTCATATTCTTTCTGCGGTAGACCAGTTGCCATCCAAGGCTATAGAACTCGGTCTATCCTGCTATTTACCCATAGCTGGGGGAGAAGAAGAGGATTAGCACGTAAGGGAGTGTAATGGATTCGAGTGGAATTCGAACTCGGCTCTCCGATTTCTTAATCCGAGCCGCTATCCATTACTCCAAAGCAATCTAACTATTTTTTCTATTGTTCATTCAATTAAAGGCCCAAGAATCACTCGAGGTAGGGATGTACTGAATCATGTTTTTGAAAACAGATATCTGTTCACTTAATACCTGAGGAGGTTAATATTATAATGATTGTGGAAGCATCCATTCAGCAAACTGTTGCAAATGTTTCGATCATTGGAAGGAAGCTATCTGGTTCATCAATATGGAGAGAATAATTATTATTAAAACCCTATATACATGGCATACGGGGAGGGGAGAGCTAGTTGTAGATGTCAAAACGGGTAGTAGTAAGATCTTGTAGATTCCCCTTACATTCGTGTTCCAAACTTCAAGTCTCGGCTCTGCTAGTCAAGTCAAATACACCATTCATAATCTCCAGTTCACCGAGAGGACATCATGTCGCATTCGTACGTATAACCCGCACTAAGCATACTTTAATTTTACAAATGCTGTCTATAAAGTTTTAATAAACGCGAATGAACCGAGTTGAAAATCTGACGTAGGGAGATTTTGGTCATTTTTTTTTTTCAAAGCGGTAAATCTACTTCACCTCGAACTAGTTATGACTTAAATAACACAATGGAATGTGTTCTCGAAGCATTCTCCAGCAAGGAGAATCCTGAATTCATAATCGTGCAGAAGGCACCAGAATCGTATATCACATTATTCCCAAGAACCCCTTCTTGATAAATAAAAAGGAAAATTTCATAAGTTTTCGCCTCATTCCTGAGCGAAAATCGTACAGGTGACATTCATTTTCTACTAATACTTTTATGAAAATTATCGATGTACACATCTACATTTTTACTTCTCATCAAATAACGTGAAAATATCTCGTCATGTCACAAAGATTGACAAAATGGATGAATAAACGCTTGGATAAACCTTTATCTTATAACACATCGTCCAATCACTAATAATACAAAAAAAAAATCTGTTATTCACCGGAATGCCCTTGGGAAAGGCACAAACCCACTTTTCCCTTTACTGTGATTTCTATTGAATCTTAATGAAAAATATATGGTCTCGAGTATTTCGCAAGAATTTACAGAGAACAAAAATGGTGTGGCTAAACTACACACTCATAACTATATATTTGATCGCTTAAAATAGAAATAAATGTCACGGATATATTTTATAGGCAGTGGAAGTTTATCCCCACTATCACCCCGGCTATGAAAACCTTTGAAACATATATAGTGTACTTATATAAGCATTATATACATTACCTGGTATGTGTCTCAAATCGCCTCTGACGACTAAGTTCATCTCCGAGCCGATAAGAGGCGAAAGCGGAAAACTGGAGCTTGATAACCAGCTGCTTAGGATATAGATAGAGCTCGACAGCCCATGAAGGCAGTCGATGCAGTTGAAGGAAAATCCTGATTTTAAACCTCCGCTTGTCTTGCGGTCATATCTAAGCACGGAAAAACATGGAAGTAAATACAGACAGAAAAGCCGGGGTGGAGAACCAAAGGCGGGTGATTGTTAACAGTGACAACTTTCCGGCAACTCCAAGCCGTCCTCAAATGCAATGCTCTGAATTACTTTGAATCTTGTAGAAGGGATAGCCGATGGAATCTATATATATAATCGCCCAGGCCTACGACCTGGAGAGGTCACTCCAGTTTCACCGCCAAAGGACTGAATTTTGACTAAACAGGGCGCTATCTTTATCTCGCAAGATAAACGAATCCCTACTATTATAGAATAAAATGTTGATTATATCCTTATCTTCCAAACACTCGTTAGTCGATCCTTAGCCTCAAACTCACTTATTATGTCAGCCAACAAATTCCTGTTATTAGGTCCTTATTTTCAAAAATTACGTTATTAGGGACATATCCCCCAAATCTCTGTTATAGCTTTTATCCTTCAGACTTCGATTATTCGGTTTTTATCGTTTAAACTGTTGACCAGATTCGTCGTAGTCTGTGAATGTAGAATCCAGCGCAGTAAGTAATTTGTTCAATGAAACAACGCCAATACCACTAGCAGCAGCTGTTCAGTCTTCGATACCAGATGTTGGCAGTGAATATTAGGAGAAAAACAAAATGGCTGCCTTTATACACGTCGGATTTAAGCTTTCTGATTGGTTAATCTTCTATTGGTCAACTATAAAATGAGTCAGCTCATTTTGGTTGGCTCACTAGTATATCGGGGTACCCAAAAGAACTCCAACATAAACTTCTGTTATTTGGGCCCTTATCCTCAAAATTCCATTCATATCCTTACACTCCAAACTACGTTAGTAGGTCCTTATGCTCTAAAGTAGTGTTATTTGTTCTTTATAAACCAAATCATCGTGTATTCAATATCCTCCAAACACCCGTTATTAGGCTCTTATCCTTAAATCTTCTGTTAGTTGGTCTTTTTACTTCAAACTTCTTCTGATTCCTTTTTCTCTAAACATCCGCTATTAAGTCTTTATTCTACAAGCTCTTTTACAACGTTTCTATCTTTGAACCCTCTGTTATTTCGTATATACCTTCAATTTCCCGCTAAGACTACTTATACACCAAACTAGAGTAGAACGTTTAAAATATCAACTCAAATACAAATCGAAATAATAGCAATGAAAAAGCGAGTCAGAATAAACAGATTTTTTCTTTAACTTATAAACCTAAGTTACTAATATTTATGTAGACTTCATTTGAATGCGTAATGAGCGAAAGTGTGTTTGGATGGTGAGAGAATATAATTTAAATGATGTGTAACGATTCGCTATTTTAACCATTTGTATTTTATCATTGTCACGTAATTTTTGACACCGATTTTAAGTTTATCAGCAATTAAATAAGAAGATACGCGAAAGAAAGCACTGTCTTCCGACAGGGTTCGACCTCGGATCCTGTTTCTACACGAGTCGCCGATAATAAATGTCGTAAGACGTTACCAAGTAGAGGATAATGTACGAACTTATTTTAAAAGATTTTTCTTACTTTCTTTAGTTGCCTTTACTTTTATTCTACTATAAATAACTGCAACTAGTAGCAACTGTGACTATCAGTAGTACTAGTTAGAAATTGTTTTCTGGAGTTTATTTGTTTCTATCAAATATTTATAAAAATACAGTTTATCATATACGCCATTTTTTCTGTTTGTGATTGATATTGCTGCCGTCACTAATATGTCGTGCAATTTATTTTCAGACTTATTATTCATATTTCTTAGCTTTTGTGTTTTTGTTTCATTTATTTTATAAATCGAGACATTTTGGACAACCAAGGCTTTAAACGACGTAGTCGTCTTTCTAAAAAAAAATGTGCGCTGTTCAAAATTGATGAGCCAAATTTTTCCGGTTCTTTTTCCTGAGATTGTACAGATTTTATTGCGTGATAACCACGCATACACACGACGCGCGTTCCCTCTCTCTCTCTCTCTCTCTCTTTCTTTCTTTCTCACACACACACACACACACACACACACTCATCCATATGTGAGAGAGGGTGCTGAAAGTTTATTCGAGCAAGCAACTTAATTTACTTTTCTACCAAAATGACCAAACAACTCATTATTTTTTTAATTTTTTCTCAAAGTTTATATTGATCGAGTTGAAATCATTTTACCCCCGGAAAACACACACACACGCGCACACGCACACACACACACACACACACAAACACACATACATATATATATATATATATATATATATATATATATATATATATATATATATATATACAGAAATATACAAATACAGAAAACGAACAATGAAACATTAAAAGAACATAAGAAAATTTATTCCTTTTATTTGCCTGAAGTAAGTCACGAAACCGGAAACCCGTATAGCAGAAATATGCCGTTGGCATATATATATATATATATATATATATATATATATATATATATATATATATATATATATATATATATATATATATATATATATATATATATATATATATATATATATATATATATATATATATATGCCAACGGCATTGGGGTAGAATATCCGACTGACGCCAATTCAGCCGGTTTTCGATCCTAGCTAGAGGCAACCGCACGTCTAGCCACACTGATGAGCTGTGATACAGACAAACAGTCTGTCTGTGGATGACTATATATATATATATATATATATATATATATAGAGAGAGAGAGAGAGAGAGATAGGGTGCGACAAAAGTAACGCCCTTTTTGTTACAATTTTTGTGTACGATTCTATACTAGTGAGCAAACCCAAATGACTTGACTCACTTTATAGTTCCCCAAAAGAAGGTTAACCAATCAGGAGACATGAAATATTCATACCGTCGTGTATAAAAGCGGCCATTTTGATTAGTCTCTCCGAATAACCAGTGCCAACCTGTCAGATGACCAGAGGTCCGTAGATCGGAACTACGCTCTGCTACTTTATCGAGATATCCACTGCTAACCTGAACTACGCTTCCCTACTGTCTTCGAAATATTCACTGCCAACCTCTGGATTCTATACTCAAAGACTACCGTCATCATGAATAACACTTTTTAATTCATTAACTTTTGCTTAACAAAGATGAATTTTAAAGGATTAAGATGGCTTAACATTAACTTTGGCTTACGGGTTCGGAAATGTTTAAAACTCAGTTCCAAGCTTTGGTTCCTGTCACTGGATCTAACCAACGCCTTTATCCACTGTGCCATGTGTCCTTTAGTTCAATACCCGGTTAAGGCAGTGGTGAACTTGGAGAGGGGAATTAACAGGAGATAACTGATAACACATCCATTAAACATGGCACGTGGAACTAGAACAGTCTACCACAGTGCGCGAAATAAAGCGTTCAGCTCGACATTCCAACCACCTGAAGAAGGCCGGAGCTTACAATGGCCGAAACGTTGTAATAAATATGGCGACAAAGATGAAGACAATAGTCCGAATAATGTAGATAGTGTTCATAATACCTCATCTCATAAATATAGACAGATACTGATTATTATTATTATTATTATTATTATTATTTTTAGTTCCTTTGATATCTGGCGTTTACACATTTCTTTCCGGGTCCCGCCCAGGGACCTAAGGTTAGAAATGGCATCATGACACTTTCCACTGCAAAAAAAAATGAAAAAAATAATTACATAGATAAAGCCCTTCGTAAAGTGTGGGCTGTACTTGTCAGAAAAATTTTTTGTATCTCTTTGAGGCATGGACTTGCAGGGATCCCTTGAATCAGCCTACTGGAATCTTTTCCAACCAGTCCAAGGGCTCCAACTACAACAGGAATTGTTGATGTTCCCATGTGCCACATTTTTGAGATTTCTATTTCAAGGTCCTTGTATTTTGACAGTTTTTCGAATATCTTCAAAGACACATTGCAGTCTGCAGGGACTGCCATATCAATAAGGAGGCACTTATTTTGTTTGTGGTCTTTAATAACAATGTCTGGGCGGTTGGCTTTGATTGTTCTGTCAGTGTGTATTGTGTAGTCCCATAGAATTGTAACAGGTCCTATCTCCGTAACCGGGTCAGGGTGGTGTTCGTACCAGTTTCTTTCAGTTTCCTTCCCATAGGAGTTGCAAATTTTCCGGTGCAGATATTGGCCCACTCTGTCATGCCGGGTTTTATATTCAGTGGGTGCCAATATCGTGCAACCTGATATAAGATGAGCAATGGTTTCTGGATATTTGTCACAGAATCTGCATCTTGGGCTAACACAGTATTTTAGTATATGTGCTTGATAATTCCTAGTTAACAAGCATTGGTCTTGTGCAGCAATGATAAAACCCTCAGTTTCACCTTTCAACCCTGCACTACGTAGCCACTGATGGGTGCGGTTTTTGTCTACGTCTGCTTGTTTGGTACGGGCAGAGTATTGGCCATGGAGCGGTTTATTTTGCCATTGTTTCTTTATCTGGTCGGTCGCATTTCTCTTTGCATTCTTTTAAAAAAATTTTGCAGCTTCAGCCGGTGTACAGTGATGTATTTGAATTTCTGTCCTCATTTGAAGCTCTTTTTTGTTATTATTATTATTATTATTATTATTATTATTATCATTATTATTATCATTATTATTATTATTATTATTATTATTATTATTATTATTATCATAGTCACACCCATCTAATCAGAGGGACGATCTCACGGAAATTAGCCTGTTGATCTGCATGTCTTTCCTTTCTTGATTTTTTTCTTGTCTCAAACTTCATGATTGAAAAAAACATCCTGCTGAGAGACAGTTTCACAAAGCAGCAGTTCTTGGGGGAGGAGATGTCCAGGTGGAACTTAATAATGGAATGCGAGGCGAATGAGGCTGATTCATCATTGTGTACATGGTATGATTGGTCCCAGTTTCATAGGTCAGGGCTTGTTGGACCAACTGATGTCGCTCGTCACAACACATATTGTGGAAATAGCGACAGAGTATCTAGCGGTGTTAGTGAGGAATATTTTATTCCAGTGCCTTATTTCAAAATCAGTGTGTATATATCCGTTGCTTTCTCCACAATTTGGAATTCAAAATGTCTGCCAAACTAGCTGAGTACTTAAACTATAAATTGATGGAGAATTGTGATACAGAATGTGAAAGCCGACCCAGAATGGCAAACTACTGTTCAGAAAACCGTAGACGTTGAATTCTGACTGTGACGAATGGCCTTTTTTTTTTTAAGTTTTGATATAAGAAAAAAAGTCGCGACTACCGCGAAAATTCAAAGTGGCAAGATGTCCCATTTTCCTTAGTGACACAACCGAACAGGTGGCGATGGGATTTTCGCCAACCAGTTGACATGCGTCTTCTTTCGTTCTCTCTCTCTCTCTGTCTCTCTCTCTGTCTCCTTCTCTGTCTCCTCCTCTCTCTCACTGTCTTCCTCTCTCTCTCTTTCTCTCTCTTCATCTCTCTCTTTCACTCTTTCTCTCTTCCTCTATATTCGTCTCTCTCCCACTCTCTCTTCTTCTCTCTTTCACTCTCTGTCTCTCTTTCACACACGCGCACACACACTCACACACACACACACACTCGCCTTTACTTAGGAACGACGCTACGACTATGATAACTCATGAAATATAGCGATTAAAAAAGAAAATTCTCCGTCGTTGATGCAGCGTTGTGGGGTCTGAAGAATTGAAAGAATGCGACTATACAAACGTTACAAGAGATATATTTAAGTTCCAAAATTAACGCAATTGACTAGGCTCGAATTTGAACTCGGTCCACCGGTTGCACTTTTCGTACTGTTAATTGTGACGTGCCCTGCGTAGCTCTTCATTAAGTACAACAAAAATTTAAAGTCATATTATGGGAACGTTTCGCATCATTATTTTGGATGGTTAGAATGCAAGTGTACTGGATGTAAAAGCAAAGAAGAGGCTCCTTAGCTGAATATTTGATAGAAAATGTCCGTCATTAAATGGAAAACTCAAGAGCGCATTCATTAAGAGTATTCTTTAGGTATCTTTATTTCTAACACCATTTCTTTGGAGATCTTGACTCTTCTTTTTTGCAGTCTCTGAGAAACAACTCTAGAATTTTGGAGGCAAGTAGACAACCATTTAGAATAGGAATTAATAGTTTTTGCCCACGTCGTTCTTGATTTGAGTTATGCCTGACTGGCCGAATTCTCGGGGGGCGTAGAGATTTAGCAAGTCATTTAATAATAAATAATAACGGCCTAAAGCCTAATTGCTAGGCGAAAAAATAAACTTGGAAAAAAAAATAACAGAAAAACGAATTATGATTAAAATGTCCGAAGACGTTAATTATCAAAACAAAATCAATATTTTCTGCTAAAGTTCATTTATTAACGTAGCTTAGTTTGACACAAGGCCAATATTGTCTTAGTGTTCTTATGTAATTCTTTGCTGCCTGATCCCATGTTTGTAATGATAGCTTAAAGTATAAAATTAAAATGGCAACACATTTAATAAGTTTATTTTGATTATTTGATACACGATCGTATTAAGAATAATACTGTGATACGATTTGATCAGTGACGATATCTGTTGAATATTTTCGATATTATTGAAACTAATTGAATTTAACACACACACACACACACACACACACACACACACATATATATATATATATATATATATATATATATATATATATATATATATATAATTTGAAATGATTATTTTATTGCAGGTGTAGATCTACTTAGGAGAAACATGCCCCCCAAACATGAGTTAAAGCTGGAAATCCACTTCTACAACTGAAACAGATCGTTAAAAGTTTGATCACGGAAAAAAATCATGATAACCGAAAAGCTCAAGTACCTATTTAATTTCACGGGTACACATTAGAAATAAATTTTAGAGTAAGAATATATATATATATATATATATATATATATATATATATATATATATATATATATATATATATATATATATATATATATATATAGGTTTAAGGAATGCTATATTCAGGGGTTAAAGTACTCACTATCACGGATAGAACGTATGTAAATATAAAAGTGGACATTGAAATCAACACCCATTCTCTTTCATGCTTATGCATAATCGTTAGGCTATAATTTGACGATTGAGTTCAATGTCCACTTCATGTATATATATATATATATATATATATATATATATATATATATATGTGTGTGTGTGTGTGTGTGTGTGTATGTGTGTGTGTATGTGTGTGTGTGCGTGCCTCTGTGTGTGTGTGTGTGTGTGTGTGTGTGTGTGTTAGCTGTAGATCATCATTGAACTGGCATACATTAACGGTCATGAAATTGAAGTTGGGACTTAGAGCCAGCAAGCGATCTACAAGATTTATTGCACATCCCGCTGATGTCAATGGTTCGTTTGGGAGGAGCTGCTGGTTATGGATTCTTCATATCTGGTCAGTCGAGATTGATTAGAACGCGACTAATCACAATGTATGCCGGTAAGATCTTAGTACATAGGATACAGGTAGATATTACTGTGACTTTTCAAGTCACTGCATACACACACACACGCACGCACACACACACACACACACACACACACACACACACACACACACACATATATATATATATATACTATCGATGGTAATCGGTGTTGCCAGGCTGTACATAGCTGCACTTGTATAACCGCACCACCCTGTACACCTGCACTGTCTTGAAATGTCTGCTTGTGTCCCCGCTTGCATGCATCATCCTTTGGTATACTAAACTACTCTCCCTACATCTTTTTACGGTATGTCCTTCGCAAGTGTTTGATTGTTCTTAATAAAGTAATTCCTTCGATAAATCCTTCTTGTGTGGTCGTTGCTTGGGGTTAAATTGTTTCAATGTTTTAGATATTCAGTAAATTTCCAATGGCCGTAATAACTTTCAAATAGTATGGCATTTTTCACAAATCTAATAATCAAACAAAAACAGAGATGAAGCGTCAGAGCTTGATTCATCTGCCTCTCTGAAAATTATTATTGTCACTTTGTAGATTCCCATCATTTAAGTAAAAAAATGATTCGCTCTTTTCGAAGTTGGCTGAAGCAGCAGCAATAAGTGCAATTCATTATGATTATTAATTTACCAAAAATGTTTATGATAAAGCGAAAATCCATCGTTTCGTCCGAATAATTCTTCTGCCTTCCTGATATTTATATTTTATAATTAAAATATTTCATTGTCAGTCAAAAAAAATATTCAGATTGTTCTCCTTACATTTTTGATCCCCTTAACCAAATTTCCGCTTGAGATGAATTAATGATAAGCTGTCTTGTTATTGCTGACGTGTAAACAAAACAGATCGGGACAACGTCATGAGTTGTTATCATGTCTTTTTGCTGCCTAGTTTGTTATCATTATCAGAATTTTTCGTTGGTTATTTCATTGTTGTTATTTTAAGACGACGTTTTTGTTGATAAATATTTAGTTTTTTTTTTAATTATTATTTCTGCATGATTCGTTTGGTCTTTAAAATTGCACTCGTCATCTTTTCAGCAGAATCGCAGTATGCAATAATAAGGCATCGTGATTATTGAATTACATTGAGAAGACGCGAGATAATGAGGCCACATTTTCCTCTTGTCAAGGAATGTGATTTCTTGTTAAACACCGTTTCATGGAACGTTAATGAGTTTACAATGTCATAAGAGTAATTCATCAAATGATCTGAGATGATTTTTGATATGGAAGACATTAATAGCTAACGTTGTTTTAACCTCGTTAGTAAATCGTCCTTAGATATTCTTTCAACCGTTCTTATCTAATGCACATTAACTTGCAAAGTATACGCTTAAAATGCTATATGGCTTATTAACAAAAACATTATGCCTGCTTTGACATTGGTGAATTTGCTTGATCAGCTTTTACTTACCGCTTCACTTTCGTAACGGAAGGACGATTTCCGACATTATAAAATATTATCTATCATATCTTTGAAACGGCTGATGAATCCGATTGAATAAAAATTAACCTGTTGGATAATGTCGAAGAGTCGATGGGTTAATAGGGATTTAAAACAAAAGACGTTGGTCTAGCTAGACTGTTCTTTACCTTTAAGGGGTACTCATTTAATACTAATCGTCTATTCTTTCTACATTTTTCTACTGAAATCAAATGGAACTATTCGATTAATTGCTCGAACTGCTACTTGGAAAATTGGGTCAATGTGTCGTATTAACCTCTGACATATTCGTAAGTCTACTGCCATGCATTGAATATTGCTGCAACATCTGGTCTGGTGCTTCTACTATGTATTTGAAAATACTTGATAAAATCCAAAAGAGAATCTGCAATGTTATTGGTGCTGACCAGGCATCTCAACTTCACTTCATTTCCCACCACCGTAACATAGCTTACCCGTGCCGTTCTCTATAAATATTTTCATGGTAATTGTTCTGATGAACTTTCCTTTACAGCTCCTAGACTTTATGAATATAAGGGCAATATTCGATTGGCGGCAAGGTCTCATCATTTTAGATATAACCGTAAGTTCTATTCTAGCATTTACCTCAATCGCACCTGTCTTTTGTGGAATTCTTTCCTGGCTTCATGCTTTCCGATCTTCAAAAATTTAAAAGCAATGTCAATCGTTATATTCTGTTTTATTAATTCATCTTCATTTATTATTCTCTCTCCTTAATAATGTTTCTCTCATATTCTCTCACACTCAGCAACCTCTTGCGTCTTAGTGGTACTATTGCATCTCTCTCCCTGCTTCGGACTATAAGACCATAATATTCTCAGCATCCTTCTGTAGGATCGCATTTCTGTTTTCTCTTCATCTGTGAAGAAATTGTCCAGCATACACTGTCATATAAGACGATTGATATTACTCTTTGTCTGATGCCTCAAATTTCCTATTCGTCTGTAAGGAAATTGTCCTGCATTTACTGCCATATAAAAGGACTGATATTAAATAGGATTTCAGCATTCTATTCTTTGTTTCTGTTGTCTCAAGTATCCTATTCATCTGTGCGGAAATTGTCCAGCAGACACTGTCATATTGGACGATTGATATTATATTGGAGTTTAATATTCTTTTCTTTGTTCTTAACGAAATTTCCCTGTTTCTTAGTACCTTACTTAGTTTTTGAATGACATCTTTTGCTATTCCAATGTACGTCCGAATTTCGGTGTCATATTTTCGATCCTTTGTTAACAGCATTTCCAGATATTTAGACTTCTATACTAGTTTGATCCAATTAATAATACTGTAAGGAATTTTTAAGGCAGTGGTTAATGAACCGGAAGCCGGAGCGTTAAAAGGAACATTCACTTCGGCATTTATATGAACCAATGCGATAAGATGGGCCTCGTCACTTTGACAGTAGGTTGTCATTGCACGTTGGAAAGAGTGTTATTTTTTAGATAAGTTCACCCTGTACAAGACCCGGAGGCCCCTCCAGGGTCACGTTAAGAGGTATTTTATATGGATAGGAGGGGAAGATGACGGTTTACTCTACAGGTTAAAATTGTAGTGATCAGGGAAACACACTTTTGGGATTCTGTTCCACACGGCACTGGTACGCAGGACGAAGCTGTATCAGTGTAACTTACTTCTCACCGATGGAATACGGAGAGAATGTGGGTGGATTCCTACAATGTAAGTGGCATGGAGGGTCCTAGCCGTGAAGGAATTGGTGGAATCAAGGAATGTTGTTCGGTTCCTCCGAGTACTTTCCGTGAAAGTAGCGATGAAGCAGCCAGAGGCTTGTCACACACTGCCTGTGAGAGTAAGGTTGGAGTGCGAAACATAATTTATCACCCACAAGTATACGGAAACCTTTGAACTCTATCGATGCTGGAAAGTGCTTCCATTCAAGTAAGACATTAGCACTCCCTTCTTGGCCCGTTATGGCTCTTGCAAATGTAGAGGATATCACGTGTAGTCAGGTAATTACTAGAACGGTTCAGTGAGCCGACCATTTTACACGCATCTTTAGCGATGGTCTGTATGTACGAGGTTCACTTGAGGCCAGATGTGAGTTTAAATACCAATAGTTTCTCAGTGCGCAGTGTCTCTCCAAGGGGTAAGCCGTTCATCATGACAAGCAGTAGTTCGGGTTAATATCTACTAATTCTATCACAAGTTTATCTTCCCAAGAAACACCAGTGCTGCCTTGTCTGCTGTCCTTATCTTAAAGTGTTATTATATTATATTATATTATGGATATAGTAATGCCCATAATGGGGGAAATATATAGGATGTATCTGGCCATATAACCTTTTATTTAAATTCTTTGAAATCTCGCCTAGTTACGTCATCTATTACAGATTAATGGAAAGTTTAATACGACATAAAAAAAGTACATACAGATATAAAAATAACTTTTCGAGTAGAGGAAAAAATGCTGCAATGTTTTATAATGTCTGTCTTGGAAGTGGAATCTGAAGAGTTTCGTTAGGAATTAAAAAAGTTCTTGAAGCGACCGACGAATATCATGAACGTAGAATGGAATGAAAGAGGGAAATTTAAAGAGAAATGAACACACAGAGAAACCTCACCCCTGTAAATACAAGAGATATGAATCGGATTTAATCTCAGTCAGGAAACTTTGTTCAAAGAGGAGTCGGTCTGTGTTGACCCCAGTATGTATTGGGCTCACCCTAAAGATATCAAAGATAAATTTTGTACTCTGCGTCACACCAGGAACGAGAGTTGACCTTTATCTATGGAGAGTTGATATGTGGTAAGATCACGATGTATTAGGTTCTTCCTAAGAGATACCAAAGATAATTTTGTACTCGGCGTCACGTCAGAAACGAGAGTTGGCCTTGATCTATGAGAATTTGATATGTGGTAAGCCCACGATGTACTGATTTCTCCCGAAGAAATACTAAAGATAATTTTGTACTCAGTGTCAGCTTAGAGAATCAAAAGAGCTGGGTGAAGCGAGAGTTCACCTTGATCTATGAGGATTTGATATGTGATAATTACACGATGTATAGGGTTCTCCTTAACAGATACCAAATAACTAGAGATTAATTTGTTAGTAAAGTGTGCAAGTGTCAGTATAAAATCAACAGGAAAAGCAATCAGAGGCAGTGATCAAATTTGAATCGATTTCGTTTAAAAGAGTACGCATTCTTATAATAATTGATCGGGTTTCCCAGGCTGATTCACTGCTTAATACCTTCAGCTAGTACAACTTAGTCTGTATAGAAAATGCTGAAAAATATGATTTACCCTGGGAATCACTTTATCTTTTACTCTTTTTATTAGTTTTAACTACAGTAAATTGTTGGAATAAATATCTGACATAGAATTTTACAAATGAGAATTACTTTTTATTATTTTTTTAAATCCTTTCACTTCAAGCAAGGCGGGAATTTCACTAGTATGCAGAGGGGGTTTAGTGATAGAAAAAACTGGGTATAGTGGGGATTGAGGAAAGGTTTAAAGATTAACAGGATTCAAGAAGACACAAAAGCGGCGATTGAAGGTACATTTAAATTTTGGAAGACTGTATTTTCAGGGAAAGCAAGCTGGCTGGAAGTACGAGAAATGAAACTGTTGGAGTAGAACTGGCGGTTATATTTAAATATTTCGATAGTAAACGGGTGGTGCTTAGATGCAAATCTAATAGCACGCTTAAATTTATGTAGTCTGGGCACCAGGGAAGAAGCTTGTCAGAGCAGTTGCCATGAAAATATTTGTAGAAAAAGACAGAGAGAAGGCACCATCACGTCTGCGAGAATGTGACTGAAGTCGAGATGCCAGGTCAGGATCTATTACATTGCAGATCCTTCTTTGGATTTTGTCAAGAAAGCCGAGATGACTAGCAGCAGCACCAGACCAGATATGACTACAGTATTCACTGCACGGACGAATAGTAGATTTGTAAATATGCAGATGGACTCTGACGAGAAAATCCTTCTGGCACGACACAGTGACCTAACATTCCTTGAAGTGGGTACATCTATTGATTGTAGTTGTTCCAGTCAGTTGGAAATGTGAGTCCAAGAAGGCGCTCTCCCGGAATCTGAGATCAGCTATGCTGATGGCGAGCATGAAAGTTTCTCTATCGTGGTAAAAAGAGAGCAGTTTCATTTTGGAGGCATTTTCTGCCCCAGTTAACCACTGACTGTAGGTCCTTTTTTCAAGTGTAGCAGTCAGGTTAACTTCGTCAGATCTGACGGATTTGCTATTGACACAGGATTAAATGGTAGTGCCATCTGTATAAATGTCTACATGAGAACTGCTGACATCCGGAAGATCAATGAAGAAAATCAGAAACAGCGTTCGTGTGAAAGGATCTGGAATCGAGCTCGTTCAAAACGACCTTTATTTCACGATTTGATAGGAACGACTGGATTAAATCAAACAATTGTCCTGAATACAGTAGCCCTGGAACTTACATAGAAGACCAGCGCGAAAAAAACCCTGTCAAAAACCTTCGAGATATCTAGAGCCACAGCTCGAGCATCGCTGTTATTATCAAGAGCTTGATATACAAAACGGAAGCCATATTTTTTGGAAGCATTGATTAAAACTTTGCTGAAAAGTGGTAGGAAACTTACAGCGCTTTAGTTAGTGGGGTGAGACGGTCCTACAGAGTTCTTACAAACAGGAACTACACATGAGGATTTCCAACAAGCAAGCAACAGTTGTAGAGAACTGGAGCTAGCTCGGGAGTACATTTCTTTAGGACGACGGCTGTAGATCCCGTCACCTCCGCTTGCCTTATGGAAGTCTAATTTAGAAGTGATGTCCGAGACCAGTGACAGAGTTATGCGCATATTTCTCAGTACAGCCTCTGTCCTAGGGAGGAAATCACGTGTGGGTACCCCAAATGAGTCGAGTGTTGATAGAGGAGGGATTGAGGTTTTACTGTTGTTCAGCACCCTCTTGCAGAGCCGACAGTAATCTCTAGAACCGAACTTGAGAGATGCTATACTTTGTTTCATTCTAACAGTGAATGACTGCTGATGAGTCCCAAATATAGCACGAAACGGCCGTCCAGTGCTTTCTGCATTCTGTTGAGGTTTCTTCTAGACTCGATTAATTGCTTAATTATAATACATATATATCTCTGTGGCCGAACGGTTAAGGCACGTCACGCGAAATGACGGTTCCGTATAGGATACAGGTTCGATTCCTGTCGGAGAACGAAAATTTTCTATGAAAATTTCTCGGACATTCCGGCCGGTAAATGTTATTTAATACTGTTTATTATAAAACAGAGCATTTGCTTAAATACTTGTATCTATAAAAAGAACGTTAAACATATCATAAATGTCTTTAAATAAATTGTCGGACTATGTCCAATTCAAAAATATATGACGTCATTTGTTTACATTTGATACGCTAGAGCAGATATGAATAGAAGAGATTCATGGAAGATTTAAGTTTAAAGATAGTAAAATCGACCTTTCTAACCAGACGCTCATCTGTGGCCGAAAGGTTAAGGCACATCACGCGAAATGATGGTTCCGTATAGGATACAGGTTCGATTCCTGTCGGAGAGCGAAAATTTTCTATGACATTCCGGCCGGTAAATGTTATTTAATACTGTTTATTATAAAACAGAGCATTTGCTTAAATACTTGTATCTATAAAAAGAACGTTAAAAATATCATAAATGTCTTTAAATATTGAAGAGGCGAGTATTAAGAGAAAATTAAAACAATGTAGGTAGGAAAAAAATAATAATAAAATACTGAAACAGAATGGCATAGAAAAGTGAAGGGGAAAAAATAAAAAACAATTTTTATGTCATTCTCTGTAAATTTGTGGTATTGTGATATATGCAGTATTGAATGACAAGGGAATGATAAGGGATGAATTCTTATGGTGAAGGGGCAAATTGTAATGAATGAATGTTTCGTGAATCTGATTAGCTAAGTCTAGGATAGAAAGTGTCGACCAGCCTTAACCAACTTCCCATTGGCCTTGTGTCGCAATTATTTCACTTAAAGCAATAAATAAAAGCTCAGCTTGTTGGGCTCTTTGCTTTCGCGCGGAGAGGAATTAAAACGAGGCCATGACTACGGGCAGGGTCTCGTCTGGGGAAAAGTAGACATCCACCCGACCCCATGTATACGGGTCTGCGAGGAACTTTTGCCCAAGCTCCACGTTGAAAACTGG
Organism: Acanthosepion esculentum; assembly: GCA_964036315.1. NCBI lineage: Eukaryota > Metazoa > Mollusca > Cephalopoda > Sepiida > Sepiidae > Acanthosepion > Acanthosepion esculentum. The sequence goes on from OZ038498.1 coordinate 77,939,720, forward strand.
CCTTGTGCTACATAGCGCTTTCTGAGGATCTCGGATAAAAAATAAAGTATATAAAAGCTTACTGATAAGCGATACGTATTGTCTAGAAGAATTCTACTACAATCACCTGAAGAATGCCGGAGCATACAACGGCCGAAATGTTGTGAACGTGACAATAAATATGAGGACAACGGTCCGAACAATGTGAATAGTGTAAATAATTATCTCTGTTTACTGAGAAGTGTTCATAAAAAACTGTATTCATTTATTTCATCAGAGAAACGATTTCTTTAGCGAAAACAGAGGATATTATTTTCGCTGTTTAAAATAACTTGAATGTTCAACCCAAATAATTATATTCACTTAAAATAATGTTTAGCACAATAAGAAAACTTATATAGTACTACTCGTATTCAAGGATACCCGTCTATTAGGGTGGATAGCCAATCCCTATTGCAGACGCTCGCTCAGGTACATTTGTGCTGGTTCAACACCCATAGAGCCAACATGCGGTTTATACTGCAATTATGCTGAGCATACCTTAGTTACAGTTTCTGGGAGAGAGCGTGTTATCTAGCGTGATCAACAATCTTAACAAGGTCAGCACACTCAAACCCTCGGTCACGATGACTTGTGACTTCGTGCTAGCATCGCTAGGTTCCATCTACACAATTTAACTCACAATACATAGGTGAACCCCTGGTATGGTTTTCAGGCACTTTCCAAATGTCTCTCACTCCGTGATAGCCCCCTCCAGACCGATGATATCAGAAAGTCTACTTCCTGTCAAATCAACCGTGGTGAGATTCGAACCCGGGTCTTATGATCAGAAAGCGAATGTTCTAACCACTCGACTATCAGCACAATAAGAAATAACGCCGTATTAAAAACAGAATTCATTCTTACATGTGTCTATATGCATTGTTTAAATTTTTAATTTTGAAAATAATGGACAAATACTTATGACCAAAGAAAATATATGAGTTTAAAATAATTAACAATTTTTTTTTATTGTAAATCATATAAACATAAACATCTACTTGAGTTTAACCAATTCGTTTGTGAATTACAAAAAAAAAATTGAAATGCTGAAATTTATGGGACACTGGCAAAGATGAAAATAACAGGATATTTTCAGCAGTTAATTTATGACCTTAGTAGCCCGAAGAATATATCTGTCAAACCTCTACGTTATTAGCAAAGATGGAGATGACAACCTTCTAAGCAATATACAGAAATCTTCATTTCAAAACGTAAAATAGTCTCAAGAAATCATTTTATGATAACAAATTTGATATCAGCAATGTGAAAAGCATATAGAATAATGGAAACATTTCAAGACCTTAGGAAGCAGTTCCATAGCCATAGTGCACATCATCGTTGGCTATTTTTTTTTTTTTTCAAATTCGATTCCTCTGCAACCACTGCCTTAAAGAAAAGACGACGGTAGCAGCGATGCTAAGAGGAGGTGGGGATGACGTCTACGCTGGGAAAAATAATCTTTACTATTGGTGCTGCCCCCACTACCTGATTTTGTTCAAAGAGCAACGAATTAGAGTAGCAGTCTCTTAGACGTTGCAGCAAATTCACCTCACATGGAATTGGTGCTTGCGTAGGTGGGAATATCAGTCACCTAGTGTGTTTAAATTGCATTTCATTCTTTGGTTACTCTCTATTTACTTCTATTTTTCACTTTTTAATTTTTCTTTTTTTTTTTTTTTTCCTGACAGCTTTGGTCTCGGATTCGGGATTATTTTAGACGAGTTCAGAATTTGATCTGCTCAGTGAATTTTCTCCAATGACGATTGCGAAATCAGTGTTCTTTGTTCGAATCCTAAGTACAAAGCGATGCAAAAAAAAAATAGCAGTTCTTTACCAACACTCATATTGCCCTCGCTTGTTCAATGTTTTCCAAATATAATTCTTTATTTTTCTTCATCTCGGACTTTCCTGTGTATAATTTTCGTCGTCGCAAGACGAGAGATTTTATAAATATACTATACAATCTTTCCAAAAGAAATTGAAAAATATGTTTTTGAAATAAAATATATTTTAGAAGAAATATCTCATAACACGTATATAATTTATTTTGAATTTTATTAAATAGCTACTTCCCACCATTTTAATTCTTTTATTAGGTGTACGAGCTTGAGTCTGGATGAATATCTTTTTCTATCCTATATCCGCTGTTTTACTTATGGTAGTTAAAAAGCAAATAAAATAAAATACATATGACAGAAATTAATTTAACGTTTAATTATTGATTAAATGTTTTATTTGATAATAATACAAATCATAATTGCTTCCTAATAACGGTATACTGACGGCCTAAGTAGTTGAGACGCAAAGAAATATGTATAATGTTATTTCAGGATGTAGGCGTGTATGGTTCTCCACAGGTTCCTGTGAATTTGCTATGACATCTTAGTAATGACTGTTTTTCCGTTATCTTTTACAGTTTTAAATGCAGTGTTATTGTTCACTTAGACTGGATGACACCCAAGGCTAGAAACTGCTATTTCACCCGAGACTGGAGTCCGACTTGTAATGGCTTCGTAGCTTTCCAGAAGTTATTCTCGAAAAAAACATCTGCTTAGTTTCATAACCAAAATGTAAACAAGCCAATTTCTAAAGAATTAATCGTTATTTTTATAATCCGACATATTCTTATCGGTCCAAACGTCGTTTTTTAGTTGTTACACGTATTGGAGTAGACACTGCCATTATTTTAAATAGTATTTATTTCGACTATTGGCCTGCGTACTCGAGTAAACTTCGACAGGATTCGTACCTGCGTCTTCCTTTGCAGATGCTACATCCGTCTGGTCTGGCGGGGTTTTGCTGCTCGGCAAGGAAGAGCTTAAAAGTAAAGCAATTTTGTATTTTCCCTGTCTGTATTTCTGAGTTGAGGTATTGTAATTTACTTACATTGTTCTGACTGCTGACCTCATCTTTACTGTCATATTCACGACGTTTCGACCGATGTACGATACGGCCTTCTTCAGGTGATTGGAATTTCGAATTGAACTTTTATTTCGTCCACGGGGGTAGATTTCTCTAGTTACGCGTACCATGGCTCTTCCAGATGTCTCAGTTATCTCCCTTTAACCCCTCAAAGTTTTTGTTCATCACTTCAGTAGCCAGATATTGAACTCAAAATTCTTCGGGCCAATTCACTGGATCCAACTAACGCTTTTATCCACTGGACCTTGTGGACAAAATAAAGGGTTCAGTTAGAATTTCCAATAGACGGAAGAACGCCGGAGCATACAACGACCGAAACGTCGTGAACATGACTATAAAAATGAGGACAACAAGCCGAACAATGTAAATAATTCTATTTCATGCACACACATATCTGCTGATCTTTGTATCCGAAACGTAAACAAAGCAATTTCTAAAGAATTAATGGATTTGATTTGATTTTATAATCATACATATTTTTATTACTTCAAAAGGTTGTTTTTTAGTGGATACTCATATTTGAATAGACGTTCCGTTTATTTTAAACAGTAATTTATTTCGTCTACGGGCAAGCATACATACATATATATATATATATATATATATATATATATATATATATATATATATATATATATACATATATATATATATATAGTCAAACCTAATGAGCCAGTATATCATCGATATAAGTTACACAGCAAATATTTTCAACAGTTAATTTAATTGACAGTTTTAATAGGTTAACTATGCCTTGTGATTGAAATCGGATGTGGCCGACCCTGACGATCTGCCTAAGTGAAACCTTGGTAGGTTTGTCTGGCTCATTAGGTTTGACTAGGTTTGCTCTACGTTTGTATTGAGCTCTTTAGTTAGTTGTTTACTCGTATCGGGGCTTTTTCTTTGGGCCTTGAACCTGTATCTGTGCGATTATTTTTGACGGACTTTCATGTTCCTGGCTCTTTCTTTTTTAAAACCTTTTTTCCCTTCGAGATTGATTTGGCTATTGTTAAATCAAGAATTCGAAGGTTTTTCGACACGAGTATAGTTACCTATATATATATATATATATATATATATATATATATATATATATATATATATATATATATATATATATATAATGCCTTCAATTTCCTTGAGGAACATAGGACCTCAAGATATTGTTGCAGTTTCTATAATAAACCAGTTTTTTTAAGTGAGTAGGTCGTTAGCTTACTGTACAACACCCCCCCCCAATCTGGAGGATCAGGTTTTGAATTCAGAGTTGTCCTTCTCCTAGACCAGTTGTCAACCAAATCTATAGAACCCGGTATGTCCTACTATTTACCCATAGCTGGAGGGGAGAAGAAGAGGATTCATACTTTTCCTAAGGGTATTAGCACGTAAGTGAATCTAATGGATTCGACTGGAATTCGAATTCGGCTCTACGATTCCTCAATCCCGCCTGCATACTCGAGGAAAATTAACAATGTAAAATCAATTACTTCTTTAGAAATATGACCGTAAGTAATAAATATAAATTTAATTGTATATATATATATATATATATATATATATATATATATATATATATATATATATATATGTGTGTGTGGGGGGGGGTAACTTCGATATCATAATTATTTGATTTGCTTTGTGGCTAGGATTATTATGACGACTGTTAATAATTTGAGTTTAAGTAAAAAGAAAAAAAAAGACTTCTCAATGTTAATTGCTAAGACAGGTAAGCAGGGCTTCACCTTGGCGCTACTCAATCTTTTTGTACTCATTGTTCACCTAATTTAAATTTACGAATTATGAATTAAACTAGATTCTAGAAATGTCTGTTTAATTAGTGTAACTTAAAGCTGCATGTATTTTACGACGGAATGCTGAAAAGCGTAATCCTAGCACGGTCTGTACCACCTAACATCAAAGTTTGTCTTTGCATACTTTCTTGGTTCGACCAAGAATTTTTCAGTATCCATTCTTTTAAAAAAATGTTTAAACACGTATTTTATACATGGAACAATGAATAACTTTCACTTGAGCAATGCATATATCCATGGAAAGCGTAAAAGTCATATACATATGAAAAGCACTCTCACTAATAAAATCCAATGTTTTCATTTTTATTTAGTTTTAAGGTACGTACGGCGATATAATCGCCACATGTGGAAGACAAAGTTTTCTTTACTATTGTATACTCGATTTCACCCAGCACAAAGCGCAAGAGCCTCTCAAGATAGAGTATTAATGAACGAGGTGTGAGATATGAACTTAAGCGAAAGAATTAGGAAGTGAAGATTCAGTCAGTTATGTGCCATGCGTGATACAGGCTTAGGCGATCATGTATCTTTCGATACATGACTGACGAGGCAGATTTTTTCCCGCAGTAGGTTGCCATTTCTTTCTGCGGGAGACTAGTTCCATCGAAAGCTATAGAAACTGGTCTGTCCTGTTATTTAACCATAGCTAGGAGGAGAAGAGGATTCATACTTTTCCCAAGAATATTAGCATGTAAGTGAATATCAGTCAGTTATGTGCCATGCGTGATACACGTCTAGGCGATCATGTATCTTTCGATACTGACGAGGCAGATTTTTCCCGCAGTAGGTTGCCATTTCTTTCTGTGGTAAACCAGTTGTCATCCAATGCTATAGAACCCGCTCTGTCCTGCTATTTAGCCATAGTTGTGAAAAGAGGATTCATACCTTTCCCAAGGATATTAGCACGTAAGTGAATATCAGCCAGTTATGTGCCATGCGTGATACACGCTTAAGCGATCATATATCTTTCGATATATGACTGACGAGGCAGATTTTTTTCCCGCACTAGGTTGGCATTTCTTTCTGCGATAAAAACAGTTGCCATCCCATAACACGTTCTGTCCTACTATTTACCCTTAGCTGGGAGTGGCGAAGAGGGTTCATATCTTTCCCAATGTTATTAGCACGTAAGAGTTCTGCTGTAATTCGAACTCGGGTCTCCGATTCCTCAATCTGAGCCGCTATCCATTACTCCACCGTACCTCCAAGTGAATATTACGCGGATATACTGTAGAGGATATATACTTCTGACATTTGACTTGAAGTGGGTGTGGCTAAGAGAAGCATACATAAGGTATCGGTTACTAGCAAGAATCTTTCAAAGTGAAGCTCCTTTCTTACCAAAGGGATAAGTAGAGAATAACTGTGATTCGACCTTACAGGAGTATCAATGTTGGTCATGGCTATAAAGGTTCGAGCTGGTGGCACAAACAAATGGAGCTAGTCCGAACATTTGCCTTGAAGATAACAGATAGGATAGGCTTCCCTGGCAAAAAAAAAAAAAACGAATTAGGAGCCAGGTTGATTTCCCTTGATATCCTGAATTCATGTGGAAGATAAAAATCAGAAAGGAGAGATGAAACATCGTGAAGAAAGAGCCGAGATTAGAAAAAAGCTAAGGACAAGAGCCGCGAAGAAAAATCTTGAGAAAGGGAAAAAGTAACAAGAATGGAAAATGCGATACCGAAATCCGAACACGAACCGGATTAGTGAATGTTGCATTCCGAAAGTTAAGCAAAGTACTGTTCAGGACGTAGGCGTTCATGGCCCTTCACATCTTCCTGTCGCTTGTAGTTCTTAGTAAATTTTGTCGTTTTACTATTTCGCCCACACTCTGTTCTACCATCGATTTACTCAAACCTATCAAGTATGTTACGCGTTGTTTTCCTCAATCAATCCTGTGAGTATCAGACTTTCCAATCCCTCTTTCCTCTGTTATATAGGAATAAAGTGTTGTCGCCGACACTTGAGTTTGAACATAAAACGCCAGTGAGCAAACACAGGCGATCCCATTAATGAATTAAGTAGACCACGTGACCATAGAGGAAACGCATATATCTAGGGAGTCGCTGACGAGTAACGATCGCTATTTCTATTCTATCCTCTATTACTATATGAACCGCTGTTCTCTGTGCTATTCACTATACTATTTCTCTACGGATTACTATTCGGGGGTTACTTTTCGAGCGAGTATTATCGAGCAAGTGCTATTAGTGCGAGGGATATTCGAAGGCGTCTGACGCCAGCATTATTTAACGGCGTACAATAAGTTTTATCTACGATTACAGAGTCTCTACTATAATGTGCATTACGAAAGTGAAAAACGGGCATTTGTTGACATTACAAAAGTGTCAAACGAGTGTTCGTTGACATCACATATGTACCCCAGAAATTTCAACTACCACTTCCGGATGTTAAGTTTCTTTTACGTTTTAGTTTTCTCAGAAATCTCGTTGTTGTTCATATGTTCGGTCCATGGTATCCTCAACATCTATAGAGCCATATTTGTGTTACTTCAGGTCTCCTCTTCATCTTTGAGGAGATTATCCAGCATTCACTTCGATATAGGAGGACAGATACCACGAAACAATTCAGTACTCTTTTCTTTGTTTCTAACAAAGTTTTCTCTCTTAATACTCTGCTTAGCTTTTGGCATACATCTTTGGACCTCGTAATGCATCTTCACACTTTCCGTCCTCTGCAAGAACACTACCCAGACATTTAATTTTTTTAAGAAATGAAAAGAATTCCTTAGAAACAAAGAGAAGAATGCTGTATTTTTATGTGATATCCATCCTTTCATATGGCAATGGATGTTGGACAATTTCCGAAGAGGTAAAGATAAAACAGTAGTCAATAGAAATGCGGTTCTACAGAAGTATACTGAGAATTTCATGAACGGCGCGGATAAGCAAAGAGGAAGACTTAAAGAAAATGGCAACAAAAAGAACACTCGGATGGCGGGACGGATGTACCTTGGCAAAGTGTGAAACTAAGGGCCAGAAAGATAGGAACTTGTAAAGAGCCATGATCACCCATGTCTTGAAGTATCACGGCACACGGAAGGCGAAACGAAAACAGAATATTGAGGGAAGATATAACGTTAAAAAACACATCATCATATTTTTCCCATTTTGCATAATTCGGTATCATAGATATAATAGATAGCGGCTGGGACTGAGGAATCGGAGAGCCGAGTTCGAATCCCAGGTAAGTTTGTTATATCCACTTACATGAAAATAGCCTTGACAAAGGTATGAATCGATCTGTTTTCCCGCCAATTATGGATAAATAGCAGGATCCGATAGCCTGGAGTGGCATTCGGTCTATGAGAAGGACGACTCTGAATTTAAAGCCTATATGTTAAAGAGTCTCACCACAATCGATCAAGTGTAGTGAGTACAGTACACCCATGAGGGTTTGATCAATCGTGGGAGGAGTCGTCCAACAGGAGCGAAGAGTTTCTGAATTTCGATATTTCAATAATCATGATAGTAATATCGCCATAAACAACAGATAAGATTGAAAGCTATATTTTTGGCTTCATAATATTTTCTATTTCATCCTTGTAATGTTAGCGTAGATGAACTAAAATGTCAATGAGATAAAAGACACTGTAAAAATATCCGAGGGAACTGTGATATTAAAATGAGCAAGGAACATAGTACATCGTTATTCATTTAAAAATAGTATCAACGAAGAGACAAAAGTAAGAAAAAAAAAATAAATAAATAAAAATAATAAAAAATAATCACTTTAACAATGACAGGAAATTGAGACAGACAATAAAGGGATATTTAGACGTCGTGGAAGATTTTAAAAATTTATTCCGACAAACTAACCTTTTACTTTTAAAAAAAGAAATATTCACATACGTACGACAAGTCGATTGCCATAAACAAGACATTGATTTTAAGAGATATTGTGCGACTTGTTTATTTAGACAATGGAGAAATGTAAATAAAACAATCTCAGTGACATCTAACTTGCATAGCTTAAAAAAGGAATAACCATCTTTAACATTATTCAAGATTTATTTAAATTATACAGGTTGCGATGGATAAATTGTCGTCTAAATGACGCAAAAATGAAAATAACACAGATCTCATGTTAACAGATATATTTACCAAAATCACACAAAAACATCTTGAAATACTAAAGAATAAATTTATTCAATATAAACCACAGCCTCCAGACGACTTCGGAATCTCCTGCATCTTTTCTGGACGGTCTCCTTGTTTAAGTTGGTGAATGCTGCCATAATCCTTGCCGTCATTTCATCTTTGGCTTTACAAGGAGTTTTGTTGGTTTCTCGCTCAACTGCGGCCCACACATCATAATCAAGGTGGGGGTGCAGTCTGGGGAGTTAGGTGGCTAGATGTAAGGGGTGATGTGGTCACAGAAATTATCTCACACCAATTACTGGCTTCACCTTCTCGTGTGGCATGGTGAAAAGTTCTGTTGCCAGACATAGGGTCTTCCAGCAGCCACCCTCTTAACCGAGGATTGCACTAATTCTTCAAGGCAACTGATGTAGGCCTCCGTGCTGAGTCCGAGGTCCTGTGGAAAGATGAATGGAGGGATAATGCCGCCATCACTAGTGATCCCTCCGAACATCATCATAATCACCATTAGACTCATCCAAATCTTTCCGAATCTTCTGCACTGTTCTCAGATTGACACCCCAAACACTCTGAATGTTCGTATTAGTGCTTCCGGTGCGAATGCCAAGCGGTATATTATGCCGTGTCCAAATTTATGGTGGAGTGAATTGCGTTACAGAGCTCCTTTTCTCACAGACAATGCTAAAACTGATCCTACTGTACATTGCGGTCAACAAAATCAAAACCAAACAAAGCGCATGCGCGAAATTAAAAATATAAAATGGTGACTATTTACACATCGCGCCCTGTATATTCTGTATAATTTTGAAACAATATTAATTTAATTATTTATTTTACTTTCTTCCCATTCATCTTCTTCTGCCTATTCTTAGTGTTAGTCATCGTGTCTCTCCAAAGGATCTGGTATTTTGTTAGTCTCAGCAATGTTTCTCCTCTAACCATTCATCTTTGTCCCAATTCTGCAATCCATTTAGACAAACACGTGAAGTAAGCCTCGCTACATTTTTTTCCTTCTTTTAGCTTCAATGTATCCTGATACTTACCTTTATTCTGCCTATGTTACGTATGCGTAAAGGTTTTAACTATTTATTTAATATTATGTTAATAGTGTGAATAACCGTTTCCATACAGAAAACATTCGGCATTCAGAGACCAAAGAGCATTTCTGACAGTTAAAATTTGTAAAATCTTTTAAACAGGTTTTCAGGAAAATAATTTTCTTACATAAAATTTTATCGTTTTTTTCTAAAATTGATGGGATTTTTTTCCTAACCGTTTATGATTGTCTGAAATGTCAACGTCTTCATTTTATCATCATTCCCTCTTCTATTAGGTTGGTGCAAAAATAATGTCGTTTTCTCACATGAAGTTGAACGTCAAAAAACGGCATTATAGTTATATATGCTATCCATTTTTAGTTGTTTCTGGTATTGGAGGTCTTCAAGTGACCTACATTTTGTTATTTGGTAGAGTACATTGTGAATCTGCACCGCCAGTCTATAAGGGTTTTTTTCATGATTTCACCCTAAGTAAAGTAATAAATAACACGGGGGTAACTGAATGTGAAAAAATATGGAGAAAAAGAAAAACTTTAAGGAATGACACAATAAAATAACAGGAATAGTCTTCTTTAAACCTAAATGATTCATTCGCTTGAAGCTAATTTTAATCATTGATCGGTTAAATGTTCACAATATTCTCCAAAAGATCGCTAAAAAAATACTAAAATAATAGTTACATTTACTGTTGTATATCTTAATGGTACAAACCCAGGATTCCATCAGAGGTACAAGCTGTGCTATTGTCACTAATTACAGCGTGGCTCGTACTAATGTTTATGCGGGCTATAGTCATCATTTCTTAGATCGGCGTATAGGCTATCTTCATGTCAATACCTTAAATTCGAACCGTTTCGATTCATCGCTGAAAAGCAAATTTCATCTTCTCGGCATGCGAGCGGTTTGCCGACTACTCCTCAGCGAATGGAGTGAACAGAATGACTGAAAGAACTTTACTACTCCAGTCTTCTGTGTTTTAGGCTGTCTACAAGTTATCAGTAAAAACACCTTACTGAAAAAAAAGTCGGAAGGAGAAATGTCTATCTTTTGGTATAATGGTATAAATAAATCTTACTACCCGATTGATTTATCGATATTTTAACGTATATGTTGCTTCGCCGACATAGCAGCTGGGCATTCCCTTAAGTAGCATGGTTTGGACAAATGACTGCAGGCAAAAAGCAAAGTTTCCCTTGCCAATTTCAAAAACAATGGAGCAGTCCTTACATTCGGCAGATTAACGGAACACGGTATGAATGAAGAGAGAGCCATTCTTTCTTTGAATCTCGTGAACAGAATTCCAAATAAAGAACTCTATAAATAACATTTGAGGATTTTCAACAACAGGATAAGATAAAACGTAGATCTAATTCAACGAGTGAATAAGACATAATTTGACTTTCCACGCCACTTCGAACAAAAGGTTAGGAAGTAAACCAACATTAATAATGGAAAGAGCGATAAGAGTAGATTTTATGAAACTACTTTTACGGATAAATTCTTTTAATTTCAGCCGAGAGTAGCACTGGCTGATCGGTCTACGAATGCCGAATGTTCCCTTATACGGAGACAATTAATATCAGCATTAATATATTAAAAATGATTCACGTTATTCAAATACTAGCAAAAGAGTACTGAGAAAGAGAGGGAATATATGATAGTCGTTTTCACTTTTCAAGGCCCTTATAAGACATCAGTATATCCTTTATGTATACAAGTACAAATTTAACGGCGAAACAAAAGTACCGAAAACCTTTTTGTCGTTGATAAAGACCAAACGAAATGCGTTGAATCGATGTCATCATTCGGTGAAAAAGGTACCCTACTCTTCTGCAACTTAACCGCTTTTCAAAAGTAACTCATACCCTACACCCTCCTTGTCAAAACGATTGAATTTCCTCGTATCATTAGAAACTAATATTATGGATTATTTGCTTATAAATCTCAGTAAATTTCAAAAGAAGTTATTCCAAAATTCAACTGTAAATGAAACAAAACTAGGGACTTTAATTTAAGTCTATAATTGAATCTGAAGTTTTGAGTTTCTGTTTTTGAAACATGGTAATTCCTTTGTAGCGATGGAACCATATTTTTAAATTAGTAAATGTCGAAAGTACTCGGAAATAAATACAATATGAGCCAACACGGTTTTGTCCTCTCGCCTTTTAATAACCGCACAAAAAAAGCTTATCCGCGAATATGAAAGGATCCTATCAAGAGTAAGTAGAGAGAACATGTCTAAATTATTTAACGAAACATATCTTAATATATATATATATATATATATATATATATATATATATATATATATATATATGCATGCCACATTTTTCCACACAGAGAAAATAAATTTAAAAAAATAAGCAGTATATAAAGGAACATTTTACTTGTAACATCTCCAAGAGGAAACTGGTATCCTGTGTTATATCTGATATTCCTATTTAGGACATGAGAATTCCACCGTCATACGCTGTCCGCCAAACCGGAAATATATTTCACGTCCGCCTCCGTTGTGAGCTAAGCTACAACTGACAATGCACGTCAACAACACCAATGAGCCAGTAAGACATCCGTCAGTTCTTTCTGTCAAAGGGAGATAATCGCCTTCAGCAATTTTATTATTTGTAAAATTGTATAAACTTATTTTTTCTTGAATAAAAATCAACTGAAAACTAAAATTGAAGAAATATATTTGAATATATCCAGCTCATATAACTCTCAAGCAAAAACACATGGAAATAAAAACCAGCTAAAGCATTGCGATTGAATCAATAATCACTGACTATAAGTAGTCATCTCAAAGTCGAAGTGAAAAAATACTTTGAAATGGAAAACTAATTCAAACATGGTGAATGAGGTCAAATCACTGAAGATTAACAATTCAAATCAAAGTGCCATAAAGTAAAGTTGTGAAAAATAAAATCAAAGACGTCGATTGATCCAATATGACAGAAAAAAAATGAAAAAAGATCTCAACGCTTCAGACAAGAACTGCATGAAGAATGAAAGCCAATTCAATGAAAAACATCACTGAATGTAAAACTCTCAAATTCACGGACAAAAAAATTACCCAATCATATTCAAAGCATTGTGTACTTTAAAACCGAAATCAAAGATGTCGGTTGAAAAAAAAACTATACCTAGAGCACATCTAAACGTTTCAGACATATTTTTGAAGGATAAATGTCAAAGAAGTTGTTTGAGTAAAAGTCAGTAGATTATAAAAATATTGTCTCAAATTCTAAAACAGAAACTCCGTGAAAAATAAAACCTAAAGCATAGATTGCGACCGTGCAAATTATCATGGATATTAATAACACATTTCGAAGTCTCAAAATGAATGGCGAAAAATAAAAGCAAATCAAGGGTGATTACTGATTTTTTTTAAAAAGTCACTGAACGTAAAGATCTGAGCTCGAAACTCTTACGAAAATATTTTAATGAATAAAACCGAAACTAAACATGGCGACTGTGTAATATATTACTAAAAATATACAACTCATCTCATGTTGAATACAAACAAACCATTTCAAAGTCTTTGGCTTTAAAGTTTTTGCAGAACAAACTTAAATGAAATGCTGCGATTACAAAAAAGATGAGTATGAATAGCTTTTCTCAAATTTTCAGATGAAAAATTTTGAAGAGCAAAAACCAAAGATGGCGAATGTAATTAAATACAAACAGTTCAATGTAAAGTCTCAGAGAAGTTGTGAATAATAAAACATGATTTAAGGACAGCGATTGAGAAAAAGATCAGTGAATGTAAAGAATTAATCGCAACCTTTCGGAGATAAACGTTGTGAAGTATAAAAAAGCAAATCAAAAATGGCGATGATAAAAAAAATCCCTGAACACAAATCAGATCAAAGTCTGCGTTAAAAAAAAAAACATTGAAGAATAGAATATCACTGCATATAAGAAACACATCTTAAATTCTCAGTTCAAAATGGCTGTGAGGAATAAAACCAAAATCAAAGATAGTCAGATATTACGGGCAGTATAATGGCGAGCGACTAGAGAAGCGAAATTCTCATATTCTCTAACAGCTTTCTGAGACTAAACTATCATTCGGTAGTGATTGCAAAAAACTGCTTAATAAATAAAATCAAATGAAAGTATCAAAATTGTAAGAAAGGAAAAACGGATCGAACACGTCAAATATAAATAACACTTAATTTTTAAATTAATCCTTTTTTAATCCGGGATTATTCCATAGAACTCAAAATTTTATTTTAATCGGTACATTTGTTTGAGTTGGCCTCCTAGTCTTTTATTTTCTTAATCAGTGAATTTAATATCAACCGGGTTAGATCGAAAAGTCGTACGAACGAAAAATGTGCCCCGAGACAGGACTCGAAACCTGTACGCATATAGCCAAAGCATTAGATTACAAATTTGATCGCAGGAAACTTTGCTTTACCATAATGGTTTACGTTGGCCAAATTACTAACTGCACGCTCAATTAGTTGTTTCACTGTTTAAGAAAATAAGACAGGGATGTGTAGGAACTAAAAATAGTAATAAATAAAGTCGGATTAAAAAAGATCTTTCAAAAATGTAGTTTTACTTATATTTAGTTTGCTTTATTCGTTTTTTTTCCTTTCTTGCAAAAAAATAAACACGAATATAAACACGAATCATGTGAACGGCTGAGACAAATTTGAGACGTATAAAAACTAAATCACTGAGTTCAATGGAGCAACAAATTGTTCAATATAAAAAAATAAACACTCATCGCAAACTCACAGAAATAAAATAAAAAAAGGTAGTGAAGTTTAAAACCCAAATCATAGATGTCGACGTAGGAAAAAAAATCACTGAATGTAAACAACTGGGCTAAAAGTCTCATATACAAAACTTGCGAAGAAAAGAAAAAGAAAAATCAAAGATGGCGTCTGAATAAAAAAAAAGAATTCTGAATATAAACAAGTGATCTTACTGATTCAGATGCAAAATGGCATTTTTATTATGATTTGAATACTGTTTGCAATCTGTATAAAAAGGCTATATCAATGTTCATAGATTTCAGGAATCATTACGTTTCTCTAAAATAAAACTGAAGATCTTATATGACGAGTTAATCAAGCCTTGATTCGCGAATTTGGTGATATAGTAATTGTGAATTGATTCACTGTGTCGGTCAGTGAGTACTTGGACTCACTGGAAAAGAGCGAGCAATAAACGAGCAGCAGTAAAACTAAGAATTAAACGATATATCCCTAGTTATGTGCAATGTTAAATGGACAGTCTACCACGTAGATTAAATAACGTATTCAGTTGGGAATTCCCTGCAAATCAACCGGAATGGCATACATCTAATGAAGGCCGGAGAGGAGAACGGCCGAAATAATGTGATCACAACAATAACAACAAAATATTTAAAATGATGATAACAAGTTCAACCAGAAATTCAAGCTGAAATCTTAGAAGATAGTGAGGATGTCTTGTTACTGTTTGTGCCACTTTGTCAGAGAAAAATGAAAAAGAATTGATGACTGAATTCGTTTTTATACTGTATACGTTACCTTTTTGTTTACACGAGGAATGTTTACTCCTATTCTAATAATTAAATAGATTAAGGTTAATATTCTATATTTAATAATCAGCAGTGGAAAATCGCCGACCTCACAATAAGTCAGTCAAATATATATATATATATATATATATATATATATATATATATATATATATATATATATATATATATATATATAAACGTATTATATTAGGCAGCATATATTTTATATTATACATTGAATCAATCAGCAATATTAATATAAGCATTAAACTACTAACAATCCACTGAATGATGCGATCCTTATGTATAAAATTGTTGTCAGATGGATCTGGTGTATTTTCTAGAGCAGCAAGTACTTTCAAGAACTTCATGTTCTCATCATCAGTCTGTAATTTTTTCCTTTAAAATCAAAACTCGAAGATGAAATAAATGTGTTGTAGACCGAAAGACGTTTTTTTTTAAGAATGAGTTATTTATTAACGATTATATAATATTGGAACGTGCAAGTCGCAATGCTGAAGTTCAAATATTTCAAGTAAGAATTTTTTATATGAATTTTGTAAAAAAATTACAACCTGTTGATATATATTATATAAATTTACTAATTTAAATATATGATTCAATCACTACACAGGAATTACCATGTTTCAAAACAGAAGCTAAAAACTTCAAATTCAATTATAGAATTAAATTAAAGTCCCTAGTTTTGTTTCATTTTCAAGTGAATTTTGGAATAACTTATTTTGAAATTTACTCAGTTTTATAAGCACATGCATTCATAACATTAGTTTCGAAGGATATGTGGAAATCCAATAATTTTAATAAGGGCCGGTAGGGTATTTATTTTCACTGACAACTATTGTATCAAAATATGAGTTACTTTCGAAAAGAGGCTAGGTTGAGGTAGGGTAGGAGTGTATGCTCTGTAGATTTGCATTGAGCACAGTTTTGTAAAAATAAAAATATTAATAAAAACACCGGATTATATATCTTACTGTTCTTTCTCCTTATTATATTATATTATATTATATATATATATATATATATATATATATATATATATATATATATATATATATATATAATAACACCGGATTATATATCTTACTGTTCTTTCTCTTTATTATAATATATATATATATATATATATATATATATATATATATATATATATATATATATATATATATATATATATTACTTTTCTTTCTCTTTATTATAATATATATATATATATATATATATATATATATATATATATTATAATAAAGAGAAAGAACAGTAAGATATATAATCCGGTGTTTATTTTTTTTATTCCGTTATCATTGTCAGGAAACGAAAGTTCTGGCCAAGATAGATAGATAGATAGATAGATAGATAGATAGATAGATAGATAGATAGATAGATAATATACGGGATGGAATGAGTAAATTGTCGCCATTTTATGTTTTTAATTTCGCGCATGCGCGTCGTTTATTTTTGTTTAGTCAACTGTAGGGACATGGACTTTTGTCCTTATTTTGGTGTGAGTATATATTTTTTTTTGTCTATTTATTAATGTAATTATTATATATTATATTAATTTAATTTTTATAAATTATTTTTGTATTTATTCATATTCTCTTCATAGATATATATTTTATTTATATTTCAATTTTAATACGTATATCAATATCTATCTACTTATATATTTCTCTTTTCTCTCTCTCAATCTCTCTCTCTCTATCTCTCTCTCTCTCTCTCTCTCTCTCTCTCTATATATATATATATATATATATATATATATATATATATATATATATATATATATATATATATCTGTGTGTGTGTTTATATGTGTTTTATAAAAGCTATAATTGTACGACATCATACAAATTTAATTCCAACTTGATGTTGCGAAGAGAAATCTCTCATGCCTCCCTGCTTTACCAAATCTTCTGGGTAAGTTTACCTTTTTCTGAGTTGGCTCTCTAAAGAAAATTCCATTTTACACAATTTTTCTTGATTTTATGGTTGAGCAATTTTAAAACGTTCTTCAGGAGATTTTCTAACACAAATCACATTGTTCCGTTTTAACAGTTTCTTTATTCGTAAGTATATTTTTTCCGTCTTTTCCGTTCATTATTTGGCGATCTCTATGCGTGACAATTTACTACTTTTTTTCCAGACCCCCATGGCTGTTAGAATATTCCATTTACCAACACAAACAGAATGAACGACAGACAATGCAAAAATCTTTCAATCAGATGAGTATAAAAAAATTGTAATCTCAAATAAACAAAAAATAAGAAGATTATGGGAAAGGACATTGAGAATTTATTTACATTCATAGACAAACATTGAAGCTTGGTCATTGGCAATAAGTGATATGAAAAATATAAGAAAATCTCCGTTTCTCGTGTATGGAACACACACACACACACACACACACACACACACACACACACACATATATATATATATATATATATATATATATATATATATATATATATATATATATATATATAACAAAAATATAAGTCGTAGAAGAAAAGTAAACTAAATAATGTTAGTGAAAAAACAAATAATACGTTTTGCTGATATCGGGACCTGTAGAACTTCTGTGCTGTTTTCTATAACAGACTGGAAAGGAAAGAGACTTTGCGCTTCACTAAACGCGAACATTATTCACTGAAGTTCATTGGCCAAAAATGTTTTGGTCGTTTTTATAATGTACAGTCGAATTAAGGAGAAAAGGAATTACATTCCGTATCAGGCTTACGACGCTAGAGTTACGCCTAAATGTTTCAACAGAAATTGCGTATGCAAAGTTTCTGCTCTTATAAATTTATCTAACAGTGTAAGAGGAAAATTGTCTAAATCGTGTGACAGCATAATTATCCATCCCACAAAATGTTTAATATATAAAAAAAACTCTAAACTAATAGTTTCTTTTTTTCCAGGTTTTCGGATAAGCCATGAAAACCCTTTGAGTTATTCAAGAAGAGAAAGAGAACAAGTTAAAATCGTTTTGTGTCGGCGCCCCCATGTCTTCTCAACTGAGCAATGGTGAGAGGAAAGAGATCATACAGGCGTTCAGTAATTGTACCAACATTCATGCTCTGGCTGCCATCTTGAAAGTCCATTCAAGGGCAATCAAGCGGGAAGAGTAAAGAGGAAAATGGATCAGGAGGCCAGAACAGGAAGAGGGATCAAATGAAATCGTATGTGAAACCTGTGAGGCGCCTATATTTGAACTTTATTTCAATCTTTCATGAGCTTCCAATCCTTAATTTATGAACTTGTCATTTTCATTTATGATCGATTTCATCATGATTCTTCTGTCAAGCTTGCGGAGTAATTATACATTTTCATTTATGAAAACCGTGGAAATTTCCATTAAGATATCTTTAATCATTTCTAAGATACAACGGTTCATTGCTTAATCTAACAAATGGACAATTTTGCTTTTACAAGATTTGGACAATTCTGCTGTTACACCCGATATTTATGTGCCGTGTGTGTGTGTGTGTGTATGTGTGTGTGTGTGTGTGTGTGTGTGTGTGTGTGTGTGTGTGTGTGTGTGTGTGTGTGTGTGTGCAATAATTCAGATGTAACTTAAAATATATCTTATAAAGAACATATTTATAGAAAGTTGTAACACCGGTCCTTGTATAGTTACCGAAGTTAAGCAACATCGAGCCTGGCCAGTACATGGATGAATGGCCGCTTGGGAATGCCAGGACTATAAGCTTGGGTGTGCATGTGATGTAATATTTAACGACTCGGAATTCGAATTCGGAGAGCAGAGTTCCAATGCCAGTCGGTCTCGTTATATTCGTTAGCTCACATATACCTTTGAGAAAGCTGCGGATCCCCGTTTTCTCCCCCTCACCTATGGGTTAATTAGTATGACTTTTACCAGTAATAATTATTATCCTCCAAAATTCTTAAAAATTTTAAATATTTTCTTGATTTAAATAACGTGCAAAGGGTTAATAATCCGTAAAACCAATCGACGGATCATTGCTAAAAATATTAATTATAACTGACACGGTTTAATCTAAGAAATTAATCTTTTTTTAATTAATTGCTACATGATTAATAGTATTATTGCTTAACACTGGAAAGACCACACTCTTCTCAAAAGCATTAAGTTTAAGAGCCTGAAAACCGCTGTTGGCATTGTATGTCTTTCGTGACAGTATACTATAGGTAAGCACTGCGCATCGGCTGGGCGAACCGCAAGACAAATGAGTCGGTCCTGGAGGAGATAGGAAGAGAGAGACTGTTGATCACAACCGTGATTGCAAAAAATGCAATACTTTGTCGCATCATCATCACCCTTTTTGTTTCCGTTTTCTCTAAATCATCATCGTTGCTTATATGTTAAGGCCATGGTATTCTCAGTATCCTTCTGTAGAATCACATTTCTGTTGTCTCAAGTCTCTTCTCTATCTGTAATGAGATTTTCCAGCATTCACTGCCATATAGGAGGACCGATATTACAGAATATTTTTATACTCTTTTCTCTGTTTCCAATGATATGTACCTGTTTCATATTACTGTTCTTACCTTCTCGAAGGCGAAGTTTGCTATCCCAATACAAGGTATAAAAGCAAGAGTGAAATAAGATGAACGTCTTAAGATGAAAGATGAAAATCGTAATTGAAAATGTTCTATCAAATAACATATATCTTTGTGCTTTGGGGCCAAAATCAAAGTGAAGAATAAGTTCTCCTCATTTTAGATGGGAGGAGGTGCCTAATCCCTTCGATGGCTCCTTCCTCATTGCACGTGTGGGTGGAATATCGAAGCCTGTGTGATAGTGGTCGGGGGACTAAGATAAATTTTGTCTTTGGCCTAAACGTACGCGTATGACCTTGTTTCATACCCTGCCTTAGAGGGGAGGTTAGGTAAAGAGAACCGAATAATATAGTAAATAAGCATAAATCTCCACGACCTTTGACCGTTCCACATCGCCGTAAAATATTACCCTGTCGTTTTCTGACCTCGACATAATTTAATCAGGAAATAAACGATAAATCTACTTTGAGAATTCCTTATCTACTTTAAATATTAACTTACTCCAATTCTTTAACTCGAAAAGTAGTGCTCACTTCGACATCCACAGCTCATATGACAAAAACCTTAACTTCATCCGTTACCGAACATCTAATTCCGAAATACCGTCTAAAAATACATCTTTTTTGATCAATCAGAAAAAAAAAGACCTCATGGTTTCTACAGCAGCGGTTTCTGAGCCACTGACTCTAAAAAGTCAAAGCTGATTTCACCCACAATGTCAGATACGACCTGGCTGTCATTAGCGACGGACTCCACGGCACGCAAAATTAACCAGTTAATATATTAACTATATATATATATATATATATATATATATATATATATATATATATATATATATATATATATATATATATATATATATATATATATATATAGTTAAGTAAAGAAAGTCTTCGTAATCCGTATGGATAATCCCAAGGAGGATGAAATCCTGAGAGCTCAATGTTAATTCAGAGCAAATAATTTAATTTAAAGTAAAATAGACCACTTTAAGGCTCAATTGTAATAATTTATTTCACCAGAGGATTTTATTTTTCTCTGGATCTTCAGATTTCACTTTCAAAAGGTGTAACGAAAAATATATATATATATATATATATTATTTCAAATCAAGGCATTTATATTAAAACTAACTCAATTCAATATTATTCATTAACCAATTTATAAAGAAATCAATACAAACACAATTTTTATTCATAAATTTATAAACGTTTACTAAATACGTGATCCACCTATAAAGAAATCCTTATTACTTGCCATTTTAAACAGTTTGAATCAATTGGTAATTAGCCATTTTTCAACCATTTCAATAAATAATGTAATAAATGAAGTGTAAATAAACAATCTAATAAAAATGTTAGTGTTTAATATTTTTGTTGTCAAGGCTCAAAAACAAATAAAATGTATAAAATCACTTTTACATGCTTAGATTTTTTACAATAATCGAGGAGTGAAGGTAGTTAAAAAAAGCGGTGTGATGGGAAAAACCGTCCTTTTCACACTCTGTCTTATTGCGAGCACAATGGTCCATGTTTGCCAAAGCTCTTTCACTATTCTCAACTACGTCTTATTTCCATGTTTTGTCACTTTCACTTTTTTTCGTATTAACAGTAAAACCAGCGTTAGAATATTATCAAGGCAAACAATAAAAGTATTCTGTGTTTGAGAAAAGCGTGCAAAGCAATTGCCTGTCAATATTTTCGCGAGAAAAAAAAATACCTGTTTATATCGGAATTGAAATTTTACGATAAAAAAAGGAGAAACTCAACGATTCAACCATTAAGATGTCTTCTTACATCTTCGGATCTCCGGGAAACCATGTTAATTTTGCTAAAAGAAAAGAACAAGGCTAACATCTAAAGAATTCTGCGTTATTTAGATTTATTTGTTATCGTTATTTGACTTTATAGCATTTTTTGTCATGCCCATAAAGCTAAAATGCTTTTCACTATCTCAGCGAAATTTATTGATTTTCGGCGAGAACATTGTGAGTCTATTTTGGTGAATGTTAATAAAAAGGAAACTAGAAGAGGTCAGTCGGGTTTTGACAATTTACAACGGATTAAATTTGAAGACGAAATCTAGGGAGCAGATCATCATCAGCTCGAAGTTGTGGATAAACTGTCCGGAGGGCAGGTTTTCTTATTTTTGGTCAAGTACTTTCGACTTTCATAATCATTATGTAGAATGAACTTCGGAAATTTTATTCACAGAAAATACAAGACAAAAAAATTAAACAGACAGGCTTTGTCGGTTCTTTTCAATCAAACTTGTTTGTATATATATATATATATATATATATATATATATATATATATATATATATAGAGAGAGAGAGAGAGAGAGAGAGAGAGAGAGAGAGAGAGAGAGAGGGATAAGAGAGGGAGGGAGAGAGAGAGAGTTAGTAATCCGTTGGTATAATCCAGGTGAGTCTTATTAACACAACATAGAATTTGAAATATGCTAAAACTGACTCACAAAAGAGCGCTCAATGTTTAATTTCAATAAACAGACCAAATTTTCTTTACAACTGGAATTACGATACCTTTAGCAAATAACTATTCACACCTACGAATTTTAATTTTAAAATTCGCAGGATTAGTTTGAAAAATCCTGCGAATGTTAAAATTTAAGTTCGTAGGTGAACATGGTCATTTACAAAAGATATCGTAATTCCAATTTTAAAGAGTATATATATATATATATATATATATATATATATATATATATATATATATATATATATATATTTACTCATACATATCTGTGTGTGTATAAATATATTCCTGTGTTTTATGATTAAAAAGTTATTTTATAAAGAATACTAAGCTATGTATATCCCATTTAATGTATATATATATATATATATATATATATAGAGAGAGAGAGAGAGAGAGAGAGAGAGAGAGGGAGAGAGACATATATAGAAGATGGATCCAAAAGTATACTGAATGTTCTTATGGTAACGGGGCTAAAATAGACATTTAAACTCCTTCGCACAGATAAACGTTAAACACTGTCGCCCCTGCACACTAATTTATCCAGGTACCTCCAAAGAATCGCTAAAGAAGTGCAAACCATGATGAAAAAGGCCCAAGACTTTTGTAGTAAAAAGGTTTATTTGATTATAATAAAATAATTTAATCCTTTCAAGCACGTTCGGAATGTTGGTTAAAAGTCTTGTTTTTCTTGCGTCAGCGGTTTGATCAAAAATTAATATGGAAAGACTGCCGCTTTTTTCGCGGAAATAAACACATTCTTTTGGAAATTCTTGAAAAAATAAAATAATTTACGGATTTTAATTAAATTTTCTTGACTTATTAAAAAGTGAAAGACTTTTTTTCTGGGTATTTCTTTTTTATATGTTGCCCCACTTAATTTTATGAAATTTCGAGAAATTAAAACTTCCACTCTCTGCATATTCATATTAATTAAAAGCAGGTCTCCTTAGAGAATTTAAATCATCACTTTATTTACGTCAAACGGAAACACAACTTACCGAATATCTGCTCTGAATCGTAAAATAAAAAATGCAATAAAACTAAGACATTATTTAATTAGAAAAGCTTTTTAATTGCATTTATAAATAAGTTATACTGAGGACATTATTGTTTGAAGAGAAACGTGCTTTTCCATTAATAATTTTTACAAGAATTGTTCTATTTTAAAATTTTAATTAGAATAATTTATTAAGTTTAAAATCGTTTAACATTCTGTATCAATTTTCACCATTATAGATATTATTATTAAGTATAAACAATCTTTACTAGTCATAAATAGTAAAACTTAAAACTAATCATCAAATACCAATATTTTTAGAAGAATTTTGATTTTTTGTACATGTACAAATGTGCTGATCTTTGTAGATATAGACGACCATACGAAACATTATCTATCTACCTATCTACCTATCTATCTATCTCTCTTTCTCTTTCTCTCTCTCTCTCTATATATATATATATAATATTATAATTATTTTTTTAAATATAATTCCATCGCTACATAAGAAGCTAAAAACTTCAATTTAATTACAGAAATCAAATTAAATTAAATTAAAGTACCTAGTTCTGTTTCATCCTCAAGCAAATTTTTGAATAAGAAATTTTGAAATTTACAGAGCTTTATAAGCATATATATTCGTAATATTCATTTCTAGGGAAACGGAAAAAACCAATCATTTTAATAAGAGGCGGTAGGGTTTACATTTTCACTGACAACTATTGTATCAACATATTAGTTACTTTCGAAAAGAGGTTGTTAAGGTATATATAAACTCCTCCAAGCGGCATTTTTAGTGGATAGCTACATTTGTGTAGAATCTAAGTTAAATTCGTCTCGAAAAAGCAAATGTGTCCTCCGGCTTGAGGCAAATCTGCGTCCTCCTTTGCAGCAGAAATCAGAATGTGACCTGGCGTAATTTAACCACTCGGCTACGAAGGGCATTCCAGCCAAGCAATGTTCTATTTGCCTTTAAAACATACTGACTCATTCATATTATCTCGTGTTAACATATCTGGTCAGTTTCGTATCAAAACAATTTCTAAATGATTAAAAGATTCTTTTTTTCTAATCTGACATATGAGATATCAAAGAAAAGAAATACATGGAAAACTCTTCCAATACCTGAATTATTTCCTGTACAATACCAAACAAAATGCTCACAAAATACACAGAAAAAATACAATAATCCCCCAACCATAACATATATATATATATATATATATATATATATATATATATATATATATATATATATATATATATATATATATCCTGATGAAACCGAACTCATAAATAATTACATCGGTTACACAACTAGATGCTTATCCAGACGTCTTACGTTACACCTATCTGATCACAGCCCCATTAGAACTCATTTAAACACACACACAAACTTACCAGACTCCATTAGAAACATACTAGTAGAAAACACATTATTGATGTTTATTGTTGTTTTATCCTACTTTCTCCCTTAATATTCTCCATTTGAAATTGTGAGTTTAAAATTATTTACAATACGTTGAAATTATTTTTCTTTCCTTTTTTTTAATTTAAATGAATTACCCTTTAATAATCATTATTAATGATAAAATATTTAGATTTTTGATAATTGAATTCTAAATTATTACCTAATATTTTTTTAGAGAGGTTTTTTTAGGGAATTCTAAGGACACACCTATATATATATGTGTAAGTATGCGGAAACATTTAAAAAGATATATATAGGTATTAATACATGAAATTACCCATGTATATCGGTACATGTGTACCTGTATGAGTGACTGCAGATCTAGAAGAAGGTATGTATATGAAATTTACATGGATGTGTTTACAATATATGATAGAGCAAGATCTCTAATATTACTTTCAAATATCACTCCATATTAACTTAAAACTAAATTTTAAGTAAGAGAAATTACCAATCTACAAATAGTCGCTCATTGAACTCTTGAATAAAATTCAAACTGATAGAGATATTACCTTAATAATCAATTACAACTAGAAGTAAACTTATATTTGAAAATAAAATTTTTAGTGTTTTAATGTAAATTCTATGAATATTTTTCTAATCGACTATTTCATATTAAATCCCCAAAATTTTGTAATGAAGTTTTTAAAAAAAACTTTAACTAACATATAATTAAATTCCTTAGACTGTTTAAACATTCAAACTTATATCAAACATTATGATATTTATGAACTCTCAAAGTAAAGCAAAACAACAGCGTCCATTCCAAAGAAAGTTAATGACACTTTATCACAACTTCTTTCTCTCTTTCTGTTTATGCCTTTTTGTCCTATCCCCCTCCCATATCAATATATAACTTCCGTTAACAGATTTAATGTGTCAATGTCTGGATTTCCTCTAAAAATAAAAATTTAAATTTAAAAGAATAGAAATGTTACATCTAACTCAATCATGTCTCTCTACCCCCTCACTTCCTCACTTCGTTAATTTACATATGCTTAGTACTGCCCGTCAAAAATGTGTAAATTTCTTTTCATTTTTTGTTTCAACCTTTGGAAATAAAATCTGATGATCCGCGGTCCTTTAAAAGGGCTGTGGTGAAATAATTTATTATATGGAACCTTAAAGTGGTCTGTTTTTATTTAAATTATTAGCTCTGATTTACATTGAGCTCTCTGGATGTTATCCTCCTTGGGTCTACCCATACGGATTACCTAGTTTTTCGTAAACTATATATATATATATATATATATATATAGTGACTTAATTCGTGTCAACATTTTGATTTGACTTTGGCGTTATTTCCAGTTGTAAGATATGCATTAAAATCTATTTTCCTGCGGACCATCTTGGAATGGATTCCGTGAGTCTAGCTTCCCCATTAACAACCGTGTGACGTTGTTTCATTCTCCATAGAAGGAACCCATACGAAATGTTTCATTTCGGTTATTAATGGACATGCATTCAATGTGGACACCTTGGAGAAATGCTCTCAAGAATCAAACAGACGTAAGATGCTGGTTAAAATGGTTATAGCTCATTCAGATGCAATATAATATCGATGCAAGTGGAACAAGTAAATAATTACGAAATTGTATTAACAGCTTCATCATAGCCATTATCGCTGCAGCAATTATTATAATCGCCGGTATCATCATTAATACGGGGATGTTAATAAAATGCGTAAATGGCGCATCCATTCGTATCCGAGGATGCTCGTTCACTAGCATAGCTATCTAATCCCTGCTGCAGTCATATTTGTGTTTGTTTAACACCCAGAGCCCACCTATAGTTTATACTACCAATTTGCTGAGTGGATATTAGCTACAGATTTTGAGAGTGTGCGCGTTATGTAGCTTAATCAACAATAAAAGCAACCCTCGTTCACAACCATCGACGGCTCCCAAAGGGTTCTGTCTACCCAATTTCACAAGGATTGGGTCAACCCGAAGTATGCTTTTCAGGCACTTTTCTAATGTTCCGCGTACTGAGATTGCCTCCTCCAGTCAAGCTGCCACCTTCATTCATGGCAAGATTCGAACCCAGGTTTCATGGTCAGAAAGCGAACGTTCTAACCACTCGGCCACGTATGTCAATGAATAGCATAATTTTTAAAGAGATTTTACCTATATTGCCAAATGTGAGATTATATTCTCTTGAATTGGATTAGCTTAAATGGCATCATCCACCACCACACCGTTTGAGGTATTATTATTATTATTATTATTATTACTACTACTACTACTACTACTACTACTATTATTATTATTATTACTACTACTACTACTATCATCATCATCATCATCATTATCATCATCATCATCATTATTATTATTATTATTATTGTTACTACTACTACTACTACTATTATTATTATTACTACTACTACTACTACTATCATCATCATCATCATCATCATCATCATTATTATTATTATTATTATTATTATTATTATTTCCTTTGATTTCTGTTGTATACACATTTCCTTCCGGGGTGCAGGACAACTCAACACCGCCAACTCAACAACTCAGCACTAGAAAAACATAACTTGTTTTTATAACGGAATAAAAGTAATTTATTATGGGTTAAAACCTTAATTAGAGAATTTTTTTAAAAATTATTTTTAATAAAGCAAGTCGTAAAGAAATTTTTTTTTTTTTTGTAAAGTTGTCTCAATCCTGAACTGTCCCCTATTGCCGGCGGTGTTCAGTTGGCAGTGTTGAGTTGTCTCTTCCCGTTCCTTCTGCGTCCCAACTAGAAAGCTAAATTCAGAAATGGCATCATGACATTTTCCCCTGGTCATTTTTGTAAGATCACACATATTTTACATATATAAAGCTATTCGTAATTCCTTAAGGCATGGGCACTCATCAATCCCTTCAATGAGTCTACTGGAACGCTTTCCAATCAATCCGAGGGCTTCAACTACAACTAGAATTAAAGATGTTATAGTGTTCATGTTTTTAGATTCCCGCTTCAAGGTCCTTGTATTTCGATAGATTTTTTTAAGATCTTCACGAATATATTACAAATTGCAGGGGCTTCCATGTCAATAAGTAATCACATTCTTCGATCACGATGTCTGAGCGATTAGTTTTTATTGTTCTGTCTGTGTGTACTGTAAAGTCCTATACAATTATTACATGTCCTATATCTGTAATCGGGTCTAGGTAGTGTTTCATGCTAGTTTCTTGCAGTTTCCTTCCCGTAAAAGTTGCATATTTTCCAATGCAAATATTGGCACACTCTTTCATGCCGAGTATACATCCAGTGGGTGCTAACCTGATACAACATAGTCAATTGTTTTTGGATATTTATCACGGAATCTGCATTTTGGGTTAACACAATTTTTCAGCATGTGTACGTGGCAATTTCTAGTTAGCATGTATTGGTCCTGTGCAGCAATAATAAAACCTTCGGTTTCAGCTTTTTAACCCTGCACTACGTAACCGCTGATTGCTACAGTTTGTTTAGTACGGGCATAGAATTGCCCATGGATAGGCTTATCTTGCCGCCATATCTGCATTTTGTACATTGCGTTTGCTTTTATTTTATATTTTAGTTATTTGGGGCTGCAGTAGATGTATTATGGTTTATTTGCAGTTCTTCGCTCAATTGAAATTCAATTTGCTGCCCTCAAATGTGTCCTCCGGCTTGAGGCAAATCTGCGTCCTCCCTTGCAGCAGAAATCAGAATGTGACCTAGCGTAATTTAACCACTCGGCTACGAAGGACATCCCAGCCAAGTAATGTTCTATTTGCCTTTAAAACATACTCACTCATTCATATTATCTCGTGTTGACATATCTGGTCAGTTTCGTATCAAAACAATTTCTAAATGATTAAAAGATATTTTTTTAATCTGACATATATAGTTATTGCACACAGATCATCATCTAGTCGTCTGTAGCCTCCAAATGTCTTTGGAGTCCGATTTTTGAGGTTTTGTAAGACAGTTCTAGTTGAACTAATCCTCTGCCACCTTCGGATCTGAACACATACAGACGATCAAAATCAGCTTTAGGATGATGCATGCCGTTCCAAGTGAGAATCATAATGTCAGTTATGCTCCAATCAATTGTTGAAACTATATTGCACCACAAGAACAGCCAAAAGGATTATGATTGATATTCTATTTTGTGAATTCTGTTCTGTTAATTCAACTCAGTATTTAACACCAAAAACTTACACCTGTAGAATTCTTTTCTTAATTTTTCTTTAATTAATGTAGGTTCTATTCCATCTCCTTCGCTGGCTCCTAGGTATTTATAGGCTTCTTCTTGTACCAGTTCCCTAGTCATTATGGTCTTCAGTAAAAGGATGAACCCGAAATGCGATTTACAGATCGGGGACACTAAAATAAGATATGTGCGGAAGTTTAAATATCTGGAAAGTGTTTTGTCGGAGGACAGTATGACGGATTGGGATCGCCAACTATGCATTCCAAAAGCTGGGCAGAGTACTACGAGGCAAGAGTATTTCTTTCGTGACAAATAAAAGAGTACTGAGCTGCTACGTAACATCTGTCCTCCTATACAGTATCGAATGTTTGACGGTCTCCTCAAAGATGAAGAAGAGACGCGAGGCAGCGGAGATGTGGTTCGACAGAAGGATACTAAGGATATCATGGAGCGAGTGTGTGAGCAACGATGAGGTTTTGGAAAGGATGCAAACAACTAGGAAGCTTATACTTGACATCAGTAAGAGGCAGCTGGAGTTTCTGGGACACGTTATGAGGTAGGATGGCCTGGAGAATCTGATACTCACTGGTCGAATAGAGGGGAAAAGGGACAAGGGAAATCAATGCATGACATACCTAGCATGGTCTGAGGCAAGAAACTTATTGAGAGCCACAAGGAATACGGGGAAGTGGACAGTCATGATCGCTTTCTCCCTTTCTTGAACGTTACATTTGCTGTACAGTATTTACATTAGTCGGACTATTGTCCTCATCTTTGTCGCCATATTTGTCACAACGTTTCGGCCGTTGTACGCTCCGGCCTTGTTCAGGTGTCAAGGACATATGGCACAGTGGATAAAGGCGTTGTTCAAATCCAGTGACAGACCCAAAGAGTGTGAGTTCAATACCCGGTTAAGGCAGTGGAGAACTTTCAGAGGGAAATATTAGCAGGAGATAACTGATAACTGACATCCATCAAACATGGCACGTGGAACTAGAACAGTCTACCCCAGTGATCGAAATAAAGGGTTCGTTCGAAATTCCAACCACCTGAAGAAGGCCGGAGCGTACAACGACCGAAACGTTGTGACAAATATGGCGACAAAGATGAGGACAATAGTCCGACTAATGTAAATACTTTACATTTGCTATATTTATCTAATCCAAAATTCATACCCATATCATCACTGAAACAGTTTACGGTATTGTGGATACACTTTATTATCATTATTATTATTATTATTATTATTATTATTATTATTATTATTATTATTTGTTTATGCTATATTTCCCGCTTTGTATCCTGTCGAGCCGGGTCCCAACTATGGTCCTTAGGCTCTATAAGAGAGTTGTCATTTAATTTATAATGCTTTTCTTAGTATAATGTGATGTTCCTAGAAGGACGATTTTCTGGGCAACTTGTGTGTTGATATTACATGGGACACAGTAAAATTATCCATTACTTTTCTCACGGACCCAGAGTTCCGATTACTATTGGTACAGTCTCATTATTCATTCCCCACATCCTGATAATCTCGATCTCCAGGTCCTTGTATTTGGACAATTTCTCGATAATTTTCATGGACACGTTTCTCTCAGATGGTACTGCTACGTCAATAAGAATTCACTTCCTTAATTTCTTGTATTTTACGATAATATCAGGTCTGCGGGCTTCTATTACACTGTCAGTTTGAATTGGAATGTCCCAGAGGATAGTTACATCGTCATTTTTGGACAACTGCGCCTGGTTGATGGTTTCTATATCGAAGTGGTTTCGATTGCAGTGTACATATGTTGCAACTTTGTTATGCCTGTGGGCATATTCATTTTTTGCCAGTTCTGGACATTCTGAGATAAAGTATGGTTGACAGTTTCATCATATTTTCCGCAGATCCTACGGAAATATATTATTATTTCTAGTAGTAATAGTAGTAGTATTCTTTATGCCGTTTCCCTTGAGGACGTGTGCGATTATAACACCAAAAATTTATTTCCATTGTAGCTCTTCGCAATGTTTGTTTTTTCCCCACTCTTTGCTCTCTCATCCATTTAAGCTCATTATGTAGTTTACTGAAGGTTTCGCTCTGTTTCTTTTGCTTTCAATATGTCCCGTGATGATCACAATTTTCAATCTCTCTTCCCTTATGATGTGTCATGTTAACTTTCTGATGTCTTTCGCTCTGTACAGGAGTTGTTTTTTGTTTCCATTTTTCTTCCACGTTACTCACATGCTCCGTTCACGGTCTTCTCAGCATTATCCTATTGAACTGCATCTCTGTACTTGCGATAAAAAAAACGGAAATCATGGTGAAACAAATATCGTCTTCAAACTCTGTTAAAGTTCATTTAATAGGAATAAATATTCGATATCATAGTACTGCTTTTGATCTTTCTACAGAAATACATACAAATTTGTTTCAGTTTCTTTTTAATGTTATCATCAGGTAAGCATTTCAGATTACCAATATAATTATTTTTACATTACATAAAAAGTAATAATGGTCACGTTTGCTATGAAAATTCATTTTAAAACTGATAGACCAAATCAAAAATATACACATACCACGTGATACTTGAAGTTTAGTACGTAAATATTATTTTAAAAATATTATTTTAAAAATATTATTTTAAAAATATTATTTTAAAAATATTATTTTTAAAATACAATAAATAAGAATATGTTTTAAATATTATAACAAGTTCAATTTAAAAAGTTTAATTTAATTTGATAATTTTAAAAAGTTTAATTTTCAAGTATATTCTTACCTTACAAAATTTCAAATAAATTCACTTTAAACAAAATACCACGCTATTTATATTCGAACAGTTGTCCCCATCTTTGTTGTTCTTATCTCAGTATTTCGGCCGTTGTGCTGTCCGGCCTTCCTCGGGTATATATCAATCTGGGTAACCTACAGGGAATTCTGAACTGAACCCTTTATTTAATCTAAGGAAGTTCTTGTTTCACTGCCCATGTCTAGGGTTATCTCCTCTAGTTGTTTATTGTTAATACTGCACAGTTATTTCTCGCCCGTTTCCAAACTGCCGGACAACGACAATGTCACCGCTTCCACGTTTTAATCCACTAGGCCATTTCCTGTAGGACAATTCTGTTGCTGATTAATACTGCAACTGCCGCCGCCGCCGCCGCTGCTGGTGCTGCTCTCCGTTATATTTTGATTGCTGCTGTTCTGATAGCAGCAACAAAGATTCCGACAATAGTCAGAATATAAACAGTATAAATAATGATAACTCATCATGCCCGAAATTCAGAAAAAACCACATTGATATTATGCTGTCTTTTCTACAAGTACTTTCACAGTAATTGCTCCGAGGAGTTGCTTTCGCTTGTCCCTAGGCCTCATGAATTTAAACGTCCCACGAGGCTGGCATCCCGCTCCCACCCCTACACCGTGGAAACTGTTAGATGTAGACGTCTCTTCTACTCCAATAGCTTCATGTCTCGCACATCTCGCCTATGGAACTCCCTTCCCTATTAGTGTTTCCCTGACAAATACAATCTCCAACGGTTTAAATGTAGCGTCAATCGTCATCTCCAGTTGCCTTGATCTATCCACTTCCCTTCTCCACTTCCTGTTATCTTTCATTCCTATCTGCTCTCGCTCTAAATCTTCTGTAACCCCCTTGCCTTGATTGACCCTCCGTCCTTCTCTTTCTCCACATCCTCTCCTTTACCACTTCTATCTGCTCTTCCTCCAACCCTTCTGTAACCCCATGCGTGATAGTGGCCACCAGCCTTGCTTGGGGTGATACGCTTAAAAAAAAAATGTAAACTTGGTAAATATCCTTGCTTCGGGAATTAGTTGGAGATTCGTCTTCAGCTCTGCTTGTCGAACTCCAGACAAGGCTATGACAAAGAGCAAAGTCTCGTCTGAGGTGATATACAGCTACCTGACCCCGTGTATACGGGGTCTACGGGGAAATTTGGCCTGAGCCTTCGGGCTCGTTTTTTATCCCCCCCCCATTAAAAACGGCCTTGTGCCACATCCTGCCACGCAGTGCGTGAGAGGTAAGGTAAATATCTTTGCTTCAGGAATTACTAGCCTGTCACCCGATTTCGTGTCTTTCAGTATCCTCTTTTATAGTAAACCTCTCTTTTTTCATCTATGCGCGTGTGCTGTTCCTTCACTGGAGTACCATCTTTGTCTGTAACCTCTTTAATGATACAAAAGTTTATTGTTAGTTATTAAAATTTAAAAACAAATATCTTGGAAAGGAGCGTTTATATAGAAAGGTTATACTTTAGTTTCGCCAGTGACCTCAGACTAACCGTTTGAGTAGATGAAATGAAAAGGAAGTAAAATTAACCTTAATGAAATTATTGTCAAAATTTATGATGCCAATCAATGATTTTCACTCGGTAACAATCAAGCGTTGTCTACTAAAACTAGTGTACACAAATGAATTTAACCCATAGATTAACTTTTTTGCCGGTTAAACATTCAGAATTTGTATAGAAAACTGCACATTTGACATTGCAAAATTATTAATACATAAATTGATAAGACATCACATCGAATTACTATCATTAATTATTTTGTTCAAGTAATTAACAACACTTTAATATAAGCCCATAATTATTCGACCCTGCCTGGCTTACACCCATATCTCGTAACATCATCGAAGTTAAGCAACGACGACCGAGGTCAGTACCTAGATGGGTGCCTGCTTGAAAAAAACAGGTGCTATAAGTTTGGATGTGCGGGTGGTATAATGCATAACGGCTCGTAAATGGAAATCAGAGAGCCGAGTTTCAATTCCAGTCGGGATTGTTATATTCACTTACGCGCAAATATCCTTAGGAAAGGTATGTATCCATGCAGCTATGGGTTAAAGAGTAGGACTTATATCAGTAATAATTTCTAAAAAAAAAGTCTTACAACTAAAAATATTTTCTAGCTTTAAATAATCTGCAAAATGTTGATAAGCCGTAAAAAAACAAGCAAGTCATTCGACTTTGGAGTCCATTTGGCAGCGACATTGCTTGTAGAATTTTCCTGCAGCTTTTGACAATAGATTTCTGCAAATATTGACTTGTATATACTATGAGCATGTCTTCTGGTGAATCGTTCCAAATCGGTCATATTTGCGTTTTCCATTTATGAAACGCAAGATTCAGTTCATACCGCAAATGTTCGATTCGATTTAGGTCGGGAGATCGAGAAGGCTATTATTCCATTACCCTAACCTTGTTCTTCTTAAACCAATCTGATGTGGTTTTCTAAGTATAATTCAGGTTGTTGTCTTGCTGTAAGAGGAATCGCCTACCAAGTCTTAGTTCGATAGCAGAAAATAAACGATTCTTTTCGAAAGAATGGACTGATATTTTAGTCAATCCATTTCCCGGTCAATCCACTGACTTTCCAAGTACAAGACGTGTTAAATCAATCCCACATAATCAATCCCGCAAAATCAATTCCATAAAATCAATATCCACCACCATGCTTAAAATATTGGTACGGTATTTTCCGCATCATGCGTTGTCTTCATTTTACACTAAAAGTAATATTACCGATTATACCAGAAAAGTTCAGTTTTTGCTTCGTCTGACCAGAGAGATTTGTTCCTGTAACAGCGGTGTACCTCACATGTTTGGCGCCAGAGCGATCGTAGAATTTGCCAATATTCGAAACAACATTTTCAAACTAGATAAAATCTACCAAATATGAAGAATGATTACATTTATAGCAATTATTTTGTTTTGATTGCAAGCAAAAAAAGTAAACAGAAACAACAACGTTAATAACAGTATAAGATACAAAAAGATATTGTAATGACAAAAGAAGGCAGGTGTAGGCTTTAAGAAAACTTTATTCAACTGAGAATACAAGGTCCGCGTGTAGTGTCATTTTATAGTCCCAGTAAACAGAAATAGCTCTCTCAAAGAGAAGAGTGAAAAAAAAAGGGGAGACCACTCTTGATTATTCATAACACATATTTAGAAATAATTAGACAAACCTATTCTTTTAATAAATAACAATATCCAGGATAAAATTTCATTACATTAAGAACATAAACACTATGAAAACAATCCATAATTGTAACTAACTCAAAGAAAATGTCTAATGTATCACTTGACCATAAATTGGATTTAAGCAAAAATAAAAATGGCACAAAGGGACTGAGACGGTAAATATTACAAGAAATTGCGCGTGTTACTTCATTATACTAATTCATTTGCTGCCCGGGGTAGACCTGCCCTCCCTCTGCACTTCAAGATTCAGCAGTGTCCAGTAATCATTTGAGTGTTCCCAAAAGCCTTTTAGCGAAAGATAAATGCGCATTTTATTTTTCAGTAGTGTCCTTTTCATCCAATCTACAAATTGCTGAGACAGGTTTCCCTTTCCAACGTTGTTCGGATCAGTCGTCTTTTCGTGTTGATTGAAAGACCAGTTGTGTCTTAATTCACCAATTCTTTTGAGTAGCGAATCGTGCAATACTTGAAACAGTACCAGTATGAAGAATAGATAACAGGGAACGTCACAGAGATTAGAAATATCCAGATAAGGGTTAATTTGGTTGATAAATACCATACAATCAGTATCAAAATATTCCTCATAAAAAAGAAGGAAAAATATATTAGGGTTGATATATGTTTTATTCTACAGCATGAAATAAATGTAGAAAGTCGGAGGATTTTCTTATTGCTCTTGTTGATTTTAATTTTTTTTTTTTTTTTTTACTTTTCACACAAGAAGAAGAAGAAGAAGAAGAAGAAGAAGAAGAAGAAGAAGAAGAAGAAGAAGAAGAAGAAGAAGAAGAAGAATGGTTGAGGAGGAGAGAAGAAAAAAGAGAAGAAATTGAGGAGAAGAATTAGAAAGAGAAGGCAAAGAAAAGGAAGGAGTTTTGAGAATAGATAAAAGAATACAGTTTGCGGAGATGAAAAAACAAGAAAAGTTAAGCAGAGGGAAAAAGTCAGAAAGTTTGAAAAGGAAAAGACAAAAAAGAAACTTGGAAGAGAACCGGAAGGAGAAAAAAAGGAAGAAAGGATGAGGAGAAGGTGGAGAAAAAAAGAAAGTTTAAATAGAAGTTGAATAAGTAGAAAAGCAAATGAAAA
Source organism: Acanthosepion esculentum (assembly GCA_964036315.1). Taxonomy (NCBI): domain Eukaryota; kingdom Metazoa; phylum Mollusca; class Cephalopoda; order Sepiida; family Sepiidae; genus Acanthosepion; species Acanthosepion esculentum. The sequence goes on from OZ038498.1 coordinate 77,975,972, forward strand.
GAAAAAAGATAGAAAGTGAAGAAAAAAGAAGAAATCTTAGATGTAAAGTGAAGCAAAAGAACAAAAGTTGGGAGAAGAAGAAGAAGAAGAAGAAGAAGAAGAAGAAGAAGAAGAAGAAGAAGAAGAAGAATGAGAAGAAGAAGAAGAAGAAGAAGAAGAAGAATGAGAAGAAGAAGAAGAATGAGAAGAAGAAGAACAAGAAGAAGAATGAGAAGAAGAAGAAGAAGAAGACTGAGAAGAAAAAGAAGAAGAAGAAGAAGAAGAAGGAGAAGAAAAAGTAGAAGAATGAGAAGAAGAAGAAGAAGAAGAAGAATGAGAAGAAGAAGAAGAAGAATGAGAAGAAGAAGAAGAAGAAGAAGAAGAATGAGAAGAAGAAGAAGAATGAGAAGAAGAAGAACAAGAAGAAGAATGAGAAGAAGAAGAAGAAGAAGACTGAGAAGAAGAAGAAGAAGAAGAAGAAAAAGTAGAAGAATGAGAAGAAGAAGAAGAAGAAGAAGAAGAAGAAGAATGAGAAGAAGAAGAAGAATGAGAAGAAGAAGAAGAAGAAGAAGAAGAAAAAGAATGAGAAGAAGAAGAAGAAGAAGAAGAAGAAGGAGAAGAAAAAGAAGAATGAGAAGAAGAATGAGAAGAAGAAGAACAAGAAGAAGAATGAGAAGAAGAAGAAGAAGAAGAAGAAGACTGAGAAGAAGAAGAAGAAGAAGAAAAAGTAGAAGAATGAGAAGAAGAAGAAGAAGAAGAAGAAGAAGAAGAAGAATGAGAAGAAGAAGAAGAATGAGAAGAAGAAGAAGAATGAGAAGAAAAAGAAGAATGAGAAGAAGAAGAAGAAGAAGAAGAAGAAGAAGAAGAAGAAGAAGAAGAAGAAGAAGAAGAAGAAGAAGAAGAAGAATGAGAAGAAGAATGAGAAGAAGAACAACAAGAAGAAGAACAAGAAGAAGAAAGTCAATTCAAAAACAACAAAAAATCGTAACGGATCAAAATTCATCGGAATGGTATTCGATAGATCAAAATATAAAGTATTGAAAATTCATGTCAGAAAATCCCACACAAGAAATTGAATTAAACGGTCTGATAAATCAATTAGTGTATTAAATACAAATGTCCGCCTGCAATCATTGAATGTGATTTTATAAAAGGCAATAAATGAAAGGGCATATACGAAAGGTGTATATAAACAGAATAAGATTGATTTCATAAGCAAGATTTAATAGAAGAAATAAAAGATGAGAATACATGGGTATTATCTGTAAAGAGGTTCTCTTGATTCTTCCATGGATGGTTTAGAAATATAATTAAATCACCGAACGAGTAAATTAATAGGTATAAGACTCTACTCGCGGAGGAGAGGTGATACCGACAGATCATATGTAAAAACAAAAGGAAATTATACTCGAAAAAAGTGTTCCGCTGTCTAAAAATGAAATTTCACCAAGCATAAAACGGGGGAGACAATTAATGGTGAGTGCGGCTATAAGAGAAAACAATGGAATAATAAGAAATGGAAAAAATAACAAAAATCCAGACTGTAACTGTCACTAAGAAAAAAAAATATCGTTAAGAAAAGGACACCTAAAAAGAGATACATTCAATAATAAATGCGATGAAATCAAAGCTAGTGGGTTACCTGAACATCGAAATAAGTTAATTGAGATTCATAAAGCTGTGGTTTTTGCATTCACAATGACCAATCGCCAGTCAACGTTTCTTCAACAACAGTCCAGATTTAGCTCTCTTTTTCCCAAGTTTAAAGAGGACTTGTGTCACATTGTGATATAAAAGTGGATTTTCAGACTGTTTTCAAACGTGGAAGGGACGCTGGGATAAGCCCGTGACAACTCGGAGGAATTACTTTAGGGGGATTAGAGATTCATTGACCTAAGGATAGGCTATAATATTACATGACTGCATAGCTTTCGCAGAGACCTTGTAAATCCCCGTAGAAGTAAATGCAACTAACTCATTCAAAAGAAATCTAAAAATGAACACAAAAAGAGGCATTGATGTGGTGGACAAGAAACTAAATCTGGCAGTATAAACAGTTAGTTTCGAAAACAAAAGTGGTTTTCCGAGGAAGGAAAATAAATCCTATCAAGCAGAGAACTATGATCCAAAGAGAATACGCAAAGAAGACTGTATGTATTTTTTAATCGAGTTCACCCTACACTAGGAGACAAGGGGTTACTGGGTGTGAAAGAATTAGAAAAAAGAAACATTACAAGGAAGCAAGAACAAAAGAAGAGTAATCAAAAGGTCATTAGATAGCGATTGACATTGCATTTAAATTTTTGAAGATTAAAGTTGACTGGAAAGATATATTATCACATAGTAGCAGAAAAAAAGGTGCCTAATTAGCAAATCCCCCGGTATCTGTCTATATTTCTGAGATGAGGTATTATGTACATTATTTACATTATTCGGACTATTGTCCTTTTCTTTGTTGCCATATGTATCACAATGTTTCGGTCGTTGTACGCTCCGGCCTTCTTCAGGTGGTTGGAATGTCGAACTGAAACACTTTATCCACTATGCCATGTCTCCTTGAGAACACATGGTACAGTCGATAAAGGCGTTAATTAGATCCAGTGACAGGATCCAAAGAGTGTGAGTTCAATATCTGGTTAAGGCGGTGGAGAACTTGGAGAGGGGTATTAACAGAAGATAACTGATAACTGACAAACATTAGATATGGCACGTGGAACTAGAACAGTCTACCCCAGCGAGCGAAATAAAGGGTTCAGTTCGACATTCCAACCACCTGAAGAAGGCCGGGGCCTTACAACGACAGAAACGTTGTGATAAATATGGCAAGAAAGATGAAATCCACCCCGGTGTCTGAGTAAAAAGGCCACCGAGGAAGATTTATCTTTGCTTACCTGGGAAGTTTTCTTTTAGATGGAGAAGGTTTTGAACATAGTAATATTTTGTAGATGTAATATTTTGAGATGCTGATGTATCCAGGAACTGTGCTCGCATGATTTTCGGTACCCTTCTTTATCATGCCCGATGCACCTACCATAAGCACCCCTGTTTGCTTGGGGTGAAATGCTTAAAAAAAAAATTCGCTTCGTTTTTCGAAATGTTGGAATCATGTGGGCAAGTCATATCAATTAGGTGGGATGTTCCTTGATGGAAATCTTTTATGACTGGTCTATTTGCATCATTTTTTTTCTGTCTGTGAGGATTGGGAAATTCCACAATATATTCATTCCAACACAACATATTTGTATTTGTACGATGTATCCGGAACTTCATTATCATAGTTCGAACAGACATGTCAATGCGTATATTTCCCTACCCTAGCATGTCTAATAATCTTTCTCAGCAAGGACTGGGCACTCTGATACTATGAGGTCAACATCTTCATCAAATTTATGGCATGAGCGACAGGCGGGATTTGAACCATCTTTGTTGATTTTAGCCTCGTAGGCATTAGTTAGAAGACATTCGTCTTGTGCTTGCGTAATAAGGCTTTCTGTCTCCACATTAAGACCACTACTCTATAATATTGATGGGTTTGGCGAACATCGATGTCAGCTTCATCCAGACGCTTTGGGTATAGATCTCCATTTTTGTTCAAGAGTCTTCATATGAACAGCTCTCGCTCGTAACTTAATTATCTTTTCGGCAGCGGCTTGAGATTTATGATATTTGTCGTCATAATTATCTATCTGGAAGTATTCTTAGCGCACTCATACTTGCGCGCAGCCTTCAGATACTTATTTAGTGTCGTTTATAAGTATTTTACTAGGCCTGTGTTTGATGTTTTAAAAGCTATTTCTATCTGAATGAGTCCTTATCCACCACCTTTGCTAGGAGGTATATTTTATCAATATATTATTGCTATTATCATCATCATCATCATCATCATTGTATATCTATTTCTGCTATGGTCGTACAAACTACAAAAACTGAGGGAAGACCTAAGGCAGATATTGGTGAATTGTGATGACTAAATTTCCTGATCTGTTTTTTAAACTCCCGTAACATCTCTAGCGTTACATGGACAAAGCTTATCTTAGTACGTATGCTGTACCTATCAAGACATTTTTTTGTATTTATCTTAACCTGAGATTTCCAGGGATTTTATTTGTTGTTGTGTTCCTTTTTTATCATTCCAAGCACACCTACTGATGCTATTCTTGTTTTCAGTTTCCACTTTTTTTTTCTATTTCGACTTCCAGGTCTTTATAGTTCGATAGTTTTTCAAAATTTCTTGGTTGCTATGTTACAGTCCGCTGGGCAAGCCATATCAAGTAGGCAAGTTTTTTTTTCCTATTTGGTTTTTGACAATTTTGTCCGGGGTATTTGCTTCAATCTGTAAAGATGGTGTAATCCCATAGAATTTTGATGTACTCTAATTCTGCAACCGGTGCTGGGTGATGTTCATACCAGTGTTTTTTAACATCTTTTCCAAAGTGTGTGCACATTGTCCAGTGTAAGTATTGTCCCACACTACCGTCAAGATTTTTATATTCACTTGACGCAGGTACAGAATATCCTGCGATTAGATGATCTATGATTTCTTGATATTTGTCTCTCTACCTGCATTTATATGGATACACACTATTATGTATGATATTCGCCTGAAAGTTCCGAGTGAAAAGACACTAGTCTTGCGCTGCAGCCTTCCGCATCAACCTTTAATCCAGATGCTCGTAACCATCGATGAGTGATGACTATCAACATCGGCTTTATTAGCCTCGTTCTGGATATTTGCCATGCAGAGGTTTGTCTAGCCAGGGCTTTAACCTCGGTTTTCTTTTGCATAATTCTTACTGCAAGGGTTGGTTCTCGGGTTCTGCTTTTGGTTTTCTACAAAATCTACTAGATGTAAATCTCGTTTCTACTTACAACCTTCTTTCCAGATTGACAATTCTAGCCTTTGAATTATGCATGTTATGGTTAGAAAGAAGATTTCTTTATATATCTATATCTATATATATATATATATATATATTTTGTCATCCACAGACAGACAGTTTCGCTGTTTCACAGCTCATCTTTGTGGCTAGACGTCCGGTTGCCTCTAGCTAGGATCGAAACCCGACTGAATTGGCGTCAGTCGAAGCTACTACCACTAAGCCGTCGGCGCACTGCAGGGATAAAGGTGAATTTTAGCGTGTTTATTTTTGGATTTAGATAAACATACAGTGACTGACAGTGACTCAATTCTGCCGAAGAGTCATGCTATATTAGCTTTAATAGTCACTGTTTACAAACGCACACTTCACACCCACAGAGCTCAACTGAAATTAATTTTTCAGAAGCCAATATTTTTGTCATCCACTGACAGACTGTTTCGCTGTTTCACAGTTCATCAGTCCGGTTGCCTCTAGGTAGGATAGAAACCAGACTGAATTGGTGTCAGTCGGAACTTCTACCACTAAGCCGTCGGCGCACGGCAGGGATGAAGGTGAATTTTATCGACAGAGATATATTGTGCCGAGTTAAAAAGAAAGGATGGTTCCACTGCAAGTGTAAAAAAGTTTTAAAATATAGATAAAAAAATAAAAGGATAAAAGACAAATAAAATGAAAAATTAAAGTTAAATAAAGTGTAAGATACATAAAAATGTATTTTCAAATTGCATAAAATTTAGCAAATTGAAAGACGGACACAGAATGCCATCCGGCAAATGTTCAACTTTCCGACGCCAATGAGAGTGATAGTTATTAAGTTTTATAAT
>OZ038498.1:77984154-78024154 GCA_964036315.1 Acanthosepion esculentum
AAATTATATATATATATATATATATATATATATATATATATATATATATATATATATATATATATGAAGCACCCCTCATTTTCACGGACGGACAGATTCTTCGTATAATTTATTAAAGGAAAAGAGAAAATTACCATGTTGATAAACATTCATTGCGATTACTTTCGACATTAGCCCAATATCATCACCAGGGTGGAGTTTTCATTTGAATAATGCATTAAACATATAACAACATTTACAATAGCATGCCTGCCCACATTCACAATTTAGGAAAATTCTTGTTGAAAATACATCTATACTTTTTCATGAAAAATATTCTTGAAGCTATCTATATTAAAAATTGAAGCCAACCATTAATAAAATTAATTATGAATCCTACACAAATGTTAAAAACATTTTCTAGTTTAAAATATCTACGTTTTAATTAATAGTTTTACATAGATTGTTTTAACTTTTTAAAAATATCTAGACATTATAATAACTTAGTTACCGCCCTTATTAAAATATTTAAATATTACAATAAGTTAGTTATCTACACGCGTATCTACATAATAAGATTTTAAAATTGTAGAGTACATAACATTAGTGTTTTTCACTTCACCAATAAAAAAACTGAATTTTCAGATGAACAACAATTTTGTCTTAGAAAAATGATGAACCCAACAATTTTTGTCTGAGAATAACAAGACCCGGATTACGATATTGTGCTAATGTCGAAAGTACTCAGAATAAAATGGATATACATCAACATAGTAATGTTCTTTCTTCCTTTAATAAGGATACTAAGAAATTTGTCCGTAATTTCGAGAGTAAAATATTTAAAATAATTAGGCAAAACATGTCTAAACTAGTTAATGGCAACATTTTTAGTAGAAAAGCATTTTATGATTAAATTTTGCTCTCGTTAAAATATCCTTCTTTTGCTTTGATTACTGCAGCACAATTTTTTTGCAAAAGTTTCTCAAATTGATCAATTTCTATTTCAGTAACTCTAAGTGCTCGTTTTCATTTTTGGGATGAATGGTTTAACTCATCTGTCAGTTCGTCCCATCCTAATTTAGGGGGTGGCTAAAAAAAATTTCAAACTGTAAATGGGTATACATATATATATAATATTAATAATCTTATAAATATAAGTAATTATACACGTCGGGCAAAACCTTGGGTGTTTTGGCTTGTAAATGAACAAGCCAATACCCAAAGGAAAAGAAAAGGTGAAAAAAAGAACGAACTAAGAACATATGCTTCCGGCGAAAATAATCGTCTAGAATCTATGTTCAGAGTCCAAAGAAAAAAACCTCCGATACGAGTAAAGTAAAATAACTAAGCAAAGTGCTCAATACGCTAAGTAGAGCAAACTAAGTAAGTCAACCTAAAGAGCCAGACAAACCTACCAAGGTTTCACCTACACTGATCGTCAGGGCACTCTGTATATTTATTGTATTAAAAATACAATTGGGGCACAAAGCCAAAATGGGGAGGGGTTGAGGCTGGCCGTCACTATCTTATACCTAGCTAATCTGATTCACGACCCGTTCACACATTACAGTTTCCACACTCACCGCAAGAACTCGTCCGTCACAAATCAATCCTCCATACACCATAATACCACATCCTCTCAAGGGAAACCTACAAAAAGCGCCCCCATGCCTTAAAAATCTAATAATGAAGAATGAAAGGGGAGGGAGATGAACCCAATAATAAACTAAAACTCGGCCCGTCCAACCCTCAAAAAGGAAACAAACTGATGAGGATGGAACTCTCAACTTGGATCATAACCAAAGAGGCAGCCGGGAACAAGCAAGGAACAACTCTTACTCACATTAACTAGGTACACAAAAGCTTGTCTAACCTACCAAGGGGAGGGTTCCACAGGAAACCACCCCGATGTGACGTAGGTTGACCGAGAAGAGAAAATCAAGGCTAGGGTTGATTCAAACGAATCAAGATCGCCTTTCCCTGAAGACTGTCGAATGTAAGCGTTTTCTTTCAGTTCTAATCTTCATCTTGAGTTGATACTCAAAGAATCGGCTCAGATCCTGATGAGAAAGACAGTTGCCTCGCAAGACTTCCTCCTGTTCCGTCGTCCAAATTCCCATTCGGGTCGTGACCAGCAGCGTCAGAAACACCATTCGTTTCACCCCAGAATACGGGGGAGACACATTGTCAAACCCGTATGCGCGATCAACGAGCACGAGCTTTTCGGGAGCGAGACGAGCCGTCAATTCGCCGACATGATCCCATAAGGGGCGGACCTGGGGGCAATGGTAGAAGGCGTACGAAGCCGTTTCTTCCGAACCAAGGCCACACTGTTCACAGTCTTGCAAATCCGCCAAGCCCCATATGAAGACCTTGTCATTGTGAGGCAGCCGATTCCGAGCCAATCGCCAGGTAGGCGAAAACCACTAAGAGCGAAACTCCTCCTCCGACAAGACGAGCCGCTCACGTAGGCAATCCTTTGCGACCCCCCTTCACTAGAAGACGATAGAAGACCTTCCTAGGCCTTGAAGTGTCACTGGACCGAGGAACGGCCAACAAGGCCGACCGAAACTCACGAAGGAAATCCGATTGATCCCGGCGTTTATGATGGCGTTCAACCCGCGAGATGAGAGGACTGATATTAGGGAAAGGGAACACGTCCCTAACAATCGCAGCCATAATTAAATCTCCTGTCAATGCGCGGCGAAAGAAAGTCAACCTCGAGGCGAGTTTGTGGCTCGCCAAGTGTGGCATTCCCAGCCGCCCATGACACGGGCGTTGTGCACTGACTCGTCTGTCGACCCGATTCCCGCGTCCCCTCCATAAAATGGAGGTTATCGAGCGGCTTCCTGTGGTTGCCAAAGAGAGGAAGTACAGACAATCGATAAAGGACAAGAGGGAAAACGTAAGTAGCACACACCTCCGCCCTGCCCTTCACGGACAACCTCCGTAGACGCCAAGTCTGACCGGGCGCGTCGACCATTTGCTCGTACTTCAGACCAATTTTTCTCCAGCTGGAGGTCGGGTCCAAACCATGCTCCAAGAATGCGGACAGGACCGTCCGTCCAACAGAAGGGCCCCGGAAGATCGACCGCCTTTCAGGCACCTAACGACTTGTCGCGGTTAATCTTGGCCCCTGTCACCTTTTCGTACCGATCAAGCGCCTTCAGTACCACCTCCATTTCGTTGCGGGACGACACGAAAGCAGATACGTCATCGGCGTACGCGGAAACCCTGGCTCGAGTCCCTCCAGAGACGGCGATTCAGCGTAGTGACGGACTGCACGCCCTGTCCCTCAGCCGGCGAAGGAGAGGCTCCAACGCCAAAGCATAAAGTAGGGGCGACAGCGGACAACCCTGACGAACCGACCTAGACAGCGCAAAAGCGCGCGACAGCTTTCCGTTCACCTGTGACACAGCACTGGGGAAGCGATACAGGAGGCTAATCCAGCGGCAGAAGTCGGGTGCGAATCCGGCGGCCTGCAGGACAGAGGTAAGGTTGCGATGGTCAACCCTATCAAATGCTTTGGACTGATCCAAATTGATCAGCGCGGCTTTATCGTCGTCTTTTACACTCTCTATGATCGTTCGGATCAGATGCAGGTTGCTCTGAATTGTTCGGCCCCTTACAGAACAAGTCTGCTCAGAACCCAACAGAGACTCGGCAACTGACTGCAAACGCTCCTGCAAGATCTTGGCCAAAATCTTTAACTCTGTGTTTATCAGAGTTATGGGCCTGTAATCATCTAGTTTCCTCCCAACACCCTTGCCCTTTTTCAACAGTGTGATCACACCCTTGAAGAACCGGTCGGGGAGGGACCCCTGCCGGAACCAGTTGTTGAACACGACAGTCAAAATCGGGACAAAGATGTGCGACAGCCTCAAGTACAATTCATAGGGCAAACCATCCAAACCGGGCGACTTGCATCTGCCGACCTTCTTCAATGCCGCGTAGACGAAAGCCGAGGAAAGTCAGCCAAATAGCTTCGAAACTCGTCCTCACGAATACCAAGCTCCTTGGTAAAGCGGCTTTCGAAATGCTGCCGAAACGCCTCGCACATGTTGTTAGTATCCCGAAGGGTATGCCCCGCCGGGGTTTTGACTTCATGAATGTAACGATAGGAACCTCGACGGAACTCTTCCTTGCGCAAGTCTGTGCCCATGTTCACAGCTTCGGAAGACATCTGGCCCATGTGGCGCTTGCTATTCGAACGCTCCAGGGGCTCCCTAGCTAAGGCTATCTCTAGGGGATCCCCCCAGCCACCGCCCGGGAAAACTCTAGAGCGAGCCGTTTGCTGAAATCAGTGGTGAAGGACCTAATCCTATTCTTAAGTCTCTCCCACCACCTATTCCCGATAACCTCCCACACTAGCTCCCGCTGAACTAAGCTAGTTAGCTGCTCCTGGAAGTCCCGCCTGTCCAGTAAAGAGAGATTGAACTTCCAGTACCCAGCTATTCTAGGCCTATGATTTAACGCCACCCTCGCACAAACGAGTTTGTGGCCTACCCAGTGGAACGTTGGACAATCTAACAAGTCTACGTCGGCTCCTCTAACATTCTGTCCAAGTAGCTAACCACCTGGTCGAAAGGCCAATTAAGAGCCCATATCCACATTCTTCCCCTGGGTGATCGATCCAGTATCTATCGACGAGACCTAATTCTTCGATCAGATCAACCAGGCTATGATCAACCCACCTCCCGTTAGCGCCCCGCCCCCTATCTAACTTGGAGTCCAGGTTGGCATTCCAGTTCCCCATTGAATCAACAAGGAACGGCCCCAACTGACGAAAAAACGAGACCAGCTCCTTTCTGTCGTTGGGCGCATAAACCGCAACGACTCGGAACGAACCACTTTTCATGGCAATATCGCCCACGATCAACCGGCCCTCGGCATCGGTATGCACAAGGTCCACAATCGCATCAAGAGTCCGCTTCACCAGCAAAGAAACTCCTCTGGCATGCCGGTCCCCATATGCTAAATAAACGACAAAGTCGCTCTCCAGCACACACGCATCAATGCTGCAAACAAAGAGGGTCTCTTCGATCGCGGCGACATCCACGCCGAAGGACAAGAGATCCTGGAGCAGGCGATCCGCCTTACCCCGATCCCTCAAACCCTTCGCATTCAAAGTGGCTATCTTAATAGACATTTTCTAGGCCTGAAAATAAAAGAGAGAAAAGAAAAAACCTACTCACATACAGGCCGGAAATCTGCAGAGTTAAGGACCCGGACGGTTTGTCCCAAGCTCCCTGTTCCCAAATCCGTCGTCATGCGACCATCCAGGACAATACCGGTGACCTCCGTAGGATACGTTAGCTTAACTGTCCTATATAAGGAAGGATGCAGCAAAACAGGGACCCTCCCAGAACAGAACTTTCTCAGTCTTTTTAATTCCGGATTTACTTGTTCAAACCCCTTATTTTTGGGTAGGCTTCTTGGGCCTCATATAAATGGCTCCACGCCTTAATATATGCCCTGGTATCCCTCACAACAGTGATGACTCCTGGGGCGTGAGGAAAGTTCCGCGGATCTTCAACAGATTTCCCATTGACCTTATCCATTTTTAAAGGAGCACTAAAAGGGCCCTTTTTTGCTTGGACAGGCCCTTTTTTACTCCTTCTTTGTCTACCGTGCAGATTTCATCTGGTCCCGGAAAGAATTTCTTCTTCTTCTTTCTCTCCCTTGAAGGGTGAGGAGGGGAAGAAGTGGATGTAAGAAGGGGTATCGAGAGTGAGCTCAGGGAAGAATTCGAGGGCGAGGGGGAAGAAGCACGGGTAGGGGAAGCAGAGTGGCTCCTTGTTTTTGGTATATCTACTTTAGCTTCTTTTGGCGAAGCAGGAACGGAGAGCGACCTGGTTTTGTCCATGTCTCTCTCCGCCCTACCCCGGCCAGAGTGACTTTGCACTGGTTCTTCCTCCGCTTCTTCTCACGTTCTTTTAAAAGATGATGCTCGAGGTGGAGGCATTGTATCCACCTCCATTGGTGTGTCTGTGTCTTGCTGCTGCCTCCTTTCTTATTGTTGCTGCTGTTGTTTCTGCTCAGGTTTGTGGTGCTCCCGTCTTGGCTGCTACACTTCTTTTTGTTGCTGCACCTCTTTGGATTGCTGTGCGTCCTTTGGCGATCGAACCTCCATGTGCTTTTCTGGTCGCTTCTCTGGTGTTGCTGGTTTCTTGGTTTCTTCTTTAAAAGGAGACGACACATTGGGCGATTTTCGGCTTCTTGTCACCTCCTTCCAGCCACTTTCGGTTTCTGATGTTCCCTCCTCTACCTGTGCTACTTCTGTTGTCAATGCTCTTGTCGTTGGTGTTGTCTTTGGGGGAGATTTTCCACTTTTACTGGGACATTCCTTGGCCATGTGTAGAGAAAGAGAGAAATAGGAAATAAACATATTCATGTCAACATATCAACTACGCAGATTTCATATATGCATACAAATGTTAAGTATAATAACGACTTTTACCATTACTCGAACCTTGTAATAATTAAATTAGTCAGTTTCTTCAAAAGCCCAACGTATGATGTAAAGGTAACGTAACAGTTATCGATGTGGAATGTGCGAGTCGAATTCAAAATTCTTGGCTCATCTGTTGCATTCATATCAAACTAATCTGCAGCTATATAGTAAATAACGGCGGAGACCGGTCTCCGATACCTTGGCTATCAGCCAGTCTAGGACAATGACTATGCTAAATTCAAAATCTAAAGATAAGGTCGGCGCTGAGGAGAAGAGAAACAAAACAGCAAGTGCAGATAGCATAGTGACAGAGATGATAGAGGTTATATTTGCCTCAAATAATTTATGGTATCCATGTAGTGTTGCAGCTCAGACCAGACACTAGGTTCCTTTGCAGGGTGCACCTTCTTCCACTCAAATGCTTGCTGTTTAAAAATTAAATGTTTGGTCAGATCATCACCTACAAAATAAAACAATCAGCCGATTGTAGCAGTGAGAAAATTTTATTTGGCTTTAAACTTCTCATGTAGGCGAGCGAGACAGAGATGAAGTGTGGTGGACGTAGGCTGAACAATCTAACGGAAGTCTTCCCTTTCGCGTCCCAGCGAGGCGGTCACTTGATCCATGTCTGGGTCTATCTTTTTTGCGCTAGTGACCACTGTCTTATAGAGAACAGCGTTATTTGTCTTGTCATCTTTGTCTAAAAAAGTTATTTAACAAGAACACAACGTTTGGCTTCAGATTGACTCTTTTTGTCAGGATCGTTCGACATAGTTCTTGTCAAGTCCACGTAAATTACCTGATAATCGTCAGGATAATAACCGTCTGAAACGATTTATATTATATCTTTGAGATGTTTCCATTTAACAAAGTATCGGCTGACACTGGTATCACTAGAGACATACATAAGTTTAATATACGACAGCAGTGAAATACCGGAAGCGCACAGTAAATTAGTTTCAGAGTGATAACAAATTATTCAAGTGCAAATGAATACAAACTTAGCATAGCCGATGTTCCGTACACTGAGACATTTTTACAAGTCACTTCCTTCACTAATCAACTTTTATACCTTTCCATCACGCGTTCGGTATGTGATTTTCATTTGGCTTCACTGTATTATGTATCTTACGACTGTACATTATTTCCATTCAATATCTACACATTATTTTTCCTCTTACTCTAAACCATTCCCATCAGGGACGGTATATTTTTTCCTCCTCGGCTAATTCATATTCTACTTCTGCGTATATACGTTATTTCTTTTAGGCCTCTTGAAATTATAAAACATTGAGAGATATACATGATACATGAGTTATTTATTAGACATCATCATGTATACATAATACATAGCTTTTAATATTATTCCTAGCCAGACATGCAATATGTTCCGTGAATAAAGACAAATGGAAAACTTAGATGACGCGTTTCGTCCACTGAGGGATTTTGACTCCTCAGAGAACGAAACGCGTCAACTAAGATACATTTTTCTTTTTTCTTTATTCATATTGTCCTTTTACAGATATACTCTATCTGAAATCTTTACAATATATTCCTTATTAAAAGTTACACCTTAACTTGGAACAAAGAACGAGAAGCAAATGGAGGCGATAAAATTAATAGTTTTAATAGACATAGTTCTGGAGCCAAATGAAAACTACGCTTCTCATTGGCTAAAAACGATAGCCGCCATTTTGAAGGATCACTACGCATAACGGTTATGGGCAACACAAAATTCAACCATCTGATTGGCCAAAACTCGAAAAATTTAAAGAAATCCCAGTTGTTTAGAATTGTGTGTGTGTGTGTGTGTGTGTGTGTGTGTGTGTGTGTGTGTGTGTGTGTGTGTGTGTGTGTGTGTATCCATTATTTAACAATATTACAGAGAACGATACCATATCTAGCTACTTCTGTAGCTCCAGCCTCTCTCCATAACTGATTCTCATCAATATTCACCTTTAAAAATCTTTGCTATTTACCAATTCCATTTTCCATCGTAAGCGACAATGCAAAAGGATGTCTATGTGGAACCGGTGGCCATGATTAACATGTCTCATTGTTTATTCCTCGTTCAAATCAAACTATTTTATGAAACTTCTCTTCATGCCGCTCATTCTTATTAAGGCAACTGACTCCGAACGATTACTATCATGTAAGCCTGAACAGCCGTCTCGATCTTGAGCTAATGGAATATCTCAGCTGCCAAATAAAAACAGTTCTGACGCGAACGGAGAGTCGATCATTGGCAGAAGCGCCAAAAATAGATCAGACCAGAAACGCTGAACTGATCTTGAAAACTTCCTGCAAGCATACAACAGTTAATTCATTCGTTTCATTAAATATTGATATATGGCTTCCATGACTTTAATCCCCACTTCTTTCTAAGCAAGATCAAGATGGCGGTGGTTGAATAACATGATTTTGCTTTTAAATGCACGTTTTGAAGTTCTTTTGAATTTGTTATACATTAACCGACGTTCTTAAATCAAAATATAATTTGAAATGTATTATTTACATTAGTTAAAGTCGGAATAATGTTTTGATCATTATGGCAACCACAATATTTCGGTCGTTGTGCTACCCAGACTTCATCAGGTGTCATACTTTATCAGGATTAAGCGCAAACTTCTGTCCAGAAGATTGGGTTTAGCATGAAACAGTGTGTCGCCTCTTGATGTTGAACTCATTGGTCATTTTTATACATATATACACTATAACTATTTAGCAATTTAATTCATAAATATAGCATACCATAAAAGTATGTTTTGTAATATATACCTATATATAATAATATAATAATAATAATAAATAAAATATACCTATATATATATATATATATATATATATATTAATACATGTCTCATTAAATAATATAGATAAGCGTTGTCTATATATTTTATGCATAAAATATATAGACAACGCTTATCTATATTATTTAATGAGACATGTATTAATGAAAAAATGCTGCCTAAATACACACAATATATATATATATATATATATATATATATATATATATATATATATATATATATATATATATATATAATATGGAGAAAACAACTGAAAAGAGGCAAATTAAAAGAAAAAAAATTTAATGTTTTTTTTTGTGAAAGTATTTATTTATATTTATATATATATATATATATATTTGATATTTCAGATCGCTCCGATCTTTCGTCAGAAATTAATTAAATAACTGTATTCAGAAGTTTGTTTTCAACTAGCGTCCGTCGCGAGACGCGGACGTCACGTGATGTGGAATGCAACTGTGTTTGAATATTTCTGACTTAAATCTAACGATAATATTTTAGATGTTGTTTAAAAAGGGTTTTTTTTAACTATATCTAAAGAAATTTTTTAACTATTGAAATATTTATACAGATTTAAAAATCCCAAGTCTTTGTTTAACCCTAGTTTATATGTGTCTAATTTTAAAATCCAGTATTTCTCTTTTTTTCTGTGTGTGTATGTGGAACTAAAATCGGAATCTATCAATAAACATTTACAGTTGTCTAATGAGTGTCTTCATTGATTAAAGTGTTCAGCTATGGGGGAATAAGGATTGTTTTGATGTATGGATAGTTTATGATTGTTGAAACGAAATCTAAAATTAATTCCAGATTCGCCAATATATCCACTATTGGGACATATTGTGCAGAATAGGTAGTAAATTATATTATGGCTATCACAGGTGAGGTGAGGTGGATGTATACACCAATACTAAAAAAAAGTAATTAAGTTACCTCCCTTACATATTATTAACAGTTATTTTTTTTTAATTGACTATTAAGGAACGCGTTTCATGGGCATTTACAAAAAAATTACAACTATCAATAAGAATAATTCTTTGTCTTAGCAATTCACCCATGAAAATGATTTTGAATAAAATTGAAAGTACATGGGGAAATAAAATAAATGACCAACACTACGGTGTCTTTCTTAATCAGTTTAATAACAACACTAAGAAATCGATACGTGAATTTAAGAGAATTAAAACAAAAATAGATATAATATGTGCAGATTATTCAACCAAACGTGCTTGAATGAAGATACGTTGCCTATATATATATATATATATATATATATATATATATATATATATATATATATATATATATATATATATATATTCAGTGGAATAATGGATTGCGGCATCAGAGATCCTAGCTCGAATGTAGTGAATTCCCTTGGAAAAGGTATGAATCTATCTCTTCTCCTCCAGGTATGGGTAAATAGCCGACGGTTCTATAGCCCTGGATAACAACCGCTCTAGGAGAAGGAAAAAGGAATAACAAAACCAGCCTAGAGTGTGTTGGGTTCCATCAGGCTATCGTACCCAAAACACACCACTTCTGCGGCTTCAGTATATGTGGTGCCCCTACGACTCTGATGAGTTAAGGCACTTGTTATCGAGTATATATATATATATATATATATATATATATATATATATATATATATGTGTGTGTGTGTGTGTGTGTACATATATAAGTGATAGAAATTATATATATATATATATATATATATATATATATATATATATATATATATTAGGAGGATTATTAGGAGGATTTGATTAATTAAGTAATTCATCGAGTCTAGAAGAAACATCAACAGAATGAAGAAATCACTGAATGGCCCTATATGTGGGACTCATCAGCAGTGCGTATCCAGTACCGCGAATTTACCGGTCCGTAACGTTACGGCTCAAGCGTCATATCAACTGTACCAACGGGCCTCCGTGACGAAGAGGTAACGAATTAGACTCGATATAGCGCTACTCTTCACAAATTCCGTGGTGTAACTCATTCAAGTTACCCTTACCCATCGGACTGTGCCACTACGAGCCACGAATACTATCCTCCATCCACTTCATTCAGAGCATTAGAAGCTGGTTCAAACGAGGATATACAAGTCTTAGAAATAATTAGAACGATTTGAGATAATCATAATTAAGTACTTCATCGAGTGGAGAATGTATATGTATGTATGTAATTATATATAATTATAAAACAGTTATTAGTCATTAGACCAGCTCTGTTAAAAAGCCGTCAATGCATGTATAAAGAAAATAAAAATTTAACATCCAAAGCTTTCAAATTAACAAAAAAGTCATCATCCAAGCTAGGAAGACTTAGGAATTCTACCAGACTAGCCAGCCATGTGTGGGAATTAAAAATAAAACTAACAAATATCCGATTGTCAACTGGAAAATATTTTTTTAAAAGCCAAAACTTACAACAATCGCAGTGATATCTGCAAACCGTGCCAGGAGGAAAAGGCCTCACGTCTGTTTGGTCACGCCTTCTCCATTGGTGTTCACAGCTTCATGCTCAGCCTCAAATGAAATATGCAGATATATCGCGTGTCTGTTCGACTGGATAAATACCTTTGTAAATGTTTCACACACGTCATCTTGAACTTAGTGTCATCGCAGAACCTGACTAAATACTTTTCGAAGGAGACAAAACGACAGATATCTCATAGAATATGGTTTTGATAAATGGTATAAGCTTAACCATTTTTAAACTCTAGAACGCAGTTATGTTTTGTCGAGGAAAATAATTTTACACTTTATCATTATTATCATTCACTCATTGAATGTTCACACCAGTATTAACTGGTGACCTACTCTAGGTATTAAATTACTGCTAAATGCTCTAGTACTCTTATAATTCTGTTCAATAAAGGAATAGTTTCTATGGTTCAAAGCGTTCAATATTATTATTATCGAGTAAAAAAAAAGTGCTCTAATAGGGTGATGTTGGGTTACAAATATACGAATCCAGATATCCCCTACATGACACCCATTCCGATAATCGTATGCCAAGCACATGCATCACAGCCACGTTATGAGGCGGAGGGGTCAAGTTAAAAATGCATCCGGGTCATGTATCTCTCTCTCAAAGAGAAAGAGACAGAAAGAGAATCCTAGGTATGACGATGAACTCCATCCGGGGGCGAGGATCAGGAGTTTGGAAAATTTGAGGAGAGGGTAATTAGTTCTTAATTGCTATTGTTCTTAAGTACAGCCGGACTTGTGATAGCACCTGTTAGGCTCCCAGTTAGGGGCGAATAGTGAACCCCTAAATAAACACTATGGAAGGCTAAAATTACATTTTTATAGTAAAAATTCAAGTAATATATTTTATATATAAAAAGATCAGAAATACATTTTATCTCTAGTTGAAGGCATACAATTTCGTTCAAATTATTTAGATTTCGGCATTAACTCATCCATAAAGGTTGATATGCCTCTAAAGAAAACCAGCCAAACAACCAACATGAAAGAACTCTTTCATTATATTAATCCATGTACTATCCGCCAATTTCCAAAGATCATCAGCTTAAATACGGATATTGTCTTCTGCTGAATACCCAGCCATATTTCTACCATATGGAATTATAGAGCGTATCTAGCAGCAAGAAAAGCATTTACTATAACAAAAAAGACACTTCAGAACCCTTAAATACCAATATCCCATATAAATATTTGAAACCAACAATCGTTGAATATAATAGGGAGGAGAGACAGAAATAAGGAGATGGTGCCACCAAGTTAGCTAAATGACCACTGAATGGATTATGAAGCAAGAGAAGCAACAAATGCGACTATACCAAAATTGCTAATGGCTGCCGTTGATAGATCGTTGTAGAGGAGATTCAATATGGCGTCTACATTCGGATCCCCCCCACTACGATTAGAAAAGTCAAGGGAATGATGATGAATATGATAATGGTGATGATGATAGAAATCATGGAACTACTTTCTAAACAATAAACTGCACAAAATTAAACCTTCTAGAAGAGAAGTGATTATATCCAGAAAATATATTGTTCTTATATCTTTAAAACAGAAGAACTTCCGGTATGTGCGTCATGCCAGGAGCCGTTTACCATAAACACACATACACAAAAAACTGATGCAATTTTAATTCAATCCGCTTAAAATATTACCAAACAACAAACTTAAAACAACTTTTTTTTCAAAATACTGATCTAGTTTACATATGACAAACTGAACTAAAAAAATTGAAACGTAAAACTATAATTAACATCAGTCTTACTATTTAAAAAAATATAATTACTTAATTAGAAGGCTTTCTTTAGGAGAAAAAAAAACTTAAAGTATTAAATGTCCCAACGGGCTGATAAACCATAAAACAAATAAAACACAAAGAGAAAGAGCAAAAATGAATGATGTTGAAAACCTGGTTCGGCGTATAAAACTAATCAATGTTTATTAAAAAAAATGAGATTAAATCTGAACGAGCTAAATTGGAAAGAGGCAGGTAAAGAATAAGACACAACTGAGAGGAGCTGAAAGAAGAGAAATCATACGCGGGCCTTACGAAATATATGCTACAGTGAGGTATAAATTGATCGGAACAAAAACACTGTGAAAGTTTTAAGTATAAAACAACGGGGTATTTGATAAGGCTGCTAAAAATGAAAATAAGTTTCCTGCATTTGACAGCATATTAGACACACCCCAATTTCAACAGGGCAAATCAAGGAAAAAAAATGAGTAAAATTCGTAAAATTATTAGTAAATGATACAGCTTAGGCTATATTTATGAGGTATTATTTTGGTTAAACAAACCATGATTATAATTAAACAAAAAATAATAGGAAATAATACGAGCCTATAAAAACTTTATTATATCCAAAGGTAAGAAAACAAAATTAAAATAAAGCAATTATTACGAATGAGCAAAACTACAGTTAACATTAAAATTCAGTCAAAAATTTTCCTTTATATGATCTGTACAACCTACGTCTTGTAAACATCTTAGTGGAATATTTAAGATATAAAAATTCTGATTGTATTTATCCCAATGCAACCGGAAGTTATCGCAAAATGATACAAATATATTTTACAAATATATAATTTGAATTTATTGCATATAATTTTAGTGAAACAAAGTACTAATATTAAACGTGATGAAATTAATATAATGAATATTATCAATGATAACACTTTTAATCTGCATAATAGCCTTTTAAATAATGACAATAGGTATATGAAAGTTACTCTAAAGTCTACGCTAATAGGAGTTACCAGGTAGCTAATTTCGGCCGACTATCGCGAATGTTTAACCTACATATGGCATATAAGATGCGGGGGAATTTTAAAAGATATTTTGAGTAAAAAAAGTGCACCTTATATGCCGTCAAATACGGTAATTTTCAGCCCCTGCGTATGTGAAGATTACATCAAAAGGGATACTAAATATAAAGATAAGAGTTTTAATAAAAATTGTGTCTGGCAAATATAACAATGGAACATTGACTCACAATGCAATTAAGTGAAGAACCCATGTTCTAAGGAAGTGACATTTCTTTTCAACTGTATCAAAGAGCGGATGGGGACATTTTGAATTACATGATCCCAAGTGATGAGACATGGGTGTATCAGGCGACAACACAGACAAGGGCTGATTCTAAAATCAAGAAGCATTCGTCACCAGTGACAACCTCACTTATAAATTTCAAAGATCAGCGCTCTACGAAAAAGATATAACTTTGTTCAGAGATACTAAATATGTGCTTAATGTGGATCTCATAGCGTACAGTCAGATACTGCGAAACACGAGACATATAAGAATAGGTATTTGCTGAACAAATCTAGGAATATATGAAGGTGACACCCTACATAGGGCCAACTTGAATCCACCCCACCCCCAAAAAAAACTGTGTTGCTCCAGCAATATTGAAATGTTTTAATATATCGAGGCTTAGTTCTGACGGGGCTCTTCTGGTTTGGCATTTAAAATCGCAATGATCAGAGGAGACATTCAGCATAGATAACTCTGTCTTTGCAGAGGCTTAAAGGTATCTTTGTGAGTTAACAAGTTGGTCTTAATACGATACAAAACATCTCTGCTTAAGTGAGGGAAACCTACAACGAAGGGCCATTTATTTATGGCTGAGGCGACAAACGAGAGAGAAATAGAGAATAAAATAAGTTTTCTTAAATTTGTTTTATAGGCTATCAAATCTTCTGCTTTATGAATAGAAGCTGGGTACGGTGAACAAGATTTGTCCCTAATAAGATACAAAACATCACTGGGGCTTTGGCTAAATACAGTTCGAACATTTAAACATCCGTTCGACTTATACACGAATATATAGGTCGGCCATAGTCATTACACGAGTTTTTGCACACAACTATCTCGGCTTGACTAATAAAACTGATTGTTTAAGTGTGGGAAACCGACTGCATGACCGCCTCCAACGAAGGGCCGTTCATTTATGGTTGAGGCCACAAACGTGAGAGCAGGCAACAATAAAATAATATTGAATATTTACTTACGGCTAACTGACAAAGACCATTTGCATGTTTCTTAAGATATCCAATGGTACTATGTCTCATCTAATAAACACGCTGGGAAATTTGTCAAAAGGTTTTCGTCTCAGACATAAAGAAAACTTAGAGTTACACAACAGGCAATTCTTAAAATTGTTTTCAGCTTTTTTTATGTACCATGTCCTTTCAGGACGTAGGCGATCATGGCTCTCCACCTCCCTCTATCCCTTGTAGCTATCAGCATGCTCCTTCCCTCTGCTTCCTCAACCAGACCACGTTCTGTCATCCACCTTCTCAAGCTCGTCAGGTATGTCACGCGCTGCTTTCCCTCGTCTCTCTTTCCCTCTATTTGACCCGTGAGTATCAGATTCCCCAGGTCCTCTTTCCTCATTACGTGTCCCAGAAACTTCAGCTGCCTCTTTCTGATGTTAAGTATAAGCCTTCTCCTTGTTTGTAACCTCTCTAAGACCTCATCGTTGATCACATGCTCGGTCCATGATATCCTTAGCATCCTTCTGTAGAACCACATCTCTGTCGCCTCGAGTCTCTTGCTCATCCCTGAGGAAATCGTCCAACACTCGCTCTAAAGAAGAAGGGGTGTCAGGTAACAGCTCAGTATTCTTTTCTTTGTTACCAAAGAAATCCTACTGTCTTACAATACTCTGCTCAGCTTTTGGAATGTGTCCTTGGCCATCCTAATACGTCTACGGATCTCAGTGTCGCACTTACCGTCTTCTGTTGAGATGCTTATCACAGTAATCAGCCATTTAAATGGCTTTGGTTTCTTCAGTTAAGAGATGGCTCCGTATGAGTTGGATTCTTGGAACTTTTATCTGTTATTTTGCATAAAATCTTTTATATTGAATGCTTTCTTTGGACATTATTAAAATCGAAGGCAGATATATTGATTTTATGGCTGTTAATTATTAGATAAGCGGGCTGGGAGACAGTTATTAGAACGGAATGTGGAATCAGCGAACTGTTCGGATTCCGGCCTGGTAAGCTGCCAATCTGTTATGGTCCAAGTTCCTTGTACCACGGTGATGGTCCAAGGTAGAACCAATAAAGAATAACTCGAACACAGGTATGGAATAACACAGATATATTACAAACAGAAATATGTACAAAGAAGTAGAAGTATTAGTAATGACAATCAGGTTTGGTTAGAGTGAGCTATGTTGTCTCGTCAAGTATCACTATTCCAGTGTCTTACAGTAATCGTCTGACTCTTGACTCTGACTGACTCTGACTCTGAAGTATTTAGTGTCCTCCCCACGAGGGACAGATGTGGCACAAGGCCGGGTTTAAAGTGGGGTACCCGAGCCCGTAGGCTCGGCCAAAAAATAGCCCGTAGATCCCGTATAAACGGGATCGGGCCGGTCCACCTCCCCGAACGAGGCTCTGCCCTTCGGCGGAACCTCGTCCGGGTTCCTCTCTGCCCAAAGGCAGAGAGTTCCCCTCTGCCTCAGAGGCAGAGAGTTTGACCGTCTAGCCGAGTCGTCCAAAATGGACTGACTCTGACTCTGAACGCTGCTCCCGCTTGAGGAGCAGTATTTATGATGTCCGGAATAGTCCATTATTATTATGGGTAAGTTCGCATAACGCAATCATTTTTGCAAAAATGTCCTTGAGAAATACATGACATCTTCTCTCTCCAGTTAAATCGCTCATTAGATTGTACTATTTTGCTTTGGGTGCCAACCTATCTAAGAGAAGGAAAAATCTGATTTTCGAACACTGGAAAAACAACTCACTTTCTCATAGCAACTACCTGAAAACTTAAAAAATATAAATCTCCGGAGAATTATAATCACTTACATCTTGAACGGACATTAAGAAAAAACTTGAACGTACGTCCACGTATATGCGCAGGTAACACACGCACACATACACACACACACACACATGGAAAACAAAATAGTATATCTAATGTTTTGTTCAAACTAATTACAGTAATTATATTCCGACTTTGTTGTTGTTATTGTTGTAACCAAGTAAATGGTTAAAGAAATAACAAAACAAGTGATATAACATATTAAACAGTAAGTACAACAGTAGAGTATTACACGACTAGTGAGTGTGAGTCGGTTGATCCAGCGTTGAATCTATTCGAAGGAGGAAGAGTCCAACATAGACTCTTTAGAGGAAGGACACCACAACAGTTATCACATTGTCTCGGCTGTTGTATTATATGGCCTTCCTCAGGTGTGTAAAGACTGCAAATTATTTCCACAGAAACTGTAATAATTGTGTGGAATCTAATAACACTGTTGAATAGACGACGTTTTCAGCTACAAAAAAAAACACTAGTTTTCCAGGTAGTCGAAACTGCTGAAATGTATTAACAATTGTTTAACTGTGATCATATGCATTGTTTGGGCTCCAGAAACATTCAGCAAATGTCGCTGAACATGAATTTCTGCAACATTTTCCACCTGAAATAATTTAATGATACACCTCCACAGTGTAGGGATTTCATGTCAGATACCATTTTACCAGAGTGCCTTTCAACTGACTGATTGATATTTTTTTACAGCTTTTAAAGCTAGAAAATATTTTTAGATTGTAAAAATAGTTTCAGATATAATAATGATTTACTGATACAAGCCTACTAATTAACCCATTAGCTGCTGCTGGTGGTGGTATATGGGTTTATAGCTTTTCCAAGGGTATTTACAAATACCCATGAATAGAATGAAAATGACAGGAATCGGATCCCGGCTATCCGATCTCCAATTCCAACCCGATATCCATTAAACCAACCGCATATCCTAGGTTACAGCTTCCAACGGTCACCCATCTTGATACTGGCCAGGCTCGACGTTGCTTAACTCCGGTAATCCTAGGATAACCGGTGTGTCAATGTGATTAGCCGTACACCCCCCCCCCACACACACACACACTTTCAACTGATGATTGTAAGCTAGCAAAGAAGAGATGGAAAGGTACCATCCCACTAATAACTGCCTCTAACGTCGGTGATCAACATAAAATAGCATGTCAGACCGCCACACCAATGTCATATCACAATGTATATTCGTATGCTTTTAATAAAATCCTTTTAATTTTTTAGAGCGTTAATTGAATTTGCATAAATAATAATAATTTACTGGTGTCTTCATTCAAAATAACCGAGAATTATGAAACCGTAGTTAGAGAGCTTATCAAAATAACAGAAGACTAGGTAGGGAAAACAAAGAAGAGGTTCATTGAATACTCATACATAGAATGGAATCACTTGAGTAAATCAAATACTACTCAAATCCTACTCTAATGTGGCTACTTGCTATATTTATAAGTTGTAGCAGTCCCATTGTCACAGTAGTAGGGAAGAACATGAAGTATGCTGAGCCCTCCTCCAATTTATTTTATCTACTGCCAAAGCAAGTACACTCGGCAACAGAATTGTTAGGGTCAAGACAACAAAGATAAAGGAAGAATAAAATATTTATGTACAATTGAAGCCATGGTATATATTCTCCGAAGAAGTAGAAATCTATTAAAAAAATGTACAAGATAGCTGAGAATTAGGAGATTGTATCGAGAGTATATCAAAGGAACAGAAGACTAGATAGGGAAAACAAAGAAGTGATTCATTGAATACTCATACATAGAATGGAATCACTTGAGTAAATCAAATACTACTCAAATCCTACTCTAATGTGGCTACTTGCCATATTTATAAGTTGGAGCAGTCCCATTGTCACAGAATTAGGGAAGAGCAGGAGGTACGCTGAATCCTATTCAACAACATTAATAAAATTGAATAGCTAGTTTTAATGTTTTTTTTTCATGAACATTTTATTCTCTTCTCAAATAATTTAATCCAAAATGTTGCGTTGGAAGAGGAATTTTAAGATTCCCTTGTGGCCGAATAAGCATTTATTTTCAATCTTCTTGACGTTAAAAGTTACACCACTTGCTCTTGTGACTTTCTATTCTTTCGTTCGATGCTTAATTTTTTATACAAATATCTCAGCAATTGTACGTACGTTCAGAGTTTACCGAATTTGAGAAACGTTTGAAAAAAGGAGTTCCCTTCAGCAATTGCTATCTTTTCAATTGATATATCACTTTATCGCGTTTACTTCAATCATATAAGAAGAAAAATGTTTTCAACAAAATTCCCAAATAGAGATTCATTTGCGTTATTCTGTATTTTTTATCCAGATTCCTTTTATCGTTTTTCTCCTTTTAATGGATTCTCTACAGCATTTATTTCTCAACTGCTGACATAAGATGGCGTCTTTGTTGCCGAGATTATGCGAGAGTTTCGCGAGGCAGTTATCTGGAGGGTCTTAATGATTCGATGCTTAAAGCAAAGGATTGGCAATTTAAACGTTTGTGTTTATTTTTTATTTTTATTATTTTGCCTCAGCATTTGGATGCAACTCTTCCACATTCCGATTATATTTTGGCTTTGAAAAGGAGGTTAAACAGTCAATAGCTACGAGTCAAAGGGCTAAACACTTGGATATCAAGTCATTTTCAAACGGACAAAGGAGATAGATATCTTGATTTTCTTTTTATAGAGAATCACTAACATAAAATAGGGGCAATAAAACATTTCGGATTTTCCAAAGATGTTAGTTTAATCTCAAAGGTTTAGAACTGGATTTTGGGATCTAAATCAATATATACACAAGATGGATTTACATTTGCACAGATAAAAATATGTGTTTGCTTTCTAAAAGATCCACCTCAGTCTATCACGAAATCTCATCTCTACGTGAACCCAATGTCAGACAAGCAGTAAGACATTTGTCACTGAATTTTAATCAGTATTATTGGTTAGGGAATTATAACACTGTAACTGAAAATAGAATTTTGGAATGACTAACATGGTATTTAAAATCTGAGATTACATTAATTCCTTGCTTTTCTAAAGTATGTATCTCACCATTTTATGTAAAACAGAACCATTTCTTAAAGTTCATTTATACCATTACTTTTGATCATTTGAATCCTCTTTGCGATTGTTATAAGCGTCTTCGACATAGACTAGATGAAACGCAGCTTTCAGATTATTTTTCTCCTGACACGCTGATTCAACTGCTGGTAACCTGATGTGCCATAACTTGCAATTCTCGCTCTCCTTTGGGTTTGTGGCGGGAACTTTGAACAGCACCAAGTACGTCGTTCAACCCGTGCTGATGCCATTTCTGGAACCGGAAAGTGATATAGTGATAATACTCACGCATAGTATCTCCTTACGTTCGAAACATATCCCTGGCCGACACGATCTTCTTCGTTCCCTATTGACCATGTATGAAACAGGATGGCAAGATGTTTAAAGCTCAGCTAGTATTTTTTGGCAGCTTTTAGTATTGCGTGCAAATTTGAAAGTAGCGTGGAATTTTGCAGGTGATATATGCCATCTGTCCGATCGTAAATAATAATTTATTAGTCTCGGTTTCAAAAGTAAAATCTATCGTGACTTCAACGCGGTTGAATGTATTTACGAGGTCTGATAATATTATGGCATGTGAATATATTATTAGAATATCATCTCTGCACTTAAATAATAAGAATATGGGCGTAATTCATTTCTGGGAGGACCGCCTTCTAAATACTAAGATTCGTTAAATTAAATAATATATATATATATATATATATATATATATATATATATATATATATATATATATATATATATATATATATATGTATTAGAGTTTTTAAAATATTTTCCATATATATATATATATATATATATATATATATATATGGAAAATATTTTCCATATATATATATATGGAAAATATTTTAAAAACTCCAATATCTATATTTTTATGCACATTGCCCAAACAAATTCAATAAAAATTTACAATGAAAAAGGTAATAATAATAATTGTTAATATAATATCAACAACGACAACAAATTCAATAAAGATAGATATATAATATTAGCTATCAACAACATAAGTTCTACAATTGAAAATAACATATCCAAAGTTATTATTATATCTATCTATCTATCTACTATATATATATATATATATATATATTATAGCTACTATAAAGATGTCATCTAATGAACGAGGGAAATGTATTTTCTGCGGAAATAAATTATAGTCATGGAAATATGAATATAGCTACAACATATTAAAGTGCATACAACAATTATATATTAATGCCATTTGACATTTCTACCAATTCCGGGTCAGCTCCTTTGAATTGAAACGTTTGTTTTGTAAAAAATTCCATAACTTCAGCGGATAAATTTTAAAATTCTAAAATAACAGAGGGAATTCGCACGCGTTTTTAAAAGTCACGATGTCAACGGAATGCAGATTTTATCACAGTTACAATACGTTTGACTTTGTAATTTACCGCTGAAGATTATCTTCGAAAAGATCGAAAGTACTTGGGTAAAAAAAAAAAACTACGGCGCCTTACTTAACGAATTTCATCTTAATATCAATAAACTGATTAGACAGATGGAAAAGATCAGTATAAATATAAGTAGACACAATATGTCTATATTATTCAATTAAATGTGTATATCTATATACGGGAATATCACGTTCAAGCACCGTTTCTCGTAAGATCACCGAAGTTAACCGAGGTAGATTCATACCTTTTCTTTTGTATGCAAGTGAATCTAACGACTGGAATTCGATCTCAGCTCTCAGGGTTCTCACTCCAAGCCGTTATTCATTACACCACAGCGCTCACCCAACTTTAAAAGGAATTACGTATTTATTTAATAAAGTTTTAAGTAGAAGTACATTTTTTTAAATAATAAGAATTATATGACACTGGGGGGGGGAGATCAGTATTTTGGAGATAACTAGGTGGGGCATGGTGAAAAAAAAAGTTAGTAACCACTGCACCCACACATTTCCATTTTTTGTACTCCTTTATTCTTTATATAAAATAGATGAACATATATCCGTATTGAAATTTAGTCCATTTCCTTGTACGTCAACAAACGATGACAACCCGTCATCTATATTGTAAAGTTTTGGTTGCCACTGCTCTAAGATTTTTTTTTTACCATTTTATCCCAAGCAAGGCAATAAAGAGAGCAGTTTAGTTTGGATCGTTAAAGTTAACAAGCCATTTCTTGGCCTAATTAATAAGAAAGAAACAGCACATGAAGTCCAAACTTATCTTAATAGCTACAGTTTTCAAAATAAGCTTTCTCATGATTACATTACAGAAAGGTACCTACATCCTTTTATTTACGAGAAGTGTGATAGAAGAAAACGACTATACATCTAGAAATTTAAAATGTTTAGGTAAAGACAGTATCTACAACTATCCTAACACATTCTGACAATGACACTCACGCACATCTGGGCCCATGGAGGTTAAAATCTTTTCCTTTCTTTTTTTTTACTGTTTTTCCACGCGTATATAAACTGAATTTGAATTTGTTAACAAACGTTGACACTTCAAAATAGAAGAAGTATTTTCAGACATCACCTGTCCAGATGTATTTAAATTGTTATCATCCGAATTAAAATTGATCAGATATTCTTACAATTTATCATTTAAAATACAGAAAACGGCTGACTGATGATAATTTATTTTTAAAAATATCAACAAAATGTATTTGTCTTTGAAAAGTAAAACAAGAAAATCAGGTATTTGAACAAGTCACTTCACTTTATACAAGGAAAGTGCAACTCAAGCTGAAAATTATCATTTAAATACTTATTTGGTCACAGGGGGATTTTAAAATTCCTGTGACTACGTAACATTTTTAGATAAAACTATTTGCCAACAAGAAAAGTATATAACGTTCTTGAATAAAAATTAAAACTAAATTATCAAGTTATTAATGAAACTTCAGCTTGTTATTCTTCTCCCTGCTGTGTCCTGTTAGGGCGTGGTCAATCTCGACAATTTCCTATCTTTTGTAGCTCTTAGCTATTTCTTGTCTTTTTGCTCTCTCCCCTAACCGTTGTTATGTGAACTAATTACACAGGGTGGTTAGGTAGGTTATGCGCTGCATTTTACTGTGTCTTTTGTCATCAATCTGTCCTGTTAATGTCAAGTGCCGGCTAATGTTTGTTAAATTAAAAGCAGTTCCTTATGCAGAAGACACATATTCGAATACATACTGCGATGTGACATTAGGACTTCTCTTTACGCTCTCTGCTTCTAAAGCAATGCCTACTATTTTGTTATGATGATCCACGATATCAGAGCCAGAGTTTGGTGGCAGGGAAGCAGAGAATGAAACTTCCAGACAATAATCCATGATTTTATTCGCCTTTTTAACGTTAAAAACATAGAAGCAAATTGATAAAATTTCACTTGGCATGAATGTTCGTAAAAAGCAGAATTGTTTTACTGAAATATTCTATGCGGAAAAAATAACTTACACCTATATTGACATTCTAAACGTTTTCTGAGAGCAAACAATGGATGTGAGCATAGTCAGTGGATAATGATTTTCAGCTGTAGAATCAGTGACTTGTATAGTAAGGGACATTCCAGGCATCTAGCTCACTGGAGTCTTTTCCCCAAAAGAGTAAGTAAATGCAGAGTATATGTAGGAAAGAAATCTGTTGACCGGAGAAGCTGACGATTTAGCGAACAAGACAGTATACTCACAGGAGTCTTTTACCAAAAGGAGAAACTCAGAACAGATTATGAACAGTGGATTTTTTTTTTTATTAATTCGACCGATTAAACGTTATTTTTAATGGATACCCATATTTGAGTAGACGCTCCGTTTATTTTTTGATTTTTGTTTTCTAATACGTAATTTCTTTAGAAATTGCCTTGTTTACGTTTGGATACGAAGCTGAACTTTCGAGAATGTATGACGAGATGGTTTTAGCCTAAAGGCACTATTCAGCCAGACTTGATCGCAATGCGTGTTGTGTCTGAATCAATATAAGCATATCGGACCTAACGGCGGTGTAACCTCTGGGTGTGCAGGTTCTAATCCTGCTGAAAGTCAAATAATTTTCATTAATAAGATTTTTCGAACATTATGGATGTTAGCCGATAATAAATATACTGTTTTTAAAAAAACAAAACAAAAAAAAACGAAGCGTCTACTCAAATATGGGTATCCACTAAAAATAACGTTTAAGTAATAAATATATGTAAATACACATATATACATATATATGAATATACATATACTCTAAAGATTTTATTGTTGTTAGAATTCCTCAGTTTTTTTGTTTATTTTTTAAAAAAATCATCGGACTACTGCAGCCAAAGTGACTGCTGAGTTGAATAATCATCTGAATAATCCAGTTTCTACTAAAACTGTTCGTCTTCTCTCCACTTGCAACATTCAGAAGTGGTTGAAGTGGTGCAGAGATCACAATGCCTGGTCTGCAGATCAATGGAAGCAAGTCATTCTCAGACGAGTCCAGTTTTTCTCTTTTCCCAACTTCAGGGCAAGTTTATGTGTGGAGGCATCCCAAAGAAGCTTACAACCCTGACTGCCTTCTTCCAACAGTGAAGCATGGTGGTGGATCAGTGATAGTTTGGGCCGCTATATGATGGAAAGATTACCTGAACATTTTGGGTTTATTTCTTTAAGATCTAAAGAACGCATTCGCTTGAAGCTATTTTAACCGATCGTATAGAGATGAGCATTTAGATATTTCCGAATGACATCCACATAAGAGTCCAATGGCCCAGACTTTATCCCCTGATGGTGACTGCATCTTTCAAGACGATAATGCTGCAATGCATACCGCTTCAGTGGTTAAGAATTGGTATGAAGAGCATTAAAGTGAGCTAGAACACATGGAGTGGCCTCCCCAATCTCAAGATATCAATATTATTAAATATTTGTGGTGCATTTTGGAGCGACAAGTTAGGAGCCGCTATCCTCCACCGCCGTGTCTTAAAGAGCTAGAGCAGGTGTTAATGGGAGAATGGCTGAAAATTCCTCTGGATGAAGTCAGGAAGCTGTATAAGTCTATTCCTAGACGTATTAAAGCTGTATGTGAGGACCAACTCCATATTAAATAAATTTTCTTTTTTAAAAAGTGTTTCAATTATTTTGTCCAACCCCTATATATATATATATATATATATATATATATATATATATATATATATATATATACATAAATTTCCAAGGGGTTAGAATCCAGGTAGAACTCAATGTCCAGGATAGAGTAAGAATATAAAATAAAAGGCTCAAACATAATTTTATAATTTATTACATTGGAACCGTAAACACGATCCAATTCATCACACCTACAAATTCAAAAAGAAATCGGAAAATATCTTGATCTATGCTTGGTGCATATACAGTATCCATACATAAAATATTTGTGTGTATTTATGTACATGTGAAATTATGTATCTGCTGTATAATATATATATATATATATATATATATATATATATATATATATATATATATATATAAAGACTAGTTGCCTGACGATTGCACTAGCATGAAACAGACTGTCGCCTCTAAGTGCTGACTTCCATGTCCACTTTTATATATATATATATATATATATATATATATATATATATATATATATATATATATATATATATATATATATATAGTTAAGTCATACATTTTAGATGCATCAAGGGTGATTTCGGGTTTCGCATCATATCGGCTCCAACAGCAACCCCGACCTGATTCTAGGTGAAACAGGCCGCCTCCTTGAAAGCGTCGTGCTACGCACCGCGACATTGCAAAAAACAGTAATTCTTAGGATAGAAAGGCTGGACTTCGACCGTTCTTATTGACACATGTCAGTCAGCGTCAGCCAATGAAAACAGGGCTTTTCATACTCCTATATATATATATATATATATATATATATATATATATATTATACAGCAGATACACAATAACACATGTAAATAAATACACACAAAAGTTTAATGTGTGGATGTTGTATATGCATCGTATGTATTAACTAGCACACACACACGTACTCACACACACGTACTCACACACACGTACTCACACACACGTTCTCACACAGACTCACTAGAAATAATTAACTGCTGATATCTCCTGCTTGAATTGCCCGCTTTAAAAATCAAATTGGCCCCAGTAGGACGGGCGTCCCATTTTTAGATTCGCTCTTCCTTTTCTAGGCTTACCTTTACATCTTACAGGGCAAAGATTGTGCACATTGAACTCATTCCAATAATGGACAGTCTTCGATACGACCTTCTTAAATATTACACGACGCTAGGCACCGATGGTGAAGATAGTGATGAAGATAAGTATTTCCATACAGGAAACATTCGGCATTCATTGACCGAAGAGTTCGTGCTTCTATCCGTGAAAATTTATAAAATCTTTTTTCTGAAGAACACTATTAACATTCTTCCTTCTATTGCTGCGGTTTCCTTCCAAACCTGTTGTGTAAGGCACCGTAGAAAGCCAATACGTCATTATATTATTGTTGTCCCTTCTAGTTAATTATGTTACATATCTTTGTTGTTGGTGATGCTGAGTTTTTACTTTTGAGATTGTGTAACGTCTGTTTAGTGAAAGCTTTATTTTTTTAAGATCTAAAGAATGCATTCGCTTGAAGCTATTTTAACCGATCGTATAGAGATGATCATTTAGATATTTCCGAATGACATTCACATGAGAGTCCCTTTCTGACAAGGCTATTTAAGAAGATACAACGAATTTTTATGTTTAAATTTTGGTTTACCAGTATGTTGAGTTGTTGGTCAAAGCTACCATAATCGCAACTTATCCTGTGCTCAAATTATCTTTTTTGCTATATTTAATTTGTTTTAACTGATGGAGTATTTCTGAAAGAGACGTTAGACAAGGATAAATCGTTTCACTGGATTTATTTACATTTTACAGCGAAGCGATCTTAATAGAAATCGATTTTCCTTTCAAGAAACAGCGATAAAATGCCTTCCAAAAGCTAAGCAAAACATTAAGTAACAGGAAAAGTTTGTTTAAAACAAAGAAAAGAGTGTTGAAATTCTACGCAATATAAATCCCCGATATAGCAGGGAATACTGGGAAACGCCCACACAAATGAATAGAAAGGCTTGAGGCAACAGAGACGTGGGTCAACAGAAGGATGCTGAGAATATTATGGAAGGAGCATATGAGTAACGAGGAAGTTTCCAGGGAAATGGAAATTAAAATGGGCCATTATAATAAGAATCAGAAAGAGACGCTTGAAATTTCTGAGACACATAATTAGAGAAGGAAGACATGAAGAATGTGACACTTAAAAGATATATTGAAGTAAAGAGGGTTAGAGAGTAACGAATACCCAACCTAATAAACGGATATGTAAACGGATGACTAAACAGGAAATAGAGGGGACAAAGGTAACAGATATAGCTGAGAGCTGCAAAGGACATAAATAATGCAAAGTCAGGCTAGAATATTGTTGTAGCATACCTACGGACGATAATGTCCCCATTCACATAAATACAGTAGTAAATACTGTATGTTGGTCTTCAGTTGGAGATTCATTGTGGAATTCACCTTTTTCACTTCTAGCAGTTGACTACGTCCTATACGCGCCGCTGGGGAATCTGATATGTGTTGTTCTTGTCCTAAGTATTATCGTTCATTACCAACCTTCGTTTGATTATTCTATTCAATAACCTTTCTTAGGTTACAACACATACATCTTGAAGGAACGCAGTAGCAAAAAGAATTTCTAATGGTATAGTTTTTTTAACGGTATATTGTAGAAATGCTAAATATTTAAAAATAGGTTTTACCAATCAATGAATTGAAACAGCAATGAGACATTAAATAAATGCCGCGAATGTGTATCAGCGACATTTCTTTCACCTCATCTGGCGTCCACAGTATGGTGACACATTAGAATTGGCGCCCCAGGCGCGGTACGCGTGGATGCAGAAGCGGTGAACATGCAGCAGGCATCAAAGTTGCAGTGTCAGCAGGTTTAATAAAAAAAAAAGTTAAAGGAAAAAAAGATCCGAAAAATATAAATGTAAGGAAATCAATAAAAGAAACGATGGGCGTGTGATGGTGGGACAAATTTATTTTGAAGTTGCGTTTGGAAAATTCGATCAGGAAATCGATAAATAGTTCAATAAAAGTGGAAGTTAATTAAGTTTGAATTTCCTTCGTTTCTCGACGAACGCATGAAGCAGTCTTGAGTTTATTGACGCAGATATGTCAACACATCATACACACACGCACAAATGGATATTATATGTGTGTGTGTGCGTGTGTGTGTGTGTGTGTGTGTGTGTGTGTGTGTGTGTACTTGTGTGAATGTGTGTGCGGTGTATGTGTGGTGTGCTGTATTCGGAAGGGCTAAAAGACAAGGGATTATGCCATATAGGGAGTTAAGGCTTTCATGTGTGCAAATATACACTCTACTGAGACATAAAAAGTGGCAACAATCGAGCATGTTTGCAAGGCCGGCTTTGAAAATCAGCTTTAGATAGATAGATAGATAGATAGATAGATAGATAGATAGATAGATATGAAGAAGCTGGGAAAGATAGATGACGCCTAAACATTTCTAGTACACCCTCTATTATTATTCGGATCCTCATTTCTACTCTATCCTCTATACTATACGGACCGCTATTCTCTACTCTGTTCACTATACTATTTCTCTATTCGGATCGCCATACGGTGGTTACTATTAGAGCGAGTATTACTGAGCAAGTGCTATTAATGTAATATTATTCGAAGGCGTCTGACGCCAGTATAGTTCGACGGCGTACTATAGTCGTATCTGCAATTACAAAGTCTCTACTACAACGAGCATTCCGAAAGTGACAACGAGTATTCGTTGACATTACAAAAGTGACAACGAGTGTTAGTTTGCATCACAAAAAAAACAGTTTCTTTTCTCGCACTTCCCGACTGTGGAACTCCTTTCCGTCTACTTGTTTCTCCGATAACTACAATCTTCAAAAATTTAAATGCAATGTCAACCGCCATGTTCTGTTAATTTGAACGCTGTTAATCTTTTATCCTTTCCTCAATTTTTAAAATAGTGGGAGCATTTTGTATGTTAAATAATAACATTTTTAATTTTTCCAAAAACATTAATAACAGTTCCATTGTACTAAGCTACGCACCCTACTAAAACCATTCGATTATGTCGGTGTTGTTACCTGATGTATTAAGAATCTGTATACTCACCTTTTATGTCAGTTTATTATTCACACTACGAGAAATAATTACACCATGTAATCAATTACCACCTGTCGCATTGTTGGCTCTTCAGTGACTAAACCGGTTCTCCGCCAAGGCTTTTCTAACGAAAAGGATGACCAGATACCGAGCAGAAATTTCTTTTAAAAAGAAACGTCAAATTGTGGATGAACCACGTGGATGACCCAGTGTGATAAACTGGGATCCATAGCTATATACGCAGCTAATGCGGTGATTGTTTTATTTTACTGCTTATAGAACTCTTATGGGTAATTTAGAGACATTCTTATACGAGGATCATTCAATAAATAAGGTTAATTTATCGGTATAAGGACTTCTAATACAGATAGAAGCTTACTTTTTTTTCAACGTAGTCTCCCAGCACTGTCACACACTTTTCCAATCTGTGCACAAGCTTCCGTAACCCCTCAGCGTAAAAATCTTTGGACTGATGTCTCAGCCAGTCGCTCACAACACTTTTGACTTCATCGTCACTTGTAAACTTCGTGCCTCTCATGAACGCTTTCAAGGGACCAAACAGGTGAAAGTCTGAAGGGGCAATGTCTGGGCTGTAAGGGGGATGAGGGAGCAGTTCCCAGCCAAGCTCGTTGATGGTCTGCACCGTTTGAGCTGCTGTGTGAGGCCTTGCGTTGTCATGTTGCAAGATGACTCCTTCTGACTGATGACTCCTGCGTTTGTCCCAACAGATAAACTCAAAGTCCTTGCAATGTCATCCACTGTCACCCTTCTGTCAGACTGAATGAGGTCATTGATTGATTCCGATCACCTCAGGAGACCTCACTTCTGTAGGCCTCCCAGGCCTGTCTTAATCTTCAACACTGCTCCGTCTTTCTTTAAACAATTTAGCCCACTTGTAGACATTTTTTGGCTGAAACATGTGGCACCATACACAGTTGACATTCTCCTATGAATTTCAACTGGTTTGCACCCTTCAGCAACCAAAAACTTGATAACTGACCGCTGTTCAATCCTGGAACATGCTTCTTGGTCGGCCATCTTTGTTAATCGCCAAAACTCTCAAAGTTTGTTTTTTTAATCTTCAAAAGAAATTAAATCCATGTGAAAAAGAAGTAAAACAAAAAAAAATAAAAAAGAGTAAGTTTCTATCTGTATTAGAAGTCCTTATACCGAAATATTCGCCTTATTTATTGAATGATCCTTGTATTTCATTAAAAAAATCTTTCTTTTTTATACCCAATCATATGGTATCAACTATTTATTTACTTATTTTCTTTCTTTTTTCAACTTACGGTTTCAGCTTTTTTAATCCCATGGGTTTTTTGGGGGGACTTGCTTAGATATAAGTTTTGGGGGATTTTTTCGTTAGGTTTATATTTTAGTGTAAAGCCACTCTTTTGAGAAATCATATAATATATTACATCGTCGCTCTTTCAAAGAATTCCTTTATATTGTTTATATTGAAGAATATCTTCCAAGACAGAGCAAAAGCTGTACATTCAGTCAATACATGATTTATAATGAATGCAGATTTGCAAGTTTGGCATCTTGGTTGTTCTTCCTCTTTCAGTAAATACGAATGTGTACTTCTTGTATGGTCAATGCGCAAGCGGGCCAACACGACATCTTCTTTTCGGCATTTTCTGTATCCTGGCTTCCATTCTCCAAGTATTGGCTTGATTTGTAGTAATTTATTTGGAGCATTGTTACTCCAACGTTGTTGTCATTTTTGCTTAATAAATCTGTGCATTTGGTTCTTCAGGTCTGTGTAATGGAGCTTAAAGTTCAGGTCAATTTCCGTATTTTCAACATGCTTTCCCTGATTCCTAGGCCTCATGAATTTAAACGTCCTACGAGGCTGGCATCCCGTTCCCACCCCTTCACCGTTGAAACTGTTAGATGTAGACGTCTCTTCTACTCCAATAGCTTCATGTGTCGCACCTCTCGCCTGTGGAACTCTCTTCCTTATTCGTGTTTCCCTAACAAATACAATCTCCAACTATTTAAGTGTAACGTCAATCGACATCTCCAGTTGCCTTGACCTATCCACTTCCCTTCTCCACATCCTTTCTCCACATCCTTTCCCCTTCCATTCCTATCTGCTCTCGCTCCAAATCTTCTGTAACCCCGTTGCCTTGATAGATCCACTATCTTTTTCCACATCCTCTCCTTTACCATTCCTATCTGCTCTTCCTCCAAACTTTCTGTAACCCCTTGCGTGCTAGTGGCTTCCAGCCTTGCTTGGGGTGACAAGATGAAAAAAAAAATGTTTAGCAGCTGCATCAGCCTTGTCATTTCCAAGTGTCAAGATTTTTTGTTTTTTTAGTATTGTTAGAACCGACAGTGAATCAGAAAAGATTATACTTTTTTTTGTTATTATTTATTAAAATAATGCTGAGCGCTACATCTGTGGCACATGTTTTAGCATTGAAGATGGAGCTTTCGTCTGGGAGGCTTTTACTGATCATTTTCTTCTGAAATATTCCTGTAATATTTCGGTTTTTGGACCCAACTGTAAAGATGGGTGAGTGACTGGGATAATTTCTTTGATTTTATCAAATTCTTGCTGAAAGTTAAGAGGATGCATATTCGTGTTTTTTTTTGGGGGGGGGGTTGTTTTTTTGTTTTTTTTTGTTGTTTGTTTTTTCTTTTTTTGTTGTTTTTTTTTTAATTTGCATGAGTCAACTATTATTTTTGGAGATCATATGGTCCAGGGAGCAATGTTAAGAATGTTATATTATCATTGATTGTTGCCAACTGTATTTTAGATTCCTCAATAAGTGGTTCCATTGGAAGCTCATATGTTTTGTTTTCTTTTTGTTGATAGAGGTTTCTGTGTCGAGGGAAGAAAGTATTTTTTGTAGGAAGGGATAGACGAAGAGAATTTTATTTTTCTAAAGCCAGCATTTCGCATTTAAGATTAGGACATTCGTCAGCTTCTGCATATAAACTTTCAACTGGCAAGGTTTTAAAATACCCAGGCACCAGTCTTAAACCTCCATAAATGGTAGAATCAAGGAGTTTTAGATAGGATTTTCCTGACGAATTGATGCTACTATAATGTAGTCTTGATCGAATTAGAGACCTGAAAATTGTTAGTAAATTTTTCAGGTGTACTCCTCATTCAGTTTGAGCTGCCACACAGAGGAATTGTATTGCTTTGCCACATTTCTTCTTGAGATATTTCAAATGGGAGATAAAAGTCAGCTTTTTATCAAATATTATTTCCAAGAACTTACGTTGATCTACAACTGGCATTTCAGTCTCTTCCCGTCTTAGAGTCGGATCATTGTGTAGATTTCTCTTCTGTCAGAAATATCTATATTTAGTTTTCGCTTTAGCAAAACCTGGAACCATTTTAACCATTGGTTAACTTTATTAAGGTACTGCTGTAATTTTATTTCTATGATGTGTATATGTATGGAGAGTCACTTTTATACAAAAGTCCTCCTATTCCAGATGTTAAATTTTTTACTATATTATTTAATTTTATAATCAACGTTGTTACTGATAACATGCTGCCTAGGGGCACTCTCTTTTCTTCGTTGTTAGGTTTCTTCTGCTAGTAAAAAAACGTTTATGAATCTTGCTCGTCTGCCTTTCAGGCCAGGGGCATGCAGATCCCTCATGATACTACAGTATCTAGTATAATAAGTTTTCTCCAAGTCAAAGAAGATTGCTGTGAAGTGTTCCTTTCAAACAAATGCATCTCTTTTCGCCGATTCCATGTGGATTAATTGGTCCAGTGTGCTTCTTTTCTTTCTGAAACCATGTTGTAGATCCGTAATTAGCTTATTTTCTTTCAAGTATCACATCAATCTGTTATTTATCATCCGTTCCTTTGTTTTCCATGGATAGCTGGTCAGTGAAATAGGTCTGTAATTTTCTGGGTCATAGTTGACTTTTCCAGGTTTTGGGACTGGTACTATAGTAGTTTGTTTCCAAATATCTGGTAAACTTACTTTATCCATTATATTATTGTATATTTTTTAAAAGAAGTTCTGAGGATTATTCTGGTAATTGCCTTAGAAACTCGTGGTGGATATCATCAAGTTCAGCTGCTATGTTATGGCATCTATTCATGTATGATTTCAATTCTGCTAAACTCAGTGGGTTGTTGTAGTTTTCTCTATTGTTAGATGTAAAATTGAATTTGTATTTTTCTGTATTTTGTTTTAGGACTAAGGATTTTTGTTTTCCATTTTTGCTTGATGATTTTTTTAAAATAGTTTCAGCTAATATATCTGCAAGTTCCTTTTCCTTGGTCATATTGTTATTTCTTCTAAAGATGCTTAATTGGTGTTGTTTCATATTTTCCAGCGATTCTCCTCACCATTTTCAATACTGATTTTGTTTTTAGGAGGAGCTTAGTGACATACTTTTACAAACATTCTTTTTTGGCTTCTTTCATTCTTCTACGATCCATTTCTCTATGTATAATGTAATTGTTTAGGTTTACTGTTGTAGAATCTGCCTTTCGTAATCTTCTGGTTATTATTTACTATTGAATCTTACTAGATTACTATCGTAATCTTCTGAAATTATTTACTATTGAACCAGGCTCTGTTTCTTATATTTGGTGTTGAATTTGGGGGGCATACATTTCTTTGCTTCAGTGATTAGTATCTCTGTGAAGCGATCTGCCGAATCTATATTGTTGTTTTGTGTTAAATTTTCTATACAAAATCCTTTGAATTTGTCTCAGTTTGCTTTGTTCATTTTCCAGCAGGGTATATTTTCTCTACTCAGTTCGATGTTTTCCAGGAGGATCGGGAAATGATTGCTTCCATGCTTTCTATGTCCCAAGAAAAGTTCAAATATACTGTCGGGTCACATACAGTCAGATCGATGGCTGAATAGTTCCCCGAGAAAGGATTTATATATGTATGAGTTCCTTTATTTAGTAAACATAAATCATTTTCATTTATTAGTTTCGCGACAGTTTTTCCCTTAAAGTGTGTGTCTATATTTCCCCATCCAGTGTCGTGGCTATTAAAGTCTCCTAATAAAATTAAAGTCCTGGGTATTTGGTCTAGCAAACTTTTGAGCTCATCTTCGTTTATGAGATCTTTTGGTCGTATATATATTGGGTGTATGTTGATGGTTTTAACCAGGCTGACTCTAACCACAACTGCCTGAAAGTTTGTAGATTTATAAATTTGGCTCTGGGGGATGTTGCTTCTAATGACGATCGAAGTTCCTCTACAGGCCTTTTGTCCTGCCACATATATATGGCTATATATTTGATAATTTTTAATATTTATTATATCTTGTTTTAAAAAGGTTTCTTGAAGACAAATAATATCTAGGAATATAGCTCTTAGAAATAGTAAAGGTTCGTTAAAATTTTGTGTACCATGGTTGATTAAGTGCATGTATATATATATATATATATATATATATATATATATATATGTTCTGTAATTTTATTGAGTATTAAGTAACCATATTTCTTTTCCATTGTAAGACTTTTGTTATCATAAGTTATGCTATCTTGTTTATTCTGTGTTAAGAATGAAGGATAAATTTCAATTTCCATTTGTCCAAATTTTACAGATTACTTAGTCGTTGTTTGGCTATTTTGGGTTGGTTTTGGGGTTTTGCCTTTTTCTCACATCTTTGATTGTTCTATGCTTTTGTTCTTGCTGATTTGTTCTTCATTCTTTTCCTTTTCTTCAGTTATTGGCTTATGGTTTAATTTCTTAGTCAAAGATATTTCCATATTTGTTACACTGGTTTTTAAGGTTTTAATGAGATTTTACAATTCATTTATTAATTATGTTAATTGTGTTTCTTTTTTGTCAGGTTATTTCTTAGATTTTTATTTCCATTTGTTCACATTTTTCAGACTTTGTCTTTGTTTGGCTATTTTGTGTTTTTTTTTTCGTTTTTGTCTTTCTCTCATCTTTGAGATAGGTCTATGTTTTTCTTACTAATTTGTTTTTCATCCCTTTTCTTCGGTTATTGGTTTAATTTGGTAGTGAAAGATATTTGGATATTTGTTACACTGGTTTTTAAGGCCTTAATGAGATTTTGCAATTCATTTATTAATGATGTTAATTATGTTTCTGTTTTGTTTTTTTTAACAAGTTATTTCTTAGATTTTCATTTACATTTGGTCGTGTTTTGGTGATCTTTGCATAATTTCGTATTGAAAAAGAGGTTACTATAAGTTTTCTTGCCTCTGGGAATGTAATTCTTTGAGGGATTTCCGTTCTTATTCTTTGTTTTTCTTTTTCCAAGGTTTTGCATTCTTTAGCATCAGCTCGGTGATCTCCATTGCACTTGCTACATTTTGGTTAATTTTTACATATTGTTTCATCAAGGTTTGGTTCTATTTCCCCACATCTTTATTTTCTTGTACAGAACTCCTTTTGATGGCCATATCTTTGAAATATTTGTAACATCTCAGATTTGGAATATATTTATCTACTTTGGCTATTAAATATCCAAGTTTAATTTCAGATATTGGTGTCAGAGTTTTGAAACTTAATATATATGTGTTTGTATTTATTATCTGGTTTTGTTTTTTAATTGCTATCCTTTTGATGTCAGTCACATTTTGTTTTGTTTTTTTTTTAACTCGGCTTTATCCTCACAGTTTGCATGTCTGTTCTCTTGTACGTTACACTTTTAGATGGTTATATTTCTGACATTTATGACATCTCGGATTTAGAATATATTGTTCTACTTACATATCTGTTGTGGATTCCGAGATGAAATCCGGTATCAAATAATAACACACGCCAAGAATGAATATAGGAAAATAAATGTATTAACGTAATAATACAAACTGGTAATACAGGTTAGTAGTTCCAGGAATGCGGGTTAGTAGAAAAAATAGATATAGTCTTTGGTATCGACGTATCGCTGTATGACCTCTTACTGAGTCTACGTGCTTGTTACTGTAACTCTTGCCGCTACGTTATTTTACCGACCGACTCGACTCCACTACTCCAACTGACCGTCTTAACGTAGTCCCGGGTATTCACTGACAGTAGTATATGTATACCTTGGGTGAGTCCATTTGAGTGAGTCCATCAACAATATCCAATGTTAATTTCGGATGGTGGTGTCGGAGTATTGAAAAATAATATACATATCTGGTATTATTAATTATTTGATTTTTTTTTTATTGTTATCGTTTTGACGTCAGTCACGTTTTATTTTTTTAAATCGGTTTTTATTTATTCTATGGTACATAGCGATAGATCTCCATTACGAACCACACCTCTAAAGGTGTTCAATCTTTCATGTAGGTATGCTTTTATACAGATGTTATGGATTTTTTTTTAGTCTTTCATAGTGTGATGGCATGTTTTTTGTTTTTTTATTTGATATTTTTTTCAGGATGATGCTACTTTTTAGAGTTTTTACTGATTTCAGATTAATCGTTGAGGATATGACCTTCTGTGTCAGGAATGGTGATAATTTAGTTAGTTGGACCTCCTCTCTAGATTCACGTATTATAAATACAGGAAAGGGTATCTCAGCCTGTTTATGATCAGAATCTATCTCCGAGGGGAGACATTTAGCTTGGGCATCTCTTTCTGTTTCCATATAATGAAATTACGCTGGATTATGCTCCCCATCTACTACAGAGCCCTTCTAGGGGAAATGCGAAGTGAGAAACCCATTCGCCTTGACAGATCATGGCTATACATTTAGTATACTCACACTATGATGAGATAATAAATTGTTTAACATCCTAAGTCTTATTTCCTAAGTTAATTATTGGTCAGGTGTAGTCTGGAATAATTGTCTCTTCTTAGGATGATTGACACTGCAGCCACCGGCTTCTGATTCAGCTCTTGCAGAGATTGTAAGAAGCTGAATCAGGGCTTGGCGTGATCAGCCGGTTGTTCGGATCGGGCCTCTTCGACCAACCGTCTAGCCCAGGTAAAGGCCAAAGTGATGTGCTGGGATACGGGGGTTAATGCATCCCTCCTTCTAAAGCCCTCAATCGCTAGGATCCTATACCAAGGCACCACGGATTGCTACCCACGACTAAGAGCTGACATCATTGGGGGGGGTTACCCCTCTGCAGTGGTTCACTCGGGTTATTCAGAAGCCCGATTCGACAGGGCGACCAATGGAGCGTTGATATATCATCTTCCTAGATTGAAATCAAGAGCCAGACAGAATGGCATCAAGGGCCACCTGACCATGGCCACGGCGAACCTTTTAAGTTGGAGGTCATCGACTGCAGTTTGACCTGCACGGGGGTGGGCTCTACTTGGTCTACTAGCCAAAGACACGCTAGGCATGAATGAATGCCTATCCGGCTAT
The DNA here is from genome assembly GCA_964036315.1 of Acanthosepion esculentum. Lineage (NCBI taxonomy): Eukaryota > Metazoa > Mollusca > Cephalopoda > Sepiida > Sepiidae > Acanthosepion > Acanthosepion esculentum. Next base: position 78,022,261 of record OZ038498.1, read on the forward strand.
CAGCTCAGATATGTTGGGGGATGTGGTCAGGTGCTCAGCTGCGTAGCTACTCTATGACCATACCCATCCATAGGACTGATGATGATGATGATGGTGATGATGATGATGATGGTGATGATGATGGTTATGATGATGATGATGATGATGGTGGTGGTGGTGGTGATGATGATGATGATGATGATGATGATGATGATGATGATGATGATGATGATGATGATGATGATCTTCGTTAAATCTTTTCATGACTCGCACAGACAGCATTGTTCGCAATTCATATTTTTTCTCTCGGGTTCTTTCTCTTACGACAATACTGTATTCGTTCTATGCAAATACATTTTCTCGCCAGGACAATATGCACGATTTCTGTGCAAAAGTGCATGTTGCCTCCACGTCTCATATAGGCGAACACCATTTCAGAAATTGATACTCACTATTTATTGACGAACGTCTATTCAAGAGGAAAAATCATAATTAGGAAAAGAGGCAAAGTAAATTGACAACAAATGCAATGAATCGTTTTTTTTTTATTATTAAAAATATTCGGAATTTTCACTGGATCATAGACACACCCACTCACGCAATAAAAAAATACAAACATTGCCAATTCGAATTGGTTTTACTTAGCGAGACTCTGTTGCTTGGATAAGAGAAATATCTGATTTCAAGATCCGTCTCGTCTGGTCTGCTTCTGCGTAGATTTGGCTTACGAGTTTGGTGTGAAGAATAAAAAATAAATTCCAAAAATGACGCGGGACTAGAACAATGAGATAGACTGGGCTCAACAGATAAACTAAACATTAAATGCAGTATTTAATGAGCGAATCCACAGCATATTTGGCAGAAGAGAACAGACAGCAACACTTTAACCAAAATTTCCAAAGCAAAGCCTCTTTAAGAAGAAATGGAATTTCAATCTCTGGCCAAAATACCCAGAACCCAATATATATTACTGTTACGACGTGAAGAGTCAACGTGCTAACGTTAGGTTATTATATCCCAACAGTCCATATATTAGTGGGTTTTAATAAATGACATATATAAATTTTTAAAAATATATATTTAACACACACACGTACGCATACATACACACACACGTACGCATACATACACACACACGTACGCATACATACACACACACACACACACACACATATATATATATATATATATATATAGCATAATGAGAAGCCACGTATACTTTGTTAATATGTATATAATATAGAAAAAACAACTGAAAATTTGCAAATTAAAAAAAATGAATTTTTTTTGTGAAAGTATTTATTTATATTTTATATATATATATATATATATATATATATACATATATATATATATATATATATATATATATATATATATATAAAAGTGGACATGGAAGTCAGCACTTAGAGGCGACAGTCTGTTTCTAAGTGCTGACTTCCATGTCCACTTTTATATTTACACACGCTCCATCTCTGATATTGAGCACTTTACCCCATAAATATAGCACACTTTAAGACTATATTTCTGCATATATATATATATATATATTTGATATTTCAGATCGGCCCCGATCTTTCGTCAGAAATGGCTGTTTTCAGAAGTTTGTTTACATTAAGTAGCGTCCGTCGCGAGACGCGGACGTCACGTGATATGGAATACAACTGTGTTTGAATATTTCTAACGTAAATCTAACTGTAGTAATATGTTAGATGTTGTTTAAAAAATTTTTTTAACTATATCTAACAAAAATGTTTTGTTTAACTTTTATATATATATATATATAAATCCTCACAAAACAAAAAATCAATAAACTGAAAAATTGTATCAAATATTTCAGTAACACACGTGTAAGTTACTTGGCATCGGACAATTGCTCGAGACTGCTGGTTCTACTAGGGTCGCTAACTATTCC
>OZ038498.1:78029154-78076654 GCA_964036315.1 Acanthosepion esculentum
TTCTATTCCTCGCTTTTATCTTCTAATATTCCCAGTTTATTGATTTATTTATGATGTATATTTGCTAATAAGTTTAGTTTTTAAAACTAATTTTTAGACTAAGAATTGGATAATCTTCTCCTGATCTTGATATTTATACAGGATAAAAACACTCTAAGCATTAAACGTGTAAAATATTTATGAGCTGCTATTAGTGAATGGTGCAAAAAATGTCTAGAAAACAATAAAACAGAGTCGTGCAAGGATGTTGATAACTTAAGATTTCCTTCTTAGATTATAAAAACAAAATGTCGTTAATCATTCAGTGTCCATGAGAAAAACTGTTATAGTGTGATTATGAGTTCTTTGATTCAATACATTCATTGAAGTGTAATAATCTTGTTGAAACGTTGTGTTTATTTCATTAGAAACTAAAAGAGAGTCCCGCCTAAATCAGACTTTTGCTTTCTTTCGCTCTTTAATATTTTAAGAAAGACTCAATATATATCTAAAAAAAACATAAATATTATATGAAATTTCCCGTTAAAATCAATGAATTATTCAAATTACGAGGGAATACTCTTTTCCGAGTTCAGTGCATTACGAAAATCTGACGAAATGACCAAACGTCAGAAGTTTTTGGATAGTTCTTGGATGAGTCGACAATTCTTCAGCAATGATTACGATTAGGTTAAACGTTCCCTCAACAAAATAATTGAATGATATGCACTTGTATTATACATATAATATTAAAATCTCTATAGTTTCTCGTTTTCATTTAATACTCTTTTAATCCAGTCTGGCCACTCGCGAGAATATAAACACCTGAACAAAATGAATGACGATTGAAATGATTAAAGAAATAAATGTCAGGCGGAAAGAGTACAGCATCATGGGTCCCTATGCTATAAATAATCAACTTATTTTAATACATACATATAGGAACCTCCACAACAACAAAAAACGCGATATCTAAGGTGTGAAATGATTTTTTAAAAATCAAAATTTATTTTATTTTACTTTTGATTTCAAGCTAAGAGATTAAATTTTATATTTCTAATAAGCCAAATAATTTGCTGTATTTCAAAAACTAAATTTAAATTGGCTGAAAAGAATTAGCACCGGTTTTAGTCGTCTTTCATCACATTGTAATTCTCTTTATTAAAAAAATCTTCCAAAAATAAAATGTACTTTCCTGAAACTTTATTTGAAGAATATTAGTTGATTTAAAGTATGATTAATCTGATCTGAAACAAATATTATATAATTTAAGTTTAAATATCGCATAAACGAATTTCATAACTTGACAGTAGCTGCGGTTTTAATCGACAGTAGTTATGTTGACGTGTTTGGCAACTTCATGATGGCAGATCTAATTTTGTTGTATGCAGACTTTATCTGTAAAACGTAATTTAAGAAAATGATGTGAGCGCTTTTTTATTTAATTTTTAAGTACTCAGTAATCTTAAAAAGTTAAGAAAATATTTTCCGTAATCTAATGTTTTATTAAACTTTAAAAATGTTGGCCTCAGATTTACTACAGTCATCGCTCTTATTTTCTGATAATTTAGTGCATGGTCGCCCGTACTCACAAAAATTATGTTTAAAATATTGGTGTTTGTGATTTGTATTCAGCTTTTCCAGTTATGTTTAGTAAATATAGTTTTAACTTTTTCATCATGCTATGCTGTTTTTAGAATTTTTTTGGCGATCCCTACATACATATATTTCATATTACTAGAAACGTTATTGAGACGTAATAAAGTTGATATCTTTGTCTTTTTTTATTTTCTTAAACAGTGAAATGTATTTCTACGAATGTGTATCTGCGAGCTTCAGTTTTGCACCCGAATTATAAACAATGACAATTTTTGAATGGATTGATTATCCGACATTATTTTTACACACACACACACACACACACATATATCTATATCTATATATATCTATATATATATATATATGTGTGTGTGTGTGTGTGTGTGTAATTTATTAAAATAATTATAACATAAATACGTTATAAAATCACTACAAAAATAGTAATTTTGTTTCAGCACTTCTGGTGTCTTATCAACACTAGACACTTGATAATACACCAGAAGGGTTGAAACAAAATGGCTATTTTTGTAGTGATTTTATAACATATTTATGTCATAATTTTCGAATAAATTATATTTGATCGACTCTGTATTGAGCATTCTTTTAAGAATAGTATTTTTTGGTTATTGGAATTTAATCGTATACACCAATCCTATACGTTGGTATATATATATATATATATATATATATATATATATATATATATATATATATATATTTAAGTTACGAAAAATTTGGTAATCCGTATAGGTAGTCCCAAGGAGGATGAAATCCTGAGAGCTCAATGTAAATTCAGAGCTAATAATCTAAAGAAAAACAGACAACTTTAAGGCTCCATGTAATCATTTATTTCACCATAGCCCTTTTAAAGGACGCTGGATCATCAGACCTTTCCTTTTGGAAGTGAAGTCTGATGATCCAGCGTCCTTTAAAAGGGCTATGGTGAAATAAATTATTACATGGAGCCTTAAAGTGTCTGTTTTTCTTAATATATATATATATATATATATATATATATATATATATATATATACAGTGTAACCCGGATATAAGAGAGTTGTCGGGACCGGAGAAGAAGTATCTTATATCCGGGTTTCTCTTATATCCGGGTTTGGTCTATTATATATACATTAACACAGGCTCTAATTTGGGACCAGAGAAAATCTATCTTATATTCGTGTTTCTCTTATATCCGGGTCTCTTATATCCGGATTACACTGTATATATATAGTATTAAAAGAAATAATGTCGGTTAAAAATCAAACAACATACATATGATAGAATAAAGAACAAATAGGAAATGTTTATCAATCTAACATATTTCACTTTTACTGAAGCTTCATCACAGAATCTGATATGAAGGAAAAAAAAGAAATTCTATTATTTTTAATTTTGTTTGATTTTTATTGGTTCATCGAGATCCAGATGAATTTGACTTGAGTATAATTTATGATGTTCTTTAAGTATAATTTATGATGTTCTTTGAAAATAATTTATGATGTTCTTTGAGTATAATTTATGATGCCCCAAAATCAAGGGGAGACGACGTGACCTATCAAAGCTGCAAGGAATTAACTGATTCCAAGCCGAACTGAAAAAAAAACGTAAATATTACTTTATGTCTGTAGTTGCATCATAATTCTATTTTTTCTATGTGAGGTTCAGATGATAATGTACATTTGTAAGTGTATGTGTATGTGTAATAGACATTATGTTTGTTTGTCCGCATGGGTAAACGTTTTTAGGTTTTTAACTAAACGTTTTTAACTAAACGTTTCCTACTTTTCTTTATTCTATCATTCTGTCGGATTCCGATCCATATTAAATCTGTACTTGATCCCAACTCATATATATATATATATATATATATATATATATATATATATACAGTGTAACCCGGATATAAGAGAGTTGCCGGGACCGGAGATGAAGTATCTTATATCCGGGTTTCTCTTATATCCGGGTTTGGTCTATTATATATACGTACATTAACACAGGCTCTAATTTGGGACCAGAGAAAATCTATCTTATATCCGGGTTTCTCTTATATCCGGGTCTCTTATATCCGGGTTACACAGTATATATATATATTTTATCTGGTCCCAAAATAGAGCCTGTGTTAATGTATATATAATAGACCAAACCTGGATATAAGAGAAACCCGGATATAAGATACTTCTTCTCCGGTCCCGACAACTCTCTTATATCCGAGTTACACTGTATATATATATATATCCGGGTTACACTGTATATATATATCCGTGTTTCTCTTATATCCGGGTCTCTTATATCGGGGTTACACTGTATATATATATATATATATATATATATATATATATATATAAATATATATATATATATATTACCTCAAAAGTTTTGCTAAAAACAGACGTAATAAAAATGCCTTTAACACAATATTCACTTTTCCAACAGTTCCATTATGATAATCCCTCTGTAGTCCATTGGTAAGAAGAAAGCTCTGCAAAATCCACGAGAACTGCTGCTTAATGGAACAGACGAAATGATTCTTGCCCGATTACCACAACCTTAACCTCTTCAGGTCTTGGGTGAACGGTTTTCCAACTCTTCAACCCTTTTCTCAAAGACGAAACGTCGCAAGTCTCTCGCTGCTCTGTCGCTACTTCCATAGAAAGCGCTCAGACGAACTACATTCCTCAGTTCCACCTTAACGGCTAAGACCCGCCATGCTTTGCACGTTGTGGCGAACAACCCTCATTCAATTCGTATTAAACTGGTAAGTTCCAATCGAACAGCTTTTTTTTTTCCTCGCAAAGCGCTGCTCTGTAGAACCGATTCCCAAAAGCATGTTTTCCCAATGACTACAATATGAAACTGTTCAAGTATAGGGTTAACTGTTATCTCCCCCCACATATCAGCAGAAACTTCACTTCTTACTTTGCAACCCTCTACCTTGAGTGACTCCCGGGCATTACACAGTGTAAAAGATATCTACCAACTTCTTACTACTAGCTTCATACAAAAACCTCATTCAGCATCCTTCTACATTGAGTGGATCTTGAGCCTTGTATTCGATGAATATTTATTTAAAAAGATCACAAGTGTTTACTATATACGGAAATGGATATTTCATCGCTTTCCTTAAATGAAATCTTCTAGTGACGTGCAAAATGATCACATATATTCAGACACACAGGGCACCTCGAGGCGGTATAATGGTTAACAATCTTGTCTTGCTAGAGCAATGACGTCTAAGTAGTGAGTTCGATCCTCACTGGGTGCCCCATACATTCGGCCTTGTGCTACATCTAAGCTACGCTTGGAAAATCATTATTCAGACATACATATATACATATAAATATACACACATACCCATACACAGATACGCACACATAAATTCATCCTGTGTATGACGATAAACTACATCCGGCTGCAAGGCCTTTGATCAAGAGAATGGAGGTTTGAGGAACCTGGAACCACCTGTTAATTATTGTCGTTCCCAGTTACATTCTAACCCGAGGTGATAGTACCTGTGAGGGTCCCAGTTATGGGAAAATAGTGTTTTGAATTTTGTTTCCTGTGTCACTAAGAAAGTATAAATATAAATTATGGTAAAAAATACCAGCAATATATTTATAAAAGAATGTCCAGTAGTGATACAATGTTATAGACAAATGACAATCAAGACAAGACTAAAGTATAAAAATATATTTTTATAGTAAAATTACTATTTTATCATCTGCAAACTATATATCTAAAACATAAGCTGACACTGAGAGAAATGCAAATATTTTTAACACAATCTCATGCATTCAACTACAGATATTTTGTATAGAATTATGTACAAAATATCTGTAATTGAAGGCATGAAACTCTGTTCAACATATTTGTTTTTCGGCATCCTTGAGAACACATGGCACAATGGATAAAGGCGTTTGTTAGATCCAGTGACAGGACCCAAAGATTGTGAGTTCAATACCTGGTTAAGGCGGTGGAGAACTTGGAGAGGGGAATTAATAGGAGATAACTGATAACTGACATCTAATAGACATGGTACATGGAACTAGAACAGTCTACCCCAGTGAGCGAAATAAAGGTTTCAGTTCGACATTCCAACCACCTGAAGAAGACCGGAGCGTACAATGGCCGAAACGTTGTAATAAATATGGCGACAAAGATGTGGACAATAGTCCGAATAATGTAAATAGTGCCCATAGAGATTGACAAACAAAATCAGCCAACAAACACAGAGATACGCACATACCGTGAAAGTTTGTTTTCTGACGGCAGTGACTTTAAGCTGTAATAATTTTACGTTATTAAAGACTCCAGTGACATCAAGTGTCATGACACAGGCCCCCTTTTTTCAGAGCGAGCCATGAGAGAGGGTTCAGATTGTGTGCCCGTGAGTGGCTAGTTGGTCATTTCGGTTGTCGCTTGATCCTCGACGTCGGCAACAGTGATCAAATTAACATTCCTACACACGCAAACCAAATTCTGGACTACCACGTTGTAGAGATTGTCGCATTGCAAGCTAAGAAGTGGCAGACATCCGCAGCACAGATCAGAGACCCCAATTGTCACCACGGACCGGTGGGAATCATTTATTTGCAGCAGAAATTACTGGCGCGCGTGTTGCTTACATTTACGCAAAATGATCGTTGTTGTAAATGTGTCGCGTAACAATGGCCTGGGGGAATTGAATTGTACTCAACAGTGTTTAGAACAAAATTTCGTTACAAAGACTGAACTTCTATGTAATATGAATCCACTAATATGCCAGTGAATGATGTACGATCTCCTAACAGATGAAAACTTGCTATTTAAAGAGGAATAAACTGAAAATGTGAGTAACGGGTAAGCTTTAGCAAAAATGGATTTTTGCTTTGTTAGTTAATTTCGTTTAGCGGCATATCAACATCCCTATGGGTTATTTAATGCTGAAATCTATTTTTTACGTAATTTTATGCTTTCAACTATAGATATTTTGTACATAATTTTATACATTCAGGGTAAACGTATGTTTTTAGATACATATATTGTAGGTAAATTTACTATAAAAATGTATTTTTATATGTTGTTAGCGTTGAATTGATTGTCATTTTGGAATAAAAATGTATTATTGGTCATTTTATTATAAAAATGTACCTTTGATGTTTGTTTGGGAGTTCACTATTTGCTCTTTTCTTCGACCCTAACCGATCAGGATAGACCTGGGAACAACAAGAGTTAAAAGATGGTTCCACGCTCCTCAAAACCTCCAATCTTCCGATCAGAGACATTGCTGCCGGATGTAGTTTATCGTCACACCCAGGACGAAAGGAAAAAGGAAACAAAACGGTCAATTACATATAGAACCAGAAATGGACAGTTGCAGTTTTGAGAGTGCATAATGTCGAAAGAGGGCTTTGCGAAATTTATTTTCACAGTACATACCGAGGGTAAAAGGGACATCGAGTAACTTACATAACCAGCACGCGAAGGATACTAAAAAGATAAACATTAGCTACAAAGGATATTATGTCGTGGAGAGATATAACCGACCACATCGTTAAGGGACACGGAACACAAGAAGAAGAAATAAGTTTGCAGTAAGCGTGTATGGCATAAACCTGAGGAACGACATCTTCCAGATTATTTTATTTTAAATTTTTTTTTTTAATCGTATCATTCCAAGCAAGGCCGGAGGCCACTATCGCGCAAGGGGTTAAAGAAGGGTTGGAGGAAGAGCAGATAGGAGTGTCACGGGAGGGGATGTGGTGAAAGAGAAAGACAGTGGGTCGATCAAGGCAAGGGGGCCACAGAAGATCCGGAGCGAGAGCAGATAGGAATGAAAAATGAAAGTGGAAGTATCAAGGGAAGTGGATAGATCAAGGCAACTGGAGATGTCGATTGACGCTACACTTAAACCGTTGGAGATTGTATTTGTCAGGGAAACAGTAATAGGGAAGGGAGTTCCATAGGCGAGATGTGCGAGACATGAAGCTATTGGAGTAGAAGAGACGTCTACATCTAACGGTTTCCACGGTGTAGGGGTGGGAGCGGGATGCCAGCCTCGTGGGGCGTTTAAATTCACGAGGCCTGGGGACAAGCGAACGCAAAAAACATTGGTCCAACTGTTGGGATAATAGTGCGGTGCCTCATATGTCCTCACTGTAATTATTTTTTTCCTGCAGGATGTGGGCGGTCATGTCTCTCCACAATCTCCTGTCCGTTATTGCTCTTAGTAAATTTTGTCTTTTCGCTATCTCTCCGAATACCTGTTCTGACAAACATTAAAAAAAGCTCATTAGGTAGGTTATGCGCTGTTTTCCGGCCTCTCTTGCCTTCAATACGTCCTGTGAGTGTCAAATTTTCTGAGCACTCTTTCTTAATTATGTGCCTTAACAATTTCAACTGAAGGGAACTTTCAAATATGCCATGCCCATCCAGATTATTGTCGGCTTAATCTATTATCACCCTTGCAACAAGAAGTTTGCGTGTTTTTCAGGTAGGACGATATTAACGCAAATTATACACATTGATGCCCAATATGCCGGGGGGGGTGTAACCTGTTCGATAAACATTGTATTAAAGAAACGTGTAAATTGCAACTGCTTCATATGATAACTTAACTCTTAAAGTAAGACGGTGTTTTATATATATATATATATATATATATATATGATCGACTCTCCCTTCGAATTCGACGTATGAGGGTCAGACAGATCAGTTCCTAAGAACTGAGAGCCCGACACATGAGATTTGATTATAGTGGTGAAGGTTTTGTGCAGGGCCATCCACACTTTTTGGAGGGACGAATAGAAGGACCTGGTGCAGCGAATGCCACAAGGTCCCCAAACGACCCTCCGCAGGTTTTGAATTCAGAGTTGTCCTTCTCCTAGACCAGTTGTCATCCAAGGCTATAGAACCCAGTCTATCCTGCTATTTACCCATAGCTGGAGAGAGAAGAAGAGGATCCACAGGGTTTTAAGTGAATGTAATGGATTCGACTGGAATTCGAACTCGGCTCTCCGATTCCTCAATCCAAGCCGTTATCCATTACTCCAACGTGCATAATATATATATATATAATGTAAGTCTATTTAAACTCGGTGGATGGGAAAAACCTGGATAGCACAACTTTTAAACAAATTGGCACCCAAGGAAAAAATTTGGAAAAAAAGAAAGAACCAGAAACCTCCAAACAGGGCGAAAGAAATCGTCCAGTGCCTTGAATTTCTGGTACAACGAAAGAAACCCAGCGAGTAATAAGTTAAAACGAAGAGTGCTCAATGCGCTAAGTAGAGCAAAGGTAAAATAAATAAACCCTAATGAGCCATCATCACCCTGGTGATACCATGTAGTGAAAACCCATGTAGGTATTACTTGGCTCATTAGGAAATATTTATTTTGTATATATATATATATAATTATACATTATATATATATATATATATATATATATATATATATATATATATATATATATACAAAATATGCTCTGGAAATTTACATTGAGCACTATTGTGTAAAAATAAAAATATCTATAAGAACACCGGACTTTATATCTTACTGTTCTTTCTTTATATATATATATATATATATATATATATATATATATATATATATATGTGTGTGTGTGTGTGTGTGTGTGTGTGTGTGTGTGTGTGTGTGTGTGTGTGAGAGAGAGAGTGAGAGTGAGAGAGTTTGGATCATATATAGATGAAATATAGATCGTAATCCAACAGAATGATAAAGATAAAGAAGAAATAGGAAATGTTTATCAATCTAACATGTTTCACTTTTATTAAAGCTTTATCAGATAATGAGATACGAAGAAAAAGAAAAAAGAAAATTCTGGTATTTTTACTTTTATGTTGTTTAATTTTTATTGATCAATCAGGTTTCACGTCTATTTGACGCTTTAAACTAACGTTAGTATAATTTGTGGTGTTCCGTATTTGATGTTCTGAGAAATTAACGGATTCCAAGCCGAATTGATAAACCGTAAATATTGCACTATGTCTGTTAGTGTCAAACAATTCTACTTTTTTCAAGATGATCATGTATTTTCGTAAGTGTGTGCGTGTATGTGTTGTGTGTATTTCTAGTTGACATTATGTTTATTGGCTTTTCGCATGTTGATTTAGGTATGTTTTTACGTACATAGTGTTTGTTGTAGCCAGAGACGAAAATGCAATGCGATAGGTCCTGATCTGACATCTCGTCTACAGTCGCTTCTCACAGATGTGCCGTGGCTTCCCTCTCTCTCTTCTACAAGTGCTTTCACTGCAACAATTCCGACGAGCTACTTTCGCTGATTCCCAGACTGCTAATGGCACTCACGCCTTGCTTGGGATGAATTGCTAAGAAAAATAAATAAATAAAAAATAAACATACTTAAAATACTTGATAATGGATTCAATAAAGGTGGTTAGTGTAAAATAATGTTTTTGAGTTGATAATATTGTTATTAGTAAGGTCTCGCAGTACTTTCTTCGTAATGAATTATGTTCTTTTTTAATTAGGGTGTCGTCATTAAAATCAAACTTATGACCAGTTTTGTTCATATGTCTTATCCCTGCATATATATATATATATATATATATATATATATATATATATATATATATATATATATATATATATATATAATTAAATGCATTTGGAAAATGCGCGTATCGATCTCTCCCCACCACTAACTATAGGTTTAATGACAGGGTAAACTGGGTTCTCTAGCCTTGGATTGTATCCAGTTTCGGAAGGCAAATCTGAATTCAAGATAGTATCGAAAGTAATGGAAATCCACAGCACTATTTTGCGAAGACGTTACGGCTATTCACAGATAAAAATAAGCGGTGTCTGTGGAGAGCCATGATTACGCTATGCCCTAAAGTCAGAGGCCATTTAAAACAAATGCCTTATAACTTTGTTTAATTCATGATAATTATAGTTATTAATGGTATGGAGACATAAAAACAAAAAAAAGACTAAAACAAAAATTAAAAAAAAGACTAAAACAAAAATTAAAGTAGTCTTTATTCAGTTAAGGACATTGGGTAGTTGGTACACAGAAAAGGTTTGGTTTAGAAAAGACCAAAATGGTTGTTCCACAGGAGAAAAAAAACTGTGGCTGAGAAAAAACTTTTATCGTTAGCGAAGATTCACTAACCGTCTTTCTTTTTGGAGATAATTATTTTAAAGTCGCCGACTGGCCGCGCTGTTATTGCTGATGTTTTGTTTGCGGTCGAGGTGAAGGAAAAAGCTATATAGCCATGTATTTTCATGTGTTTAAACTGCGTGGATACAGTTGCATATATGCTTTCTGATAATAGAAATCTTTCTTTTTATAAGAAAATTTCCCGAAAGTAGGCGCGAGAAAAATAGGGTTTTAGTTTTCTCTGATTGGTCAAATATTTCACTTAATTTCTAACGAATACACACTTTGATTTTATAGTGCATGTTGTATTGCAGTTTTTTTTATCTTTGTAATACTGTCTGTTGTGTAGAAAATAAAGTCTGGGCGGGTACGTGATTGTATTGGAAACAGCGTTTCTTTCCTATACATTCATTTGTGACGCCATTTGTGGCGAAATTGTGACGAGATGCGTGCCGACGTTCTCCGATCGTTCGTTGCTCACTACATGATGACATCCCAGGTATAGTGTATTTGCATATACACCAAACTCGCTGTGTGCACAGATTTGTCTTCTCGGCCGTCATCGCTTTCAACAAAAAAAAATGGAGACAATTCTTTTTCAAGACTATCTGGTTGGGAAGTAGCAACAATATGATTTTTCACTTAAACGTGGGATCCTTCCTCCAGGTTCGAGAGGTGGGCTGCTATCTTCCTAACTTCACTGGCCTCTGGGCTCGGCGATTCCTGATTCCTCCTTTCTGGTCCTTCTATCACTGGCCGTTGGGCAGCTCCAACTCATCTGGTCACCTACCTACTTCTCTCATATGTGGACTCACTTTCCCACGACTTCCTGCTTCACTTTGCTCATATGGATAATCCTGGGGTCCCACCCCTTCTATCCACTTGTCTTCTGGAAGATTTGGGACCACTCCAAAGGGACTACTTTTATGACTATCTAAAATCATTTATAAAATGTTTATGTTTCTCTATTCAAAGGCAACTTTAGACATAAATCCCCTAAAACACTGGCACTTAAATTTACTCAAAGATAGACTGGAGACGAAATTCCTAAGAAACACAGATAACTAAGTGACCTTATAAAAGAAAAGAAATTGTCTCCTTATTTTCTAAAGATGTGTGAGGAATCATATTGTTACATATTGCTCGAATATATATAATGAACAAAACTGGCATAGTTTAAATGAACATGACTTGTGTACAAATCTTTATGATCTGTTATTTCTCCGGTTTCATAATAATATAAATATCTTACAGGCAAGGTACTTTAGTAGGTACTATTTTATAATCACAACATCAGTTTTCATTTTAAAATATTTATTTACTTTTAGACTGCTTGAAAATCCAGTATTGCTATAATGGCGAACCGCTGACCGAGAAAGAAATCTAAAAGCAGTAAGGTTTTCAATTTCTAACTAATCGATAATAGTTTTCAATTTCTAAATAATCGATAATATTTCTCTATTTTAACTTTCTCTCTCTTTCTCTCTCTCTCTCCCTCTCTCACACACACACACACACACACACACACACACACACGCACTCACATACACGCACATTCAAGGTGATACCCAAATTTTGCAGAACTGGCATCTGAAAAGTCATTCTCAAAGAAAGAACACAGGTATCGAGTGATTTCAAGTAATGTGTCGAATGGCATGCGTGATACAGGAAACTCTGACTAACTATTCAAATTCTCCAAATATTTGTTTAATACCTAGTATTTCCCTAAAATTTATATTTAGTGGGTAACCTTTTTCAGTGGGCACATATTTTTGTTTCTTTTTAAATAATGAAACTGCCTACCGGCCTAGACATTGAAAACGTTATTAGAGAAAATGTACCTCATGATAGACACTGAAAAGGGAATATGGGAACCGACTTTCAAGCCAAGCGTGCTTTAACATTGAAGGATGGGAAGCCATCGCAACAAATCAGGGCTCAGTTAACCTATTTAAGAAACGAAAACCTTTCGCGTTGGGAACTTTCGAATTTATAATGTTACAGCAAGTAAAACAGAACTGAGAAAGTTGGACCAAATTTCGGTTGAGACAATATCTTGTGGCAATGACAGTTACTTCGAAAATCAACATTACGAATGTTAGCTTTTAAATGGCTTGAACTTCGAAGGGGGCAATGATGAGAATTACTTAGTAATCAGATTGGGTTTTTTGGATATTATTCATTGATAATTCATGGAGGTTATTAGACCGTTACAAAGTCAAAATACAATTTAAAAGAGCAAAAGACAAAAGGTTTCATGGACTTTTATGCAAAGAACCCCCCACCTATCTAGAAAATCAGTATTTTAAATTCTTGTGTTTATATTCTTTCGAATATAGACCTGTAGTCAGACCGGAATTGGACAAGAACAGTGCGGATTTATCAAACAATGAAACGCGATATTTATACTCAGAATGTTCTCAGAAAGAGCAACACAAATGCAGAAGGCTGTGCACCTATGTTTTATAGATTACACAAAGCGTTCAGTAAAGTACGCTGCAAAGATCTCTTAGAGCGGCTTAGCAACTTTCGTGCATTTGGGAAGGATATTACAATAATCAAGAATTTATATTGGCATCAAACCGCCAGCATATGGAGAGAAAATGAGTTCACTAGAAACAAAAATCGAAAGGGGTTTCTTCTCAACGGATTTATCTAACAGTGGGGCAATTCTGAGAGAATTAGAAGTCCTACCAGGATTCATTATTAGCGGACGCAATCTTAACAACATAAGATATGCAGGTGCCACAGTGTTGATAGCAGATACGGAAAGGAAACCACAAAAGCTACGACAGAAGGTAGCGAAAGAAAGCGAGAAGAAAGTATAAACTACAAGAAGACAGAATGCATGGTTTATAAGCAAAATGATGAGACCAAAATGCAAAATACAAATCAGGGATACTAAAATCAAGCAAGTACAGAAATTTAAATATCTGGAAAGTGTTCTAACAGAGGACGGAAAGTGTGACACTGAGATCCAAAGACGCATTCCAAAAGCTAAACTGGAAACAGAAAAGATTCGTTAGAAACAAAGAAAAGAGTACTGAACTGTTACCTGATATATGGCAGCAAATGCTGGATAATCTCCACAGAGATGAAGAAGAGACTTGAAGCAAGAGAAACCTGTTTCTACAGAAAGCTGCTGAGGATACCATGAACCGAACATGTGAGCAACGACGAGGTTTTGGAGAAAATGGAAACAAAAAAAGAAGTTTATACTTAACATCAGGAAGAGGCAGTTGAAAGTTTCTATAACTGGTAATAAGGAAGAAGGGCTTGGAAAACCTGACACCCACAGGACAGATTAAGGGAAAGATGGACAGAGAAAGGCAGGGCGAAACATACATAATGAGCTTGAGTAAATGGATGATAGAATAGGGTTTGGGAGAAATAACAAAGAGATAAAACTTATTAAGCGTTACAATGGACAGGAAAATGTGAAGGGCCATAATCGGCTACGTCCTGAAGAGAAACGTCGCATAGAAGAAGTACAATCAGTCATGTGTTTCTTGATATTTGCTCATCTTCGTTTAACTTTACCACACCATTCGTACAGATAAACATCGGGAGAGTAATGGACACATCTCTTTTCCCCCAAACTATGGATTAAATAGCATGGTTAACTCGTTTTTTTTTTCGCTTTGAGATGACAAAGAGTCTATGAGAAGAAAACCAGCTTGAAGAGAGATGGGCTCTGTCAGAGTATCTTACCCCAGACACACCACTGCAACTATGGCTACAGTACATGGTGTGCCTTGTGAACTTAATGAATTACGTGACTTAGAAGATGAGCGTGGTGGAGTGGGAAGAGTGTTTACGAAAGATGAGAGGGAAGAGTGCTTGAAGGTTTTAAATGCAGTGTTTGATGTTTGGCGTTAGGTGAAGTCGAACAGCGGGCCTCACACAATCACAACAGTTTCACCACTGATGTATGATTTATCGGGGCAGCTAATCTATTACCCAAAAAGCGGGTTTATTTTTCATTCTGTTTTTTCTCTTGTATCTCTTTTTTCCGAAATCCATTTGCTACGCCACTTTGGTTGTGAACCTGCTGCGATAAATAAATAAACATGCGAAAGGCTGCGTTATCGACCACCCCGTTATTGGTGCGGTCAGTCTTTGATTAGCTATTACGTGATTGCTTCTCCCTCTGAAACAGCGTTGATTATCAACCGGCGGCTACCTTTCATGTCGATTTGATCGTTGCATATAATTAATTCACAATAAAAGACATTTTCGTCCGCACAATCGCCGGTGACTAAGTTTTTTCGCGAGCAAAGTTACCCAATAAAGCACAGAATAAAACTCTTATCGATCATAAGTTACAATATTCGATGAAATTCATTTTTCCATGGATTAATTGCTATAAACATAACTTTATATAAAATGAAGAGTAATAATTTTAAATTTAACACGGAGAATTGGAGTTCAGAATTCATAATGTGACTAAAACTTTCATAACTGAATTGATTAAGTCGCCGTCCTTGGCAAACAAAATTCTGGGATTTTTTTTCATACAGTGAAAAGATCAAGAGCCACTCAGTATAAAGTATTACAGGATTAAGTGCTTAGTCCAAACTGAAGATTATGAGGATTAGAAGGATAGATGTTGATCTTTAATATGAAGAGATTAAGACTGTAGCGTTTAGGGAAACATCCACTCAGGAGCAGTCCTTCACAGACAACTTTAACGATCATCAAATTTAACGATTATAAACTTTGATGATTATTTAAACTATCAAGACTACTAAATGACCTGCTCCAGTCAAGATATATTTGTCAAATCTAAATCTTATAAATATATACATAAAGATATATACCTTACGAATACATGTCTCGTTGTGATTATTGGTAGTTACCGAACAACCCACGGCTAGAGAGGATGCGATATATAATCAGTTATAATGTGGTAAAGCCCTGCCACCGTCATTTTTCCCTCTGAGGGAGGTGCTGCTGAAAGTTTCCTACATATCTTATAAGGAGTCGATCAAGCTCAATTACAGCCGGTGTCCTTAAACGTGAAAACTTGTTTTGGTCACATACACGTGGAGGTCTATTCCATCGGGAGACCCGTTGACTTCAGTCTTTGAAACCGTCTGCTACCGATGACGTGCCCTCACACAGCTATAACGCTCGATCTACCTCAATGTGCCAGATGTCCGTTGAATCTGATAATTATTGTTTTAATACTGCTGGGTATCTATCTATCTATATATATATATATATATATATATATATATATATATATATATATATATATATATATATATTACAATG
Source organism: Acanthosepion esculentum (assembly GCA_964036315.1). Classification (NCBI taxonomy): domain Eukaryota; kingdom Metazoa; phylum Mollusca; class Cephalopoda; order Sepiida; family Sepiidae; genus Acanthosepion; species Acanthosepion esculentum. The sequence continues at coordinate 78,045,131 of OZ038498.1, forward strand.
AATCATTCATACAGAAAGTAAATTAGTAAAGTTAATGATATAAAATAGGGAAATCCCTTCGCTAAAAAAAAATGTAAAGATGCATTAAACTACCAATCACAAGATGTATGTTATGATCTTTCTTTTTTAAATTATAAGCTGTATTACGTCTTTCTTAAATACGTAAGTACTTTCGACTGTACATTCAGTCATCTTCAGGTATGGAAATTATTTTGTTTTTATTAAAATTCAGGTAGCATCCGAGACGGAAAAATATAATGCGAATCGAAATATGTTTTTAAGATAGAGAGAGAGAGAGGGGGGAGAGGGGGAGAGAGAGAGAGAGGTGTCTATGCAATTTAGCTTATCATCCAACCTCCGGGGTTTTAGTGGTTACATTTAAATAATACATGAAATGTTCTTGTAACAGATCCTTTGACATTTGCATGTACTTGACAATAACATACTTATATTGTGTCCATTTCAAGCCTTTTCTTTATTCAAATCTGTTTTTGCCTTCTAAATTCCGACTGGTGAAGGTATGTTGAGACAACTTGTAGAATTTCGCAGGATGACGATATTACAAAGAAAAGGTCAAGACTACTCGCAGCACTAAATTTTGATACCAAATTAGAGTTTCTCTCCCCCCCCTCTCTCTCTGTCTCTCTCTCTCTCTCTCTCCTTACACAATTTCTCTAAAAAGAAGACGAAATATAATTTCCCATTCCTTTTACAGCCGTATAAAAATAAAGAATTTGTAAAAAAAATATTGCCTTTTTTAAAGACGAAAGGGTATCCTTTTCTAACCAGTAAAAATATTGAATTTGGATTTAAAATGTTAACACGATCTCACAGCTTTTGAATCGGTAGTAACAGAATGAAAGATTTTAGGATGCTGAGGCGTTATATTAGGGACTTTGCCTTGTAAAATTTTCGCTCCCATATTGCTTGATGAATTAAGGTCTTTGAAATCGGTTTATATAAGCCAAAAATCGAATTTGATTTTCTGCAACGTTGCAAATTCGAGAAATTCTTTAAGGTGCTTTTTAACCGAAGCGGTGCGTTCTATTGAAAAAACCAAATTTTTCAAAACGTATACAAGTTTACAGAGCATAAAGATGGACAAGCGTGGAAAAGGATCATCTCAGCGGAACTTTTCTCCAGTGAAATATTCTTGTTTTTTTTTTTTTTTGTACACGTTGCATTAGAAATACCTCTCACTTTTAAAACTATCACCTGTGTGGTACCAGGGAAGGGGTAATGGTGTATACATTTGGCTTATGCCTTACAATTTCTTTTTTAGATACATCAGTTAACATCATGGCTTGGACTGTTTTAGACCCTGTATATGCTGTTGAAACGTTTTTTTAAAACTGGTAAATGTAATTTCAAGACAGAAAGCTTTTCATTCTCATTTCATGGTGCTCTTCCGGCTAGAAAATTGATACTGCTATGGGTTGAAAATTTCAGGGTCACAGATTCAGCGCTTAAAATGAAGCCACTTGGAAAACCTCGAAGCGCTCGAACTTTCGGGTGATGGAAAACTTTACAAATCGTCTACAAAATCTTATGGCGAATAGAGGCCAGCATTTGGAGGCTTTCATTTGTAAAACCAAATGAATAAAAAACCGTAACCCTTTGTTTATCAAAGAAGTGAAAAAATTTTTTTTTAATAACAGTTACCTTGGTCTTTTTGTCAGCCTTTAAAATGTGGCAGGTATTTCCGCCGAAATAGAACAGTAAATGTATTTCTTGTGCTGTTATGAATTTGGTTTACTGTGTCGGTTTAGACAATTTTTCTCATCGGAATCTGTCTATTTATAAGTCTAGTTTACCATTAGTTCATCTATTGAACATGACTATCTCATTGCATTTCTGTTTGAACGTCCATTTTCTGAATAGAATTCTCTCACACTAACTTAAAGGAAGAAATCTAAATGCACGTTCGTGGTGGCCAGTTGATTTCGCTATTTCGAGTGATGATGTGACCTGGGAACTTCTCATTGCATTTCTTCCTTTGGGGTCATCTCAAAACTAAGGTCGATGTCAACAAGCCAACAAGAAGTCAACAGCTGACGGATGAGATGATAAAGCATATTGGTAAGATCGATGAGCAAGTATGCAGAGATGTCATCAAAAATTTTGACCATCGAGTAAAGGTGTGCCGCCGAAGCCTTGGCGGATATTTTGGCGATATTATTTTTCACACATAATTACCTTGACGTAAATAAATAGAGAAAATAAATAAATTAGTAGAGAAATAAATAAATTTTCTCCAATAACACTGATTTATTTCCTGCTGACTTTGATCCATTTTAATGAAACACCCTTTTAACGTAAGTGTTTTTGTGCATATGTGACAGAATGTGGGAGTATATTTTGCTATTCTCGGACATACACACTTCCAAAAACCTCTTATATTCAGCTCGGTATCCCATGAAGGTTAGCCGCATCAGTAGGCACCTGAAGAAGGACACGGCGTCTGAAACATTGCAATAATAACAAAGACAGTGGAAATAATCTTAATGTAAGCAATGTAAATAACGATAATTCGTCGTCGCAAAAATTCGAATAGAAAAGATATGGATAGCTAAATATAACTCAACCCCTTTTAAATTCGGGATTATGGAATTTGTGTAATTGAACCTCATTCCTAATTTTATCACTTTGGCATAAAATGCAACATGGCTGCCTTGGGATCTTTTAATAAAGAATTTATTTAAAATAATTACACTACAATGTTATTGTAAAATATTTTCTATATTTTAACTATATGTTTTAATAACACATCCAACCTACTTGCATTTTATTCAGGTATATATTCCCGGTTTAGAGGCCTACCCTTTAACCTTAACAAAATAACGGTTTTTTCAGTAAGCGTCCGTCTATGTTCAGTATTGTTTTCACGGAATTGATGTAACTCACAATCTTAGTAGACCTTTCTGCACATATACACACAGAATTTGTTGTAGTTAGCATTACTGATTTCTCGTACATACCGCATTATTTCTGCGTCGCTTTAACCCGTAGGATCTGGGGGCAAGCATCGCATAACCCAAGTCCATCACTATCACCACCTGAAGATTTGGTTGTTCAGTATTTTCTTTTTTAAACTAAAATCGTTACAAATCATGGACGAGATTAAGGAGAATGTGACAGGCAGCTAATAACGATTCTGAAAGTGTTCTCCGCAGACATATTTGGCTGCTGGGATAAATGTGTGTGATCCCAAGGGAAATGCTTTTAAGAGAACTAAAGCAGTGTTTCCTTAGGGAGGCCATTTTTCGTTAATATAAAATGGCCACACACAGTCCTTGTATATGTATTAAAAATAATTTTATTTGCGTTTCTGCTTCATGTTACCTAATATTCTAGATAGGAAATCTTAACCGTTTTTAAAACAAACAAAGCCCCCATTTGATTTCAAGGCTATTTTTTTTTGCGTTTACACTATTTGTATAAGAGCTGGATTTTTTTTTCTACTCCTGGTTGTGACAGAAAAACGGATCCAGGCGTCTGAGAACAAATTTCTTGAGAAAGATCCTCCGCATGTCCTACTGGAGGCACAAAACCAATTAATCTATACGGAACAAGGTCAAAGGTCTTCATGGTCCCACATGAATCTCTCTTCGCCCCTATTAAGGGTCGGGAGATGGCATGATTTTGGGCTACGTCACACAGTATAAAAATCTCTGCCTGGCCACCATTCAATACAGTATTGAAGACGGACGCAAACGAGGACGGCAACGCAAAAGCTGGTCAAACGACATCAAAGAGTGGGCGGACATGGCAATTCCTCAACCCCCGAAATCCAGCACCTATCGATCATCCTGCAGGAGGCTGTCTGTTTATTCTACCCCCAACGGCTGAAGCAGTCAAATGGCTGATAATGATGATGATTTTTTTCTTATTAGTTCATTCACACTTTTAAAAAGATTTTATTTAAAAGGATAATAATATTTGTTGGTAAAATATTTTCCGAGTTTTATATAAGATGAGGTATTTTGCCACTCAATGTTTACCCAAATCATGTAGATTACAAAAACGTACTGGTTCATCTGATTCCAATATTATGTAATATAAAATGTAAATGGTGGGTGTATTATATCACCTGAAATTCAGGATATATTTATGTTACTGCAAATGTTTTTTTTTTAATTTATTTAATTAATATTCTTCACATCTGCTGTTAACAGGGGTTCTAAGCCCCAAGCTTCTTACTACATAACTTTTATAAATTTATTCGTGAACTGCTACCCAACGGAAGTTATTAAGTATATAATCGATTACCATTAATTCCCTTCCGAAACTTCAGCTGAAAAGGTAGACTTATACACGATTACACTAGGTAATTTGATACAGTTTGTACAGTGACAGCTAAGATGTACAACCCTTGATGCTGTTACTTTGCTTGCTACTAGGATGAATCATCCTGTATCGAGGCAGATTAACCTAATGCAGAAAAGATAAATTCTGGAGAGATTTTCTTGAAAAATCCTTAAATAACACAAAGCGTTGATCAAAAATTAGTAATCAATAATAAGCAACATGTTCGCCGCGGGATTCAAACTGATATTTGATAAACTGATAGGAAGCTGCTTGGCAAGATTGGCGCCTTTTTCTTTCACATCGTCTGCACTTTCGTTTCGTTTCATGAGCAATGCGCATGCGTAATCTGCAATGTATATTTTAGATTGCATTTGCTTCATAGCATTTATCTGCGCATATCTTATCTTTCAAAACCATATATGTAGATATTGTATACATATACATCTGTGTCTGTGCATATGAATGCAAAATTATTGTATCTGCAGAACGCATGATATATTTATTTTTGAATAGTTTTGAGAACATTTATACATATATATATATATATATATATATATATATATATATATATATACATACATATATATATATACATACATATATATCTATGTATATATATATATATATATCTATGTATATATATATCTATATATATATATATATATATATATATATATATAGGTATACTTACTGAAATATATGCACATTTACATGCATATTTGTTAGGTGCATACACATATAATGGTATTTGGGCTGAATTTCCAAAGGTGCCGCACGCCGGGGTCGCATCCTTAGACCAGTAACATCAAAAATTCTCCTTCCTGACTAATCGTCCATTTGAGATTCGAGTCCGTGTCTCATGTTTCTAACCACTCAGTCATGTGCCCATATACACCGTATATAAACACATATAAAGACACCATACACCCCACAGATTATACATATATATATTTATATGTAAAAATTTCAGATAGAGTATATCTGTAAAAGCACAATATCAATAAATCAATAAATACAAAAGAAAAATATATCTTAGCCGACACGTTTCGTCCTCTGAGAGACTTTATCGAGGCAAAGTCTCTCAGTGGATAAAAAGATTTACTCTAGTTTATATATATATATATATAATACTTACGGTGTAATCAACTTGAAAGACAGGTTGTTGTTTCATCCCCGAAGTTAAGCAGTACATACACGCGCACACACACACATACAAACACACACACACACATATATATATATATATATATATATATATATATATATATATCTGTGTGTGTGCGTGTGTGTGTGTGTGCGTGTGTGTGTGTGTGTGTGTTTGTGTATGTATGTAGATGGAGAGAAAGAGAAAGGGAGAGAGAATGGTTAAAAATTCTACTTCCGGTTTCGAAGGTTATGACAGATATATATATATATATATATATATATATATATATATATATATATATATATATATATGCAACGGGGGCTGGTAAGTTGGCGCTTCAAACAATATGACTGAGAGCCATAGGAGCTTACACGCGATTCCATGGAGTCCTTCTGCACTTGAATACACTTGACCCATCGTTTCTAAAATCTGTCATAACCTTCAATTGTGGTTATTCTTTGTCATTCGATAATTATTTAATGGACTTGATCTAGCGTTGTTTTGTCACACTTCTGTATGTGTGTCTATTACATATATATTGTTTTGTCACACTTCTGTATGTGTGTCTATTACATCTATATATATGTAAGCAAACGACGGTATGATGAAAATGTGGAAAAGACAAAGCAAAATCCGAATATGTGAGTTTAATGTTTTTATTTAACAAAAACAAAAACAAATAAAAAACAGTAAACTCACATATTCGGATTTTGCTTTGTCTTTTCCACATTTTCATCATTTTTAAAACATAAAACAGCAATCTTTGGCAGCAATGTTAAACTATCAACTTTGAGATTTTTCTTGCTAAAACGTTAATAATTTACCACATTCAACATTGCACATATTGTGGATTTTATGCAGTGATTGTCCGAGATTAAAGCAGGAGCAAAACAAATGTACGGATGTAGGCGAACCCACCCACGCCAAAATAACGTCAAAATTCGTGAAGTTTTTTCATCCTTTATTAATCAGTTGTACTTCATTTAATTTGCAACCTATTTCAATATAGGGGGCGGGGGGTGTTGAGAAGATTGCGAGCGTCACTATGCACTGCCCGTGGCACCCGATCAGACTGAGCTCCCCTTCACGGTCACGGAGTTGGGGAGTTGCACGAGCCGAACCTGCATATATATATATATATATGTATATATATATATATCTGTGTAGTGGGGGGTGAACGGCAACAATCATTTTCGTCGATTATTTTTATTGCTCGACTTTTCAAAATTACGAATAATTCTTCTCAGATAAGCAAGAAATTCCGTGAAAAATTAGCCAAAGTTCATTTCATTTCATTAACCAAAGAAATATGATTCAAGCTTCCGATAATATTTCATCCAAAATGAAGTTTGGTTTATTTCCTCATTATCTGGGAAGGATTTTCAATAAAGTAAAATTAATCGACAAAAATTGTCCGTTGTTCTTAATAACATTTCCCTTAAAGAACATCTACAACTTAAATACAGTGGATATATATATATATATATATATATATGTATGTGTGTGTGTGTGTGTGTGTGTGTGTGTGTGTGTGTGTGTGTGTGTGTGTGTGTGTGTGTGTGATTGCAAGTATATATGTATGTAGATGGAGAGAGAGGAAGAGGGAATGGTTAAAAATTCTACTTCCGGTTTCGTTTTTGAGGGATGTGAAGACGATGCAATGAATTGAGGCTGAGGATGAGAATACGGTTAGCCGCTTTCGAATTCCAATCAAATTAATTACAATCACTTACGCGCAAATTCCCTTGGGAAAAGTATGAATCGATTTCACCTCCCACGCACCTAGATTAAGGTTAAATAGTTTAACTTGTATAAAAAAAATCGTTGTTATTTAAAGAAAAGTTTAATGCAATATTCACTCGCCAAAATAAAAGAATTATTTCTACAAGTCAAAATATGCGAAAAACATTTCGTTGCATAACTTTTTTTCGTTTTGCTGTTTTCCACGATTCGTTCCATAAGAACATGATCGGGAACAAGAGTAAAAATAACGAAAAGTCATTGCCGTCTCATTCTTCTACGGAGAAACGTCATGGTTAATTTAGAGTTTTTCATCCATCTACACAGAAAAATGGCTGATAATCTGAAACAATTTGAAATTAAAATCGCGCCAACCAATTCTTCTACGAAAAATCATAATAAAAAAGTAAAAAAATAAACACCATTCAAATTTACACACACACACACACACACACACACACACATATATATATATATATATATATATATATATATATATATATACATACACACACATGCACACACACACACACACACACACACACATATATATATATATATATATATATATATATATAAAAGAAGAAATAAATTCTGGTATTTTTACTTTTATGTTGTTTGATTTTCATTGGTCAATCATGTTTCGTGTGTATTTGACTAAATCCAACGTTAGTAAAATTTGATGTTCCAAGAAATTAACTGATTACAAACCGAACTGAAAAACTGTAAATATTAGTAAATGTATGTTAGTGTATAAAAATTCTACTTTTTCTATTTGGAATTCAGATGATAATGTATATTCGTAAGTGTGTGTGTGTGTGTGTGTGTGTGTGTGTGTGTGTGTGTGTCTGTCTGTGTGTGTGTGTGTGTGTGTGTGTGTGTGTGTGTGTGTGTGTGTGTGTGTGTGTGAATAAAATCAAAGGAACACCATATTCATAATTGTTTTAGGTGTGTATGCAATCATTAGATAAATTTTGAATAGTAGATGTTAAGGAGCTATTAATTAATATTATATACCAGTTTTTAATCTGTAATGTTGTTGTTCTTGTTGTTAATGTCATTATATTTTCTTGTAGTTTTATATAGCTTTCTCTTAGTGTCCTGGGGGAAATAGTAAGGATATTGAAACTTTTTAAAGAAGAAGAAAATAGCTGTAGTTACCTCCCCAAACGAACACAAACTACTATATACAGGATCAGAACTCATCTCAAAATACAGACACGAACGAAATAACGTTAGTTAAAGATCGAAAACTAAAAACGAATAAGAATAATCAAAAATATATTAATTTAGAAAATAAAGAAATATAAGTAAAATAAATAAAACCAAATCAATAAATAAATAAATAAATTAAGTTAATAATAAACAAAATAACAAACCATGAAAGCACAAGTAAACGTAATAATAACAACCAAAAATAAAATAATCAATAATAAATAATGAAAAAGTTAACAAACAACGCTATCAGTAGCCAAAACACTGCATCCGGATCCACAATTATTACCACCCAATAGCCCCTATAATAATTCGAGACATAACCGTTACCGCCAACCAAAATAACCGTTATAACAAGGGAATAGACTAACCACAATGCACAACTCACCTGTTTTTGTGATGTCAACGAACACTTGTTGTCACTTTAGTAATGCTCGTTCTAGTAGAGACGTTGTAATCGCAGATACAACGATAATAACGCCGTTGGACAATGCTGGTGTCAGACGCCTTTGAATAACACTCGCACTAATAGCATTTGCTCGATAGTCCTTGATCGAATAGTGATCCGAATAGGGAAATAGTATAGTGAATAGAGTAAGGAATAGCGGTCCGTATAGTAATAGAAGATGGAATAGAAATAGCGATCCGCATAGTATAGAGGATAGACTAGAAATAGCGATTAGTTAGACACATGCTACCTCCCATATATGCGTTTTCTCTATAGTCACCTAGTCTAATTAATTCAATAATGGCGTCGCCTCTGTTTGCTCAGTGGCGATCTATGTTCTAACTCAAGTATCGGCAGCCACACTTTATTACTTTATTAAAACAACAACACATACGGTCGTATATAAGCATGAAACAGACTGTCATGTCATGTCCACTTGAGATAGGTTTTGGGGGGCAAAGTTTCGAGAGCGTGAAACTGACAGTCCTCATGCAGTTTTGCCTTCTATTTGTGCGTGATAATATTGCATATATGATGAGGCAATCGTTAGTGATCAACGATACGAATTATTTGTCTTCTGCGCCTTGCAAATGTTAGCGGGTTGTTAGATATCCCAACGGCATTTGTTAATTACAAAAAGATTTCCTGAAGAATTCATTAAGCCGAAAACAGGATCATTATTTGAGAATAGTCCACAGATTTTATTTGAACGGTGGCATAATGTCATTGAAGGCCATAGAAAATGTTTTAGTAAGTGGATAACAATGGTATGAATTCCTGCGAATAAAAGATTTAGAAAGGTACGAGTCCGACGAAAGATATTGATAATATATTATTTTAAGCGCGGTACTAGACTGGCGTCGATATCTCATAAATTTACAGGTGAGCTGGCTAGATGTAGCCGTAAATTCTATGATAACAATTTGTTTCCTCGATTGTGGAACTCCCTTCCGGTTCTATGCTTTCCAGCCAAATTTAATGTGAAAAAATTTAAATGCAATGTCAGTTGCTATCTACTGACTCCTGATGACTTCCCTCTTTTTCTATTCATCGTTATTGTTTCTGTTCCTAATTCTTCCACGCCCTTGTAACCCCTTGTGTTTTAGTGACATTACTGCCTTGCATGGGGTGATACTGATAAAAAGAAAAAAAAACTGTGAATTTATATAAAAAAAGAATTTGTCAAAATGCTGGCAATTTCGCATTGGCTTTATACATACCCGTCACTGAGCGTTCGCATGAGCGCTCGTGTGCGCTAGAGTTCACGCATTTCCAGTAACGTGTATTTCGATATAAAGACATGAACTGATAGATAGATAGATAGATAGATAGATAGATAGATAGATAGATCATAATGAAATTAGATCAAATTTCGATTGCTCGTCTTTACTTTTAATGTTATTGGAGAAAATATGGATTTCTTCCTGCACTCTTTTCCACATACACACACGCGCGAGCCCACGCACGCACACACACACGCACACACACATATATATATATATATATATATATATATATATATGTGTGTGTGTGTGTGTGTGTGTGTGTGTGTGTGTGTGTTTAAAATTTTGATTTTAATTAATGGAGATGATGTATCAACTGAACAATAATATAAATGAATTGATTGTAATCTTCACGATTCGATTTGTCGCGCTCGACATTCAACTAGAAGTCTTTAGTCTTGTTTTTTGTTGATTTACAATATATACGAGGGGCCTCGCTAGTATCTGTAGTCTTTGTAAACATGCGAATAAAAGAAACTAAAGAGAGTATATACTACAGAGTCTATACGCTTGTATTTGTTAAAGACAAAAACCCAAAAAAAAACTAAAAATATACTTCAACCTGAGAAATATGAACTTGCGTCAAAATTAAATTCTGATTTTCTTTATCGATTTTATGCTCCAAAAAGTAAAACAGTTACATTTTATTCAGTTATCTATTTACCTATTATTTACAACGACTTCTTTTCACTAATCAAGTAGCTCTTCGATAACTTTTGTCCAAATTCTCGCAGATTTTGATGTGAGTTTTTTTTCGGCGGATTCTTGAATGTAGTTTTTATCAAAGAAAGTTGTCCCCATCAAAGCCTTTTGCTTAGACCCAACAATTTAATAATCTGTGTGTGTGCGCGTGTGTGTGTACGTGTACGTAAGTTATTTTAAGTTTTAGAGTAAATGGAAACCTATTTTTCCTTCTGGCTATGAAGGGTCATGATCGCCTGTGTGCAAAAACATTTAAAAATTGGGAGTTACAAATAAAAGAGAATGGATTTATTTGTTTAACAAATATTATACAATAAAGACGCTTTTCGTGCCTGATACTTGCTGCGTGTCCCAGTTACCAATAAGTGTTCTTCTTCTTTTCAGTATTGATGGAGGTTTCCTTCCTAACTTTTGTTTGAAGTAGTGTGGAATGTCAACATCTGTTGTCATTTTTTTTTTCTCTTCGATTTATTTTTGCTATCCATTTTAGTTGTCGAAAGTCTTCCAGTTTCTATTATCTGGCACAGTTCTTGGTGATTCTGTATCGCCAGTCCACGAAATTCAAAGAATGACCTACAGATCCCACCCGCTCGAAACTATTTTTAATAATCGACCCGAGAAAGCGATTGTATACAGCTGAACGTTTGGGTATTTCAAAACTAGTCTGGCGCCATGTAGGAGATCGATATGTATATTGATCGGACGAGACTATTTCAAAAATATGTCTCAAGGTTTTCGTTTAATATTTTCGTTTTGTACCAACTTGCGGTATTAAGGGAAACTATTCTTAGCAAAATCTGTTCTACGTTCACTTTTTTTTATCACCTATGCTAAATTTGTTACAATTGATTCATACACCGAGGTATTTGAAGTGTTTAGCATTTACTAATTTCACATCTTGAATTCTCCTGATAGATTTAGAATCACTGCTTTCATTCCAATTGCAGACCATAGTTTCTGTTTCAGACAGGTTTAGCTTGAGTATTATTTGTTGGATAAATTGGAAAAGGATGTTGATCTTTTTTCTTCAAGATCATAACTATCCCAATTAAGAATACTTGTATCGTCGGCATAGCAGCTTCCACTAACCCCACTTCATCATCAGCACTTTAGCCTCAAGATGGACGTCCTGGGTATGACGATAAACTACATCCGGCTGCAAGGTCTCTGGTCGGGAGGTTTGGAGGAGTGTGGAAACACCTATTAATTGCTGTTGTTCCCAGCTCGACCCTGTCAGGGTCCCAGCTATGAGCAAATAATTAATCCCTAAACGGGGGGCAAAACACTATGAAAGTATAAAAATACATTTTTTATAGTAAAAATACATTTTTATAGTAAAAATACCAGCAATAGATTTTCATTGTTAAAAGATTTACCAGCAACACATTTTTGTAAAAGAAATTAATAATGCTTTCAAGAAAATTAAATCTCCAGATTAAATAACCCATAAGAGTTGATATACCGCTAAACAAACAAATCATCTTCAGGATGGAAAACAAGAACACTTTTTTTTTGTCAGTCGAATGATAAAAGCTTTTGGCAATTATCAGAAAAAAATGAATAAAGCTTGATTGGAATGTTTTATTAATAAATCACATTCCCCAAATTATTCGAGTTTTAAATGTCGTCTCGTCGCAACTTTCTCTACCACTTGGTATGATCTATTTTTACGTTTTATATATTCCTTGGTCTCTTTTCGTGCAAATATTACTTCTTCCGCTATATTCTCTTTCTTTTAATTACGCTTTTTCGGCTCTGCCAAATTTCTTTAACCGCCTCCTTGACGCCTGCATTTTCTTTTAACAATGGCCAATACTTTGTTGTTTCATTACATTTTTTTTTTCGCATTCTTTTCATCTTTTGGCTACATTTTAATTAGTGCACCTCGTGGTTGTTCTTCTCAATTTTTTTTTAATTCTTTTTTCATCTATTCTTTCTTTTCTCGCTTCTTTTCGCATAATGGCCCTTCTTTCCATTCTGCATTCTTTCTTTCAACCACTTCACACAACAATAGTTTATCTTTCTTTTATTTTCAATCTTCTTTCTTTCTTTTTTTTCTTTTCAATGTGTATATTGTTTTCTTCGTTTTCTGTTTCAATCTTGTTATATCATTCTTTCTTTCTTTCTTTCTTTCTTTCTTTCTTTCTTTCTTTCCCACCAAAGAATTACTCTTGTTTTACAAAAGTGCTTTTATTTATTTTCTTTCAATTTCTCTTTCTTTTTTGTCTCTTTTTGTTTCTTTCATTCCTCAACCGATCTTCCTTTTTCTCTTACATTTTCTCTTCTTTATTCCCATCCAAGCATTATTACTTTTCTTTTCTTTCCTACAAATCAAAGTACAGTGTAACCCGGATATAAGAGAGTTGTCGGGACCGGAGAAGAAGTATCTTATATCTGTGTTTCTCTTATATCCGGGTTTGGTCTATTATATATACATTAACACAGGCTCTAATTTGGGACCAGAGAAAATCTCTCTTATATCCGAGTTTCTCTTATATCCGGGTTACACTGTATCATGTTTTCTTCTTCTTCTTTTTCATCCTCTTCTTCTTCTTTCTTCCTTTCTTCCTTTCTTTATTTTGTATTTATTTATTTTCCTCCAATGCAAAGCCTCCTAGCTGTTGTTGCTCTTATTATTATTAATATATTCCTTTATTTTCAAACACGTGTCTCCTATTCTTAGTCTATTTCTACCATGTTTTACTGTCGCTCATTTTATCATTTTTCTTACTTCCTCATTTTATCCCTCTTCCTTCGAGTGCATTCTTCAACTCTTTTCTGTCTCTTCTTCTTTCTCCGACAAGAAAAATATTTAAAATTTCCCTTTCAGTCTCCGAATCATGTTTAGGCAGCATTCTTAAATGGATAAATATTCAAAGGTTTTCATCGCTAACAAATTGCCTGCCAATCTTTATTGAGCGCGTTTTTCCTCGTTAAAATGGAAGATAGTGATATGATAAGATTAAATTCAAGTGTCTATCTTGATAAATTATTGCTTTCAACGTTTTTAAATTCACGATTGTACTTAATATTTTGTACCATTTCCTCACTTCGAGTTGTCTCCCTTTTTTTTTACTTTTTTGATTAACCAAGAATTTTCTTTTTCCTTTTCCTCCAAATCAAAGTCTCGCTTCTGCTATTATTGCTATTGTTGTTGTTGTTGTTGCTCTTCTTCTTCTTCTTCTTCTTCTTTCTTCTTCTTCTTCTTCTTCTTCTTCTTCTTCTTCTTCTTCTTCTTCTTCTTCTTCTTCTTCTTCTTCTTCTTCAAACTTTCTATCTTTCTGGATTTCTTTCTCTATTTATTTATATATTTATCTGCAATCCGCTGTCTATTTTTCCTGTTATTTTTCTCTTTTTGTCTCCATCCTCTCTAGATGTATTGTCTTTTACGCAGACACAGACGCGCACGCACACAGACAACGAGAAGGGGGAAAAGAGAGGGAGAGAAAAAGACAGGAAGTGAAATGCATCCTATGACTTGGAGAAAGTTTGCTGAACATTTCCAATAGGCGTTAGTCCTCGTTACTGAAGTCCTCAACAAAATGATAAATGCAAAGAAATAATGTTTTTATAAGCACGGCTATTAACAAATGGTTACTGTTATCAATATAATTCGATTATTGTTTTCAATATAATTTAGTTATTTTTATCAATATAATTTAGTTATTGCTATCAATATAAACTGTTTTCACTTCAAATGAACTGAAAATAAAATTTGGGGGGTATTACTTTTATATGTAACGTTGTTTATAGTAATCGATTCATAATATAACGGTGAAAAGGGATGTAAAGTAAGTTGAAAATACTCTCTCGAGTACAAACTCATTTCATGTAATGACGGACTTCATATTTAGTCGGCAACTTGGGTGGATGATTTTCAGTGAGAAATAATTATAATAATATTGCTGTTCCTGATTTCTCAGAGACCAAAGATAGTAATATTCTCTTACTTTATTCTCTCTAAATAACAGGAGATAGCTTGTTGTGGTACCAACACAAAAATGAATCCCTGTCATGACAAAGCCTAAAAGAGTATCTGTATTAAAAAGAAAGAAAAAACTTTCCTATTTTTTAAGTCAGGGAAGCAACTAAGGGAAGGGAATTTTCTTCTGATTTATTTCACATATTTTTAGATAAAATTCACTGAAAGATTTAATGAAGATCAGTCAACTGTTTTTTGTGAATTTTTATTATTAAAACACACACTTACACACACACACACACACACACACACATATATATATATATATATATATATATATATATATATATATATATATATATATATAAAATATGTGGTGCAGTACAATTTATATTGCAATTAGTCATTCACACAAAAAGTAAATTAGTAAAGTTAATGATATAAAATGGCGAAATCCATTCGTTAACAAAATTTTAAAGATGCATTAACCTACAAATCACTCGATGAAGGTACTTTTTTTAAAAAATTATACGCTGTATAAGGTCTCTCTTTAATACGCAAGTACTTTCAACTGTAAATTCAGTCATCTTCTGGCATGAAAAATTTTGTTTTTGATAAAATTCAGGTAGCATCCGACAAGAAAACATAATCTCCTACAAAAAACAATTTCTCAAATTGACATATTAGTAAAAAAAAAACACTCACTTAAAATTTTAAAAAAATCAACCTTAGCGTTGCGACTGCACGGTCCACAAATTTGTATCCGTTATCAATAACACATTTAAAAAAATATATATATATTTTTCGATTCGCTTTATATTTTTTCGTCTCCGTCTTAAGAAAGAAAGATTTTTCAATAAATAATGAATTTTTACAATAATTGTTTTCCCTTTTAAAGATTTTAAGTATAATCTATATGTTGTGGATTTCGGGATGAATCCAATATCAATGAATAACAAACGCCAGGAATGGATAAGGAAAATAAATGTATTAACGTAATAATACAAACTGGTAATACGGGTTAGTAGATCCAGGAATGCGGGGTAGTAGCAATAATATATATACAGTCTTGGTATTGAAGTATCGCAGTATGACTCCTTACTGAGTCTACGTACTCGCTAACTGTGACATTTGTGCTACCCTCCTCTATTATAGACTGTCCGGGTATTCATTGGTAGTAGTATATTTATACCTCGGGTGAGTCCATTTGTGTAAAATACTATATATATATAAATTTGTAGCCTTATTAAACTCCTCCAAGGGATTTGGACATATATGCCAATAACCATATTTATTCTGAAACTACATGATCCAGGGTACTTAGATAAGTACATTTCATTTTCGCAAATCCCCCACTGAATTTTTTCCCTTTGATTTAAATTAAATTTAAATTTGAACAAGGGAATGGCTCCTATCCAGAATATAGAAGGTTAAAGCCAGCAGATGGAGGTCACATCGGCAAGATCAATATGAGACAATATGGAGGTCAAGTTTAGAAAAGAAATCAACAATCCGTGGTTAGTGCTTTACAATACATATCTGTTCCGACAATTCACCTGCCATATCAATGCTGAATTCTGCTCATCAATTAATTCAATCAAGTATTGCATCAAATACATAACAAAGGGGTTAGATCAAGCTATTTTTGCACACATACCCACTGATTTCTTTTCCCTTTGATCGAAATTAAATTTAAATTTGAACATGGGAATGACTCCTAATCAAAATATAGAAGGAGAAAACCAAAAGATGGAAGTCACATTGGCAAGATAATTGAATAATATTTAAATGCAACATTTTTCTCTACAAATTATAACAAGGATTTAAAATCAATCATCATATTCTTACAAAAAATAGTGCGACAATCATCAAGGCGCGTGTAATTCGGCTAGTAATTTATAAAAATTTAAATCTTTTAAAATTATGTATTAATTTGTAGCGACTAAGTGATATTATTAATAAAAACTACTCTAAAAAAGAATCTTTAATTTTGTGTGTGTGTGTGCGTGTGTGTGTGCGTGTGTGTGTGTGTGTGTGTATATAAATATGCCGTATTTTGTTAATAGAAAGTCGATACACGACATTATAAGAAAATCAGTGCGATAACTATAGGAAATTAAACATTTTTGGTATTTTGTAACATTTCTTCAACATGCATCTTCGTAAGTAAGATTATAATGCTAAAATAAGTAGATAAATTTACCTAAAAGGCGTTTACTTTGTATTAAACATGTACTTTTACTATAAGTATTCCCTCTTGGATAAATGTCGCAAATGTCAGGTTATCGATGGATGTGCCAACACCTGATAAAAACACACACCTTCGTGTTAAAAAAATGCATTTCTACGATATTTTATATTACAAATAAGTAATATTTGTTTTAATTCTGATTAAGTAAACTCGAATCAGTTCATCTTCCTCAAATAATGTTTATATATATTTATTTTATTTTTGAAGTGACATTTTAATAACGAGAAATGTGCGATATGATATTACTATATTTGTCACAATGGCCGATTTTAAAAATTTAAAAAGATAATTCTAATCAATTCAAATTCGGTTTGAAATACTGTAAAGTATTTTGCATATTGAAAATACATTTTTAAACATTAGGTACCGCTTTTTGGGGAAGTATATATATATATATATATATATATGTATGTATATCGATCCCGGCTTCAAACATTCGGATGCCTAGCCACACTGATGAACTGTGAAACTGTGAAACAATCTCACTGTGGATGACAATATATATATATATATATATATATATATATATATATATATATATATATATATATATATATATGAGTGTGTATGTGTGTCTGTGTATGTATGCGTGCCTCTGGATGGTATTTAATGGAGAACAGACGTTATTTTGCGCTGTACGAATTATATATTTGATTTTAGATTACAAGCAATGAAAAAGAAAATAAAGAAAAAAAAGACGGGCTGATGTCAACGATGAATGACCTAGCAAGGGCAGAAATGTCCTTAAATCGATGTCGATGTCAGCAAGGGCTGAAATATCGATAAATCAACAAAAAGATTTGCGGCTGTTTTTTTTTGTTTTTTTTATAGCCATGATAGACTTATCTCATTTTCTTACAGATAGAGTCTAAAATTCTAAACAATAATTTCATAACACATAACTTGAAACATTTTTATTAGAGTCTAAAGCTTTTCTATTCGTTAATTTCTTTCAACTGCTCACATTACCTGGTCTTTTGAACTGGATTAGAGGTTTATCCCTTGTTTCCTATTTAGGAATGAGTTTCTGATTCCTTCTAAATTCTTTTCATTCTGTTTTCACTCACTGCAGCTCCTTGGGTCTTAGTGATATTATCGCCGTGTGGTTAATTGATTAAAACAAATATAGAAATGTTAAAATATTTTTAAAAAATAAATGATTTTAGCATTATTAAATATAGACCACACAAATATTAGCCCATACAATGAATGTCTTTTTTAGTTGATTAAAAATGATTAATTCTATGAAGGAATCAAATTTAAACAGTAATTTTGATCTTAAATCGATAAACTGTTTCAAAAATGTATCATTTCTTAATCGTATCAAGAGTCAGGAGATTTAGGATCAGGACAGGTAACACGAAAGTGTACTAGAGAGATGAGCGTTAAGGAAGGTCGATTAGAATTTAAACATTAGGATTTCTTCTCATGGCCATATTTATTAATTCGAAGGATTGCTTGATTGATTTGTTTTTTTTTACGGATTATCAACCACTTACACGTTATTTAAAGCCAGAAAATATTTTTTTAAGAATTTCAGGGAGATAATAATGATTTTTACTGATACAAGAACTATTAATTAACTCAGAGCTGAGGGAGAAGAGGCCCCTCGACGGGGTTAAGAAACTTGTTTGTCGCGCTAGAACAATTACGAGAGCGTAGTGTGTTCGATTCTCACTGGGTACTTTCGGCCTTGTGCCATATCTAAGCTAGACGATTTATTTTGGATTGTGACTGGTGTCATGGGAACGCCAAAGTTATAGTGCAGTCCCAGCCTGTTGACTTGACACTCACTGTTGAAAATCCATCAGTTTGGGTGCGAAATAGACCCCCCCCTCAAAAAAAGGGCCCCAATTATTATACGGGCCTCAAAGAACATTATAAAAAAGGGAAATGAACTCTTACCGGTCCCGTCTCTTTTGGAATCGGTGAACACCAAAACAATATCCCTGCTGACAACCGGCGTTAAGACTCGTAAGCTGATAGGTGTCAACAAGAAAATCGTGGAAGAGGCACTGAAAAGCCTAAATATTACAGGAACATTTTTAGCGCGTCGTAGAAATGCAATGTGGGACATCTTGCTCCCAACGTAAGAAGCGGCGAAGTCACTGGCTGGGAATATTCTGATTACAAAGTCAGTAAGACTTCAAAGCGAATACATGGGACGTAAGAAGACCAACGTTTCTCCTCATGGAGTACCGCTGTTTATTTCGGAGGGCCATTTAGGATATTTTTCTCCCAGTTTGGAGAAGTAGCACGGGTATCGGCGGTAAAGGGCAAGGCCGGCATTGCCACTGGTGACATCGAAATTTTAGTCACAGTGGATAAGAAAATTTCACTGATATTCCAAACGTGTTGATCTGCGACGGCCGTCTTATCTACGTAGTAGTAGACGGACGGCGACCTCTCTGCTGGGCCTGTTGGGCAGCTGGTCATCTGTCAAAGGCATGCCTGGGAAAGAAGCGAGAAACTTAACCAAAACCAGCTACTCCCAGGGCTAAGGTGGACGTGGCCATGAGCCGAAAGTACGATGATAACTCAGGAGTTGACAGAAGTAGTAAAGAGGTGGACAAAGGCTACAACCACTCCCACCATAAAGAGGAACTAAAGGTGGTCGAGAATCTAACCTCAAAACCTGAACGGAAAAACCGAGTAGCAACAGAAGCCAAGAATAAACAAGCAGAAGCCCCAACTGGGGTGTTAGTAGAGGCAGGAGGAGCAACAATCAGAGCAGCAACAAATTAAAGAGTTGGAAATGGAAGAACTGCCGCCATTTCGGTCCTCGTCTACTGTTACTCCATCCAAAAAAAGGACAAAGGCAACAAGGCACTTCCCGAAGCCTCACTGATTGTCTTTCTAAAGCTTCACTGATCACCCATCCAGACAAATCTCCGCCCAACACACCTCCTCAAAATACCCCTCCTCCGAGCACACCACCACACAAGACACCTCTTCACAACATACCTCACCGCAGCACCTCCCAAAAAAGGAAAATCCTTTCCAGTGGTAGGAAAATCTTGCCATATAGACAGACAAGCACTGAAAAAAAAAAGTGAAAAGTGAAGAATGTCTCCTTTTGGTACATGTGTTTGGTACTTGTAATGAATGGATGTGTCGTGAATCGGATTAGCTAAGTATAGGATAGTTAATGATGACCAGCTCTCACAGCACCCCCGCTTTTGGCCTTGTGCCGCAATTATTGTATTTTTACAATAATTAATATCTAAGCAGAATAAAGCTTCCTTTAATCTGTTCTTGCGCTCTTTTGTCATTACAGTTTTTCTCCTTTATGCAAAGGTCGCATATAGCGAAAATCACACTAGCTTATTCTGCTCTACCCTAACTGCCTCATTCAACTGAAATTTGCCGACTGAATATTACCTTTCTCCATTACTGAAAAAGGCTTGAAGAGGAAAAGTTTTCTCTAAATAAAACCAGATTCAAGTGTTCGTCGAAAATGTATTCGAAGTTATTCAAAAGTTACTGAAGGCATGTCTCATACTGGCAACAAGTCATTGCAAACAACGGTAAATTTCTAATTGAGTAAAATTTAATTGCACTTTATTTTTTTAGAAGGAAGTTGATAAAGACAAACATAAACGATTTATGACTGAAACTAATATGCTTTGATCACAATATGCTTTCATCTTCAAAAAGCTGTTGATACCTTTTTAACGGCTGTGAGCATAAAAACCTCTGAAAAGAAAATGGCAGCGGCTTCTCGGTTATTAACAATCAACCGCTTTAACTTTGACGATTATTATACATATATTTTGTTATACTATTTTTACATTTTCTGTCGTCTGTGAACAAAGATGTTAGAGATGACCCTAAAATAAAAAATAAAAAACATAATTAAATGGGAGATAAGTCTAAACTCAACATGAGTTATGTCCCTTAGCTGATTTCTAAACTCCAAGTATTAGAGAGTTCGTCTTTTCCTTTCGGTTTTTTTTCTCAAACATGGCGAACTGAATTACATGCTCACGCAAGTAATTTCAATCCACGCTGAATCCAAGTAAGCCAACCTCCATCTGTACGTATCCTAAATGAATTTAATTCTGTTAAATAATTTGCTCTGCCTGTTTCTTATCGTTTCAGTTTTATATTACTAATCGTATTAATCATGCATACTTTAGAAGCAACATTATTGGATTACGAGGAGACATTTTCAAATAACACTCGGACGACATTTTATTTGAATTAAGACCCTGTTTGTCATTAAGATTACTTGCCATCCTATAACAGATGGACAACGAGATCATAACAAAATAAAAAATAAAGAAGGAAAACAACAACTTATTGTTTAGAAGAAATAGAAAAAATAAGACAGCATCTGCAACGAGACAGCGTTTGAGGAAAAGAAAGAAAACAACAACTAGTTATCCAATGTGTATTTTAAAATCACACCAAAATAAGCTAAGTCTAATTATTTCATATTAATGTTCGTTTATTATAGTCTTAGAGTTTTGTTTTTCTTTCTTACTTATCCCGGGGATTTTTTGTTTATCTGTAAACATCAGCTGAATTTCCAGATTTTATTTTATAATAAATGAAAAACTACAATTCAGGTAAGTTATTCTTTTAGAAGTGAGGTCTGCCATAAATCCTTATTGGTTGTACACTTTCCCAACATGGAGATAAAGCACTTCAAAGGATTTATGAAAATCATAGATCATAAATTGCACTTTATTCTCCTTTAATGTTTTTTATGGTCACATTATCTCGGCTTTCATTTAGCAGACGATATCGTTCCCGCTAAATTCTGCTGTACAAATGTTGTTAGAAGAAATTTTGTGAAAAGTTAGTAAAGTACATTTAATGTCTTATAAAAATATATGACTAATGACAATTCGATAGAATTAAAATTAAGTAAATAAATCACACAATATGAGAAATATATCTTCAGCTTAATCTCATAACAAAAAATTAAAAAAATATTTCACAGAAACTACCCAAGATGTGTTTTCTTTTCTTTTATGACAGACAGACGACTATACCTTCTTCGTAAACGACAGGCAAGATTTAAGCGCTTTCCTTTGTTTGATTTATTTAATTTAATTTTGTTTTATTTATCTATCTATTTATTCTAGTCGGCGTGGTGGAACTTCAATCATTTGAAAAATTAATGCGTTTAGATAAAAATTATAAAATCCCGTAGGTAAATAAAATGTTCTCACGAGAAACATTTTGTTTAAAAAAAAAAGAGTTCAAATGCAACTCTAAGATCTAGGATAAGGTATATTCATCTTGAAAATCGTTTTATAAAAAAAAGATGTTTGAATAGAAATAAAATATTCCTCAGGATCTGGTAGTTGAAAAAAAAAACAGGATATAAAAGTAAAATTTATAAGACATAAATGCATTTAAAAACACATGGCCTAAAATTGTTCACCTTCAAAAGCTTTTACGCATACTGTAGGATTTATAATACACATGAAGGTCATGTAGAAAAAACATTTTTCTTGAAAAACTTATAAAGAAAATCGAGGCTTAAAAACATAAATGGAAAATCATCTCAAAGACGGAGTTTTATTCTTAGAAATCTTTTAGAGAAAATGAAGTCATTGGAGTACAAATAGAAGATCAAACATCATACGTGATTTTCTACTTATAAATTATTTATAAAACGATGAATGGGCGCTTGTTCATTTTCATTTTAAATTTTAAATATATGATTAATTTTAAACTGACTATATTGATATAATTATTAAATATTTCCCTCTATCCGAATTACAGTTAACCTTTTCAAATGAAATAAACGATATATGCTTAAATGGTTCGAAGGTTCGATTAGATTGATTCTCATCGCATTGAATAATGGGCGAGTTTTTGAGTTGAAAATAATATTAACAGCTGTTAATTCCAACATTTTATGGACGAGTGATTGAGCCAAGACATCTACGATCTTGGCCTTTCTCGGTCAAACATTGTTCTGCTAGCAACAACGTATTTATTTAAGATATCGATGAAACCAAGTAGAGACATGAATTTATCAAGGGAATTACTGCGAACTGTCAAAAACTGTAACATATCAGGGATGATCAAAGTAAAAATGGACGTGAATTAAGTATGATTTTTATGTTTGGTTAATTTAACGACATATGTTGGCTTATTGAATAATGACTAACTGACTTATGAGCAAAAATTACCAATGAAATTAATCGATAGGTTATTTATACTGGTTTTATACTTGAGTCAAAAGGCCCGGTTTCTACTGGAGCTCGTAAAATCCGAGTATAGTCTATAGTTAGACATAAGTCCGGTTTCTGTTCAAATTCATATGTAGACATAGATCCAATTCATACCCGAATCCACCGCGCCGTGGTTTAATGACATGTAAGCTTGTTTCGCTGCAGCATTTACGACCGGATAGTGTGTTCGATCCTCACTGGATGCCTCACACTTTCGCCCTAGTTCTACATCTAAAGTACACTTAACAAATCTTAGGAGACTTCAATGTGGTGTATTGGTTAGCATTCTTGTCTTGTTACATCAATTACGATTGAATAGAGAGTTCGATCCTCATTGGGTACCTCATACTTTCGGCCCTATGTCACATCTTAGTTAAGCTTCGGAAATCACCATACTCGAGTTGATTTGTAGCTATATCGCTGGTTTTATTCAGGTCTGTAGAGATGGATTCGTTTTATATTGGGAGTTTGTGAGTATCCGCTCGGAATGTGCCTCCCCCCTGAAAGGGGTGCCCAACTCATCATCAGGGGGCAATTGAAGTATTCTAAGCCCCATGGGGCAAGTGATTATTATGTTAGACGATAAGTGCTTGTGACAAAATTGCATGTTATTATTTTATGGATTTTCGCTGCGGTCAATGTTTAAACCACTAATATGTGTAAGGATAGAGAAAATGCTTATCACTCTTTGGTGGAGATAAGTCACGTGACGGACTGCTTACTGACGTCACTCGATACAGTGACGATAACGGAGATCATGCAGTCTAATTTCAGTTTGATTACAGCAACAGATACATGAGGTTGCTTTCTTTTAGTCTGGCTCAAGCGGCACAGGCTCAGGCTAAATTTGTCTACCGCAGCAGCTAACAAGTCAATGGAGCTATTTCCCTTTGCGAATATATCTTTCCTAGATATAGAACTCCAGAAGTCAATTTGGGAAAAACCAAGACTAGCTGATTTCCTAAAAATGGCTTCACCAGATACATGATTATCTCCATATTATATGTAAGACCCGCCGGTTTTGATTCTCCTTGCACACTTCTCTGCCGTGTAGATATATGTGATATATTTTCTCTACGTGGGACACGTGTATATATGTAAATATATATTCGTGTATGTCTTAGAATTATAAAAGTATTTCTGAGAACAAATCATATTTGTCATTCCTTTACCTTTCAGCCATTCCGTCCCGTCCGCATAATATCGGTGTTATTATATCATGGATAAAATAATTCCCATAACAGGGGAAATACAAATTTGAGAATAAATCTTTTTTTCCAAGCGCTCACGTTACAATATTTTAAGCATTAGTTATAGCTTTTTTTTAGGTATCTAATTATAAGCAAAAATAATAATAATAATAAGACCAAGAATATGTCTTTCCCAGATATAGAATAAAATTCGAGCTCGCAATCCTCAATTTTGGAAAACTCAAGATTCGCTGTTTCCTGTTTGAGGAATATGTTTTTTCCTGGGATATAGATGAATCCAGCTCGTTTGAATTTGAAGTCCTAAACATGGCTTCTCCAGACACAGGTGTATCACCATATTTTATGTAAGAGCCTTCCTTTTTGTTGCTCCTAACACTTTTGCTGTGTAGATATATAAGATATATTATTCTCTGCGTAGGACACATGTATGTATGTCTTATTGATATAAATGTTTCTGAGAACAAATCACGTTTTTCCTTCCTGTTCCTTTCAGCAATTCTGTTCCTTCCGTGAAATACGGTCTTATTATATCATGGATAAAATAATACCCATAACGGGAGAAAGACAATGTATGTATGTCTTATTGATATAAATGTTTCTGAGAACAAAGCACGTTTTTCCTTCCTGTTCCTTTCAGCCATTCTGTTCCTTCGGTGAAATACGGTCTTATTATATCATGGATAAAATAATGTCCATAACGGGAGAAAGACAATGTATGTATGTCTTATTGATATAAATGTTTCTGAGAACAAAGCACGTTTTTCCTTCCTGTTCCTTTCAGCCATTCTGTTCCTTCGGTGAAATACGGTCTTATTATATCATGGATAAAATAATGCCCATAACGGGAGAAAGACAATGTATGTATGTCTTATTGATATAAATGTTTCTGAGAACAAAGCACGTTTTTCCTTCCTGTTCCTTTCAGCCATTCTGTTCCTTCGGTGAAATACGGTCTTATTATATCATGGATAAAATAATGCCCATAACGGGAGAAAGACAATGTATGTATGTCTTATTGATATAAATGTTTCTGAGAACAAAGCACGTTTTTCCTTCCTGTTCCTTTCAGCAATTCTGTTCCTTCCGTGAAATACGGTCTTATTATATCATGGATAAAATAATGCCCATAACGGGAGAAAAAAAACAATGTATGTATGTCTTATTGATATAAATGTTTCTGTGAACAAAGCACGTTTTTCCTTCCTGTTCCTTTCAGCCATTCTGTTCCTTCGGTGAAATACGGTCTTATTATATCATGGATAAAATAATGCCCATAACGGGAGAAAGACAATGTATGTATGTCTTATTGATATAAATGTTTCTGAGAACAAAGCACGTTTTTCCTTCCTGTTCCTTTCAGCCATTCTGTTCCTTCGGTGAAATACGGTCTTATTATATCATGGATAAAATAATGCCCATAACGGGAGAAAGACAATGTATGTATGTCTTATTGATATAAATGTTTCTGAGAACAAAGCACGTTTTTCCTTCCTGTTCCTTTCAGCAATTCTGTTCCTTCCGTGAAATACGGTCTTATTATATCATGGATAAAATAATGCCCATAACGGGAGAAAGACAATGTATGTATGTCTTATTGATATAAATGTTTCTGAGAACAAAGCACGTTTTTCCTTCCTGTTCCTTTCAGCCATTCTGTTTTTTCGGTGAAATACGGTCTTATTATATCATGGATAAAATAATGCCCATAACGGGAGAAAAAAAACAATGTATGTATGTCTTATTGATATAAATGTTTCTGAGAACAAAGCACGTTTTTCCTTCCTGTTCCTTTCAGCCATTCTGTTCCTTCGGTGAAATACGGTCTTATTATATCATGGATAAAATAATGCCCATAACGGGAGAAAGACAATGTATGTATGTCTTATTGATATAAATGTTTCTGAGAACAAAGCACGTTTTTCCTTCCTGTTCCTTTCAGCAATTCTGTTCCTTCCGTGAAATACGGTCTTATTATATCATGGATAAAATAATGCCCATAACGGGAGAAAGACAATGTATGTATGTCTTATTGATATAAATGTTTCTGAGAACAAAGCACGTTTTTCCTTCCTGTTCCTTTCAGCAATTCTGTTCCTTCCGTGAAATACGGTCTTATTATATCATGGATAAAATAATGCCCATAACGGGAGAAAGACAATGTATGTATGTCTTATTGATATAAATGTTTCTGAGAACAAAGCACGTTTTTCCTTCCTGTTCCTTTCAGCCATTCTGTTCCTTCGGTGAAATACGGTCTTATTATATCATGGATAAAATAATACCCATAACGGGAGAAAGACAATGTATGTATGTCTTATTGATATAAATGTTTCTGAGAACAAAGCACGTTTTTCCTTCCTTGAAAATCTTTTACTCCTTTTCAAATGTCTTTTTTTTTTTTTTTAATCGTGTTTGGATTTATTAAAATATTATTTCCTGCTAAGTCAATCGCCTTCTGTACCAAACGCAATATTCAAAGAAGTACTTTAACCAATATATGGAGTTTACCACTACCTGTGACCCCTGACGCCAAACAATGATAACTTGCTTTGTTTACGTTAGAATTCGAAACTGAACAGATATGTCTATTTCGAGAGTCAGATAAAAATCTGTGTTTAAAGTCCGTTCTCAACTTTGCTTAACCCTAGAACGCTAACCATTGGTATATAGTACCCAGCGCAAATTTTCCTATTTTTAATTACAATTTTCAGTACCAGTTTTTCTTACCTAAATAATGTTTTTTTCAGTTCCTATTAACTCATAGTAAAAAGTTTCAAGTGCTTGCATGTAAAATATTTCAAATAAATTAACTATATTTAATTTTTTTTTGTTGATATTTTCAAAATCGGTTAACATATACCCATGGTTAGTAGTGGTGTAACTTTAATTGATGGTTAGTGTTCTTGGGTTAAGCATCGAAGCACTCCGTGACCGAGGGGTCTAAAGCTCGTCAGATCTAATGACAGTTTTCTTCTAGGGGGAAGCTGTTTCGAGTTCATAACGGTTGAATTCGTAGCGCATATTTTTCTCTTATAATGTTTCTCGAATAGTCAAGCCTGTCAACGAAAATAAATAAATATCCTGATTAATAAGTGAATACGAGCATCCAGCAAAAATAACATTTGAGCAATAAAATCTGTTGCATTAATAACTAAAAAAATCCGTTCATTTCTTTATAAATTGCTTTGTTTACTTTAGGATACCAAACTGAGCAGATATGTCTATTTCGGGAGTGAGAAAAAATCTGTATTTACAGCCACTGATCAATTTTGCTTAAACGTCGACGCACTCTGTGGCCGAGAGGCCTAAAACACGTCAGAGTTAATGGTGGCTTCCCCTCGGGGAACGCTGCCTCGAATCCTGTCAGAAACCGCATATAGTACTCTAATAAGATTTCTCGAATGAATATTCAGGTCGATAGATGAAAATAAATAAAAAAACACTGTTTAATAAATAAACAGAGCATCTACTCAAATATGAGTATCCTCAAAAACAACGATTAAGTAATAATATATATATATATATATATATATATATATATATATATATTAACTTATTTAAAAATATGGTTTCATCGCTACACAAAAATTACCATATTTCAAAAAACATAAACTAAAAACTTCAATTATATTTCGCTTGAGGATGAAACAGAACTAATGCTTTTAAATTTAATTATATAATTGAATTTGAAGTTTTTAGTTTATGTTTTTGAAACATGGTAATTCCTGTGTAGGGATGAATCATAATTAAAAATTATTCTGATTTCAGAAAGTTTTTTCCACCTAAGTCTATGTTATACGCCTTTAGATGAAGTATTGCGACTGTTGAGGTAATCGTATATTTTCTACGGTGACCTTTCCTTAGTGTTCGTTCCCTGATCACTTCCGAGTTTGGCAAATCTATGTTAGATTGGTGCATGTTACAACACAATCATACTACTACTCCATTTTCCTATAGATTAACTTGAGAAAATACCAATAAAAAAAAGTGATTTTCTGGCCTGCCTGGTCGCTGAGATGTTTGGGATTTGGCCACAAGTTCGTGATCCTCTACAACTTCTGCTGTTTTCACAACGACACTTCTTTGCGCTTGTTTTACTTTCTTCGCCTTCCATTTACTCGAATGTGTCAAGCGGCTTAATCACTGCCTTCAATTCTTTTGCCTTTTATATTAATTCTAAGTATTAAATACTCCAATCCTTACTTCAGCAGGTCTAATTTCTTACCATTAGCAATAGTTTCTTTGCAAATCCTATTCTCATTAAATCTTCTTCAAATTCTTTTCTCGATATTCATTGGTTGAACTACATCTAATTTCATCCCTGAAAAAAATTGTTCAGCATTCCCGGTGTCATTGCAAAACAGTTAAGTACTCTTCGTTTCTACTATTATTTTCGATTCCTACTGTACATTACTCAGTTATAGTAAAATATTTTTTCTATATTTTTTATTCAATTTCTAATTTTTGTTTCCCATATTTTGTTATGAAGCTGGCCAGTTTAATTTCTGCATCTATTTGATTTTGATGTCCCTGACATTCAGCCTCCACATTCAACCGACGTAATGTGTCTTGCTTGTGCCTATTCTATAAATATTTTCATGGTAATTGTTCTGATGAGCTTTCCTCTTTGGTAACTCGAGTTTTCGAATTTAAGCACATTACTAGATTGGCAGCTAAGTCTCATCATCTTACTGATCAAATAGCTAGACCTAACCGTAAGTTCTATGCTAACAGTTTCTTCTCTCACATATCTCGCTTGTAGAACTCTCTTCCGGATACTTCCTTGCTTTTATCTTCAAGCATTTAAATGCAGTGTTAATCATCATCTTCTATTTCCTTGAATCTTGTTCTTTTACTGTCCTCTCCTTAATAATGATTTTTCTTATGTCTTGCTTAGGATTAAATGATTAATAAATTATTGGAAGTTCTCATATATGTATATCATTTTCTTACGGTTAAATCGAAAACCTTCTGAATTTTTCATTAATACAATATCATCTTCGTATCATATAACCGCCATTAATATATCCTCTATATATCCTCTAATTCTCAATGGAAATGATAAATAAATCCGGTATTAAAATATCTCATTATCCTGCACCTTTTTCTATTTGGATTTATTCATTTACCTTAATTGACGGCATATAAGATTCACTTTAAAAAAAACTTCTAAAAAAACACCCTGCGTTTTATATACGAAATTTAGGCATCCCGTAGGCTAATTTTATTCCCAACTCGCCAAGAAGCTGCACTCGTGCGCATGGCTTTTGAGCCTTGAGCCTTTTTTCTTCAGCGTCTTATATACGTAAAAATTATCAGAACTTAGAAATAATAAAATTATCTTTATTCGACACCTTAATTCGGCATAATCTTTCTTCGTATACGCAATCAATTTCCGTAGTTTGTTTACACTCATTTTACGGGCAATTTTTATTTCCTTTTAAAATCACCATTCTTTATGATCCCTTAACATAAAGTCACCCTTAATTTAAAATACATTGGGGAACCTGAATAAGGTACACTTTCTCTGGTTTGCCCTGCCAGGACTTGGTACCTCTGTATTTTCAACTGCTGCGCCTTCACAATGTTATTAACCCAAGGTACTGCAACCCCTATCAGGATCCATTCGTGACTCCTACTGTACACAAGTGCGATGTCAGGGCGATTATTCTCCAAGCGCTTGTCAGTCAAGATAGTCGTACCCCAGAGAATCCTTACTTACTCATTCTCGACAACAGACGATTGTGAATGCTCGTATCACTTCCCTCCGCATTTGAAGCAAAAGTATTCTGAGGGTTATTTTGTTATTGCCCCATCAGTGCTCTTTTTGTGCCAGTTGAGTGAAGCTACTGACATGGTTTTGCACACTTTCAGTAACTTACAGTATTATTATTATTATTATTCACTATTTAGAAGTTCCTAGGAAGTGACAAAAATAGTGTTCTACCGGCGAATGTTAATGAGTACCACGAAGAGAACACGTGATTAACAAAGAAGTATTAAGGAAAATAAAAATAGGAAGGATAAGGAAACTTAAACTTAAAATCAGAAAAGGACACTTGAAATTTCTGAGTCCCATCAAGTGAAAAGAGGGTCCGGAGAATTTAACACTCACAGTATAGACAGAAAAAAAGTAAAGCAGGGTAAAACGGCGAGTAAACTACTTAATCATTTTATGCTAATAAATGACAAAACAAGGATAAAGAAGGATGGTAAAGAATCAATAATTTCTTAAAACAGCAAAGTAGGAAATTGTGGAGAGCCATAATCACGGTCGACCTAAAGAGACACGGCATCTTAAAGATCATACAGCTATCAAAATCTTTTCACTGGCTT
Source organism: Acanthosepion esculentum (assembly GCA_964036315.1). Taxonomy (NCBI): domain Eukaryota; kingdom Metazoa; phylum Mollusca; class Cephalopoda; order Sepiida; family Sepiidae; genus Acanthosepion; species Acanthosepion esculentum. Next base: position 78,075,888 of record OZ038498.1, read on the forward strand.
TCTATGATTTGCAATAACTTTTCAGCTAAACAGACGTTCAATGTAATTAGTCACCAATTAATTACATAGTGCAACAAAAATAAACAGGAAGCCCTGGAAAGCTATGTTCACCAATTTTCTGAAAGGACTTTGCACATAAAAGAAGATAAGTTTAAATATTAATGAAGAGCAGCAAAATGATTTTACTTATATGAGTATTGATGTCATATTTAGGTCGGAGCTGTTCAATCTTTACTTTCCACTCTTGAAAGAGTTTAAAAATGTAAAGGCAATATTGTTGAGGATGACCTATTATTAAGGGCTTATTATTCTACAGCCTCTTTGCCACAGACACCGTCTGACAAAACTATTGTTATTCTATCGCTATTTCCACGGTAAATGTTCAAATGATTTCTTTAGTTCCACCAGTTCAGATATTTACCGCAAGGACACGCTAGGTTAACTCCACGTAATCGAATCAGCCTCATATTATTCGTATTCCAAGAATAGACTCCCTGAACGCTACAATCAGAATTTGTTAAAATCAGGGGTCAGTCATTATCTATCCTACCTATTCCGATAATCATTCACTTTATCACCTACTCTTTCATTCATATCAAGTAACATGTGCGTCATTAAAATTTTAACAATAACTCTCTACACTGAGTTACTCTCGAACCGTGTAAGTAAATGGCGCAACCACTCGCATCCGAGGATGACAGTCTACTAGGGCGACTAGATAATGCCTGTTGCAACTATGCTGAGCGGACCTTAGTTACCAATGGTTT
>OZ038498.1:78081654-78146654 GCA_964036315.1 Acanthosepion esculentum
AACAAGAAAATCGATGATTAAGTAAATAGCAATATCGGAAAGTGTACATAAGACATATTTATGGCTTTCATAAGGCTACAAAATTAGAAGAGATTCGCTTCCTATTGAAGTGACCAAGTTTGGCTATAAATTCTCAACGGTATATTTAAGATACAAAGAACCGAAAAGTGTCCCAGCCTCTTTCTGCTTTTAGTCTCTTCTCTCTGTGTCCGATGTTCTTGCACGCTCATTCCAAGTCTCTGTCTGATTTTCTCTCGTTCTTTCCCATTCTCTCCGAATCTATCGAAGTCTTTCACTATCTCTCACCGACACCATTTATATGCCGGCATTTCATCTGAATCGCTGACTGAATCTATTATTACCTCTTTCTTTCTTTCTTTCTTTCTTTCTTTCTTTCTTTCTTTCTTTTCCTTCCTTCCTTCCTTCCTTCCCTTCCTCCTTTCTTTCTTTCTTTCTTTCATTCTTTCTTTTCCTTCCATCCTTCCTTCCTTCCTTCCCTCCCTCCTTTCTTTCTTTCTCTCTCCCCCCCTCTCTCTCTCTCTCTCTTTCTCTCTCTCTCTCTCTCTCTCTCTCTCTCTCTCTCTCTTTCTCGAATCTTTTTTGTGAGTTCTTGTCTAACTCTGTCCTATTCTCTTTCTAAATCTCTCAAGCGGAGACTGTCTTAGTCTCTATCACCTTCCATGTAATTTCTTAATACATTCTCGTTGAATCTCTCTTTTATTCCATCTCTGTCTGTCTGTCTCTCTCTCTCTCTGTCTCTCTCTCTCTGTCTATATATATATATATATATATATATATATATATATATGCAGAAATATAGTCTTAAAGTGTGCTATATTTATGGGATAAAGTGCTCAATATCAGAGATAGAGCGTGTGTAAATATAAAAGTGGACATGGAAGTCAGCACTTAGAGGCGACAGTCTGTTTCATGCTAGTGCAATCGTCAGGCGACTCTATATATATATATATATATATATATATATATATATATATATATATATATCAGACTGCCTTTGTGAGTCTCTTTACCTTTGTCCTATTCTCTTTCTGAAACTTTCATTCGGAGACTGTCTGAGCCTCTATCACCTTCCGTCTAATTTCTTAATACATTCTTGTTGAATCTCTCTCTCTTATTATCCTCCCCTCCCATCTCTCTCTCTCTCTCTCTCTCTCTCAAACTTCTCTTTGTGCGTCTCTCTCGACCGTTGTCCTATTTTCTTTCTGAATCTCCCAGTCGGAGACTATCATCTTCCCTCCAATTTTTTAATACAGTCTCACTGAGTCTCTCTCTTATTCTTCCTCCCCCTCTCTTTCTCTCTCTTTCTCTCTCTCTCTCAAACCTCTCTTTATGAGTCTCTGTCTACCTCTGTCCTATTCTATTTCTGAATCTCTCAGTCGAAGACTGTCTAAGTCTCTATCACCCTCCGTCTAAATTCTTCATACATTCTCGTTGAATCTCTCTAAATCGCTTATTCCCCCCCTCTCTCTCTCTCTCTAAGTACAGTGTAACCCGGATATAAGAGAGATTTTCTCTGGTCCCAAATTAGAGCCTGTGTTAATGTATATATAATATACCAAACCCGGATATAAGAGAAACCCGGATATAAGATATTTCTTATCCGGTCCCGAAAACTCTCTTATATCCGGGTTACACTGTATCTCTAATTATTTTTCTTACTCTGTATGCTTTTTTTAAAATCCCCACTCCCTACCTCAGATTCAAAGTTATATCCATTTTACTGATTTTCTTTTGAAATATCTACCACGGAATGTTGGTTTTAACAACCCAAAAGATATAAAGATGACACTGTGTTGTTAATAGTCACAGAAAGGAAACTTTAGGAACTTCTCAAGTATGTAGCAGAGGAAAGCAAGAAAAAAGGAATAAACATCAAGAAGACAAAATGTATGGATGTCAGCGAAAAGGAGAGACCAAAATGTGATCTACAAACTGGAAATATTAAATCTAAACACGTACAACAATTTAAATAGCTGGGGAGTATTTTAACAGAGGACGGAAATTGTGACACTGAAATCCGAAAGTACATTAGGATAGCAAAAGATGCCTTATAAAAACTAATCAAAATATTAAGAAAAGGGAAATTTTCGTTAGAAACAAAGAAAATCGTACTGAACTGTTATGTAATATTAGTGAATGTTGGACAGTCAGTGAATGCTGGACAATCTCCTAGCAGATGAAAAAAAAGAGACATGAAGCAAAAGAGTTATATAAAAGGCCGCTGAGAATATCATAGGCTGAACCTGTGAGTAACTACGAAGAAGATATCTTTAGGGAATATAAAAATGATACATATACTTATAGCATCAGAAATCTCTAAAGCACATAATGAGAAAAGAGGGGTTGAAGAATTTAACCATACGTGGGTCTTACTGAAGGCAAGAGGGATAGAGGGAAGCACTGAATAACCTGCCAAACCTAATAACTGGTTAGGATTAGGCTGGTAAATGGTTGGTATTAGGAGGTATAGTAAAATGAATCACCACACAAATGACATGAAAGAGCCATGTTCCAGACGTGCTAAAAGGATACGTCACAAATATATTTAGGTGGAAGTTATGACCATAAAAGAGGAGAAAAACTCAAATTAATTAAGTATTCACCTCATTACTCGGACTTTAACTGATCTGTGAATATTTCAATATTTTCATCATTTCAAAATTATTATTTAATATTTACGTCTATGAAAGTTTTCATTTTGTCTCTATTATCACCAAGGCGGTCTCCTGAAAGTAAATACTTGAAAGAGTATCAGAAAAGCTGTTGTAAATGTAAGTAAAAGCGATAATAACTGCCTGAAATCAAAGCGTCTCTGATATGTCATTTCGTCCTTCTCTCCTCCCAATCGAAACGGAATCGTTCATTATTTATCTGAGTTAATGGCAGGGCTTCAGGTATCTGTGAACAGACTAACAAGCAGAATTTTAATATGAGAATAAGAGTTTACGAGATATATGGAGTATAATATACTTGTTAGTGTAAATTACTACCAGAAGAATTATGGTTGAACGTAGTTTCTGTTCTCTTGACAAGGCCTCATCTGAGTTAAAGACAACAGGATAAATAGAACAACTGAAACGGCTTAAAATGTTGACAGTGGACTTTTTTTATATTCCCCTTATATTAATACTCTTCTCTTTGCCTTCTGTCCAATTGCCGGATATCTTGACAAAAAGTTCTCGTTACTGGCATGCTATGATATCTGACGCAGAAGATAATTGATGAGTGCGATTTAGGGTAAAACACTAATCCTTAACAAATTTGCCTGCAAGAGTCGGTCGTTGCAATTGATACTTACTTGCAATTCCTTAACGTGACAGGGCTTCTTAATCAATTTTACTTTCTCCTGAAAATAAATAATTGAAAGAGCATCACAAAAATAGCAGCTGGCTTAAAAGTAAGAACAATTTGTAAAGGCAAGAATAAATACCTGAAAGCAAAGATGTAAAGATCAGGCTTTAGCGTGCATTGACCTTCTCAATATTTCTGTAGAACCGAGGCTGATGGACATTAACTGAAGAATTTTACAGCGAAGATTCCGCGTTAGAAATGAGATGCTACGTAGGACATGCAAGGCGTGTCCTACGTAGAGCCCATTATAAATGACGTAAGGTGAGAGAACAACAAACAGGCGCACTGGAAGAGCACATATTCACCGTCAAAAACAGGAATTGAAAATGGCATGGAAACGTCAAAAGAGCCAAGGATAATTGTACTGCTATCCTACAAGATCCCACCTTATGAAATGGTCTGACAACGCCACTAATTAAACTGGAAGATCATTCACTAAGAGTCAGATATTTCCACGCGACCGAGACATATGCAGGGAGCTGGTCAGGTGCTTATCTACGCAGTGACACCTGGTTATGAAATTGATGATGATTACGGTGTAGAAGAAGATGTTTTAATTCATATTTCCCTCCTTTGGAATATATTTTGCAATCTAGTTTTTAGCTTCATAAAACGTAATGTTTTGGCTGATAGAGTCAATAACGATTGGAAGCCTCTCCCACACACGCACACCATATGGTGAAGTTCCCGTGTTTGCAGATTACATATAATCTGTAATTAAGCTATATATAGTATCACATGTATAAGCCTTGACCTAATCGTAAGGCATTTTTACGAGGTAGGTAAACTAGTATATATAATAAATTGGCAGTGAAAGAAAAAGAAAGTAATTCCGTGTAACTTTATACAGCAGTGAACCAACATTTGAAAATTGCCAAATTTTGGTTCCAGAAAACTCTGCAAGAAAATCCCCGATTAAACTTTTCCTACTTTTCTGAAGGATTTAAACTTATATTTGGCACCGCTCCAGATTCTATTTTCAGGATTTACCAAATTCTCAGAATTTCTAACAACAGGGTGTTCGTGAAAATGTAAGCCTCTGGGAGATCCTTATGTGAAAAATAAAATTTTCTCAAGAAAAATTCTTTACGCTAAAATACTTTTTCATGTCGATGTGAGAAAGTTTAGGCGAAATAAAGTAAGGAAACCTATCTTGTTAGAAATTATTTTCCACAGAAGTAACTGGCTAAGAATTACTCATTCTCACCAAAAAAAAAAGAATAAAAAATATAATGTCTGTAGTGTTTTATGCTAGAAATAAGTAGGAATCAATTGAGTTTATATACGTTTCTATCTAGAATTTAACAGGAATTACCTCTTTTAGTCGAGGTAAACTTCAGAATAAAAAAAAAGATTTCCGCGGTGCCGGATAGAATAGAAATTTGATGCAGGGGTACAAAGGAAAAAATCACGAGCAGCTTTATAGCTGGTTATTTATTTCTTTTTAATGTCCTTCCCCTTTAGGGTGTTGGCTAATATGACTGTCAATAGAGCCCCATTAATTTATTAGCTGTGAACTGACATGAATTCTTGGTAAAGATAAAGAATGTGTTCTTCTTTCCATCTCCACGTTCAGAGTTTCCCTTCTCTTTGAATAGTTGGCAAGGGAGGCCCATTTATCCTGTTATTTAACCTATAACTGGGGAGAGAAGAAACGCGTTCATACCTTTCCCAAGGGCATCAGTGCGAAATTGAACTTAACAGATAATCACAGAATTCGAATACAGCCCGCCGATTCCACTCTCTGTAACATATAAATGTTACACTACCTGTACATACCCGTAAGTATGAAAGAAAGGAAAGTAACTTTTTTTTAATTTCCGAAGTCATAAAGGTATTCCCAAAATAAGAAGAATACATTAATAACTCGCCTAATTGGACACTTCGACGTTGTGTAGTGGTTTGCAAGCTTGTCTCGCAAGATTAATTATGACCGAGTAGGGAGTTCGATTCTCACTGGCTGCCCCATAACTTCGGCCTTGAGCCAAATCTAAACCAGGCTTAGTATATCGCTGTATAACTCGCTTTGTGGACGTTTAACTCGCTTTACTATTGTTAACGATTCTTTTTTTTTAATTTTACTTTTACTTTTCAAAAATGAATCATTGAAAATAAGTAGTAAAATATCTTCCTTGAAAAAAGAATTTCTGGCTATTTGAACGAATATTGCTATAGCGAGAGTTGACTAATCCACAATTATTTTTTAAAAATCAACAAAAAAGACAGTTTTTCTACATTTATCTTCCGTTTTATTTAGATCCTTTTTTTATTCCTTTTAATTTAGATCTGGGTTTCATTTTCCTTGTTTTGAATCCCTTTTTTTCTTGAATGTCTTTTGTATAGGTCCTGAAGTGTCGACATTAATGGCGGCCATGTTATAAAAATAAAGCTATAAGAATACAGCCCCACGTTAGATAGTAGTTTGACAAAAGCTGGCAGAGTAGATTATCCCGGGGAGATTCCTGTCACTTGTTAACAAGAGTATCTTGCGGTCGTAAAAAACCAGCAACATGTTATGGGGGAACGTACTAGCAACAATATTGAGCAACATATACAAAGTTCCATATGACTAGGCAAATACGAAATATGACTATAACACACACACAATATATATATACATATATATATATATATATATATATATGTATATATATATATATGTATATATATATATATATATATATATATGTATATATATATGTATATATATATATGTATATATATATATGTATATATATATATATATATATATATATGTATATATATATTAACATATATATATATATATACCTATATATATATATAAACATATATATATATATATAAACATATATATATATACATATATATATAAACATATATATATATATAAACATATATATATACATATACATATAAACATATATATATATACATATATATACATATAAACATATATATATATACATATATATACATATACATATATATATATACATATATATACATATACATATAAACATATATATATACATATACATATAAACATATATATATACATATACATATAAACATATATATATACATATATATATATACATATACATATATATATATATACATATATATATACATATATACATATATATATACATATATATATACATATATATATATATATATATATACATATAGACATATAGACATATATATATATATATATATATATATATATATATATAAGGTAGGTTTCTGATTCTTTAACCCTTTGCTTACAATTCTGTTAACCACTTGATGGTTGATGGCTCTGTCAAAAGAAAGGTGAAAGTCTGAATTTTATTTTAAATATTCTAAACATGAAATAAATGTAACAAATTTTGTGAAAATAAGATAATTTAATGATTAATTAATTGGATGATGGAGAATATTATTGTTGATTAAAATATGGTGAAAAATATATTTGTTTAATGAGGTCTCCGTTTGCTCCAAACTTCAGTTGATTCAATGCCATCTTTTTCTCTCTTCTATCTCCTACCCCAATGATATCTGAATTAAAAAGTTAGAATCTGTTCTTTGAGTTGGAGTGTAGGACAATCCTAAATTCAAAATAGAAGTGAATGCTACAGGGAACTATGCTACGATTCTAGTCATGAAGCCAGGCTAATTCATAGATAATCAGCGAAATAGGAGCTACGAGAGGCGATTTCTGGAATGCACGAGGCATTAAGGCATGAAACGGAGTCGGGAAAAGGGATGTATTCATAATTTTCCCAACGACAAAGGAAAACTTATCTTTGTCGACGATTTTTCTTCTTTTGATGAAGATTATCGAGGCAAATGTAAGGATATCATTTTGCAACTTATTTATAAACAACAAGTAAAATGATTTCAGTTTAAAAAAAAAAATTAAATTTAACAGACGTACATAAATATTCATCAGATACGAAAAATTTATGTAAATTATGGAAGGTGATAACTGACGTAATTTAATAGATCAAAGTGTGTAATTTCTTTTTTTTCTTTTTCAAATAATATATCGGCGAACTTAAATCCCATTGAAATACTGTGGAATGGATTTTACCGAAAAGTCAGAGCCAAACAACCCACATGTGCGGCTGACCCCTGGCAAATCTTACAGAAAAGCTGGGCTGTACTATTTTCAGTCTACCTCCAGTCTTTGGTGGAAAGAATGCTGAGAATCTGTGAAGCAGTGATAGTGGAAAAGGAGTGTCATTTTGATGAATCAAAAATTTCATTTTGTGTGTGTGTGTGTTTAATTTGTATTTAATGTGGCTCGGTAAGACTTGTATTTAGTATAATAAATAAAACTATTGTGGTGCTTAAGTTGTTTCATTGAAAATAACACTTTTAGGATGTGAAATAAAAAGCTTTTCGGGTAGCCAAATACTTATAGTCATCCACAGACAGTCTACTCCGCAGCTCCTCAGCATGGGTAGACGACCTATTGCTTCAAGCGGGATCGAAACACGACTGATTCGATATCAGTCAGATATCTTACCTTTAGGTCATCGTCGAATGAAACACGTATATAAAAGTGTGTGTGTATATATATATATATATATATATATATATATATATATATATATATATATATATATATATATATATATATATATATATATATATATATATATATATATGTGTGTGTGTGTGTATATATATATATATATATATATATATATATATATAATCAAAAATAATGATAGCACCCGTAAAATTCTCACTGACCATTCAGAAATCTTACTCATACAGATATATGGTTATGTGTTTAACAGAATACATATAGATTATATAAATATAAAACAGGTAATTTTGGGGATGAAAAATTATCATTATTTACACTATTGTTCCCCACCCTGCCTTCTTTTGGTGTATATATGTCCTACTGGATGCTGGCCTAGTGAATTTGGTAACGTAGTGATTGTCGATTTAATCGCTAGTTGGTGCTATGTGTATTTGCCCTCAGTGGAAATAGTCAAGCAATAACTGAACAGTACTAAACACAGACGATATTTCTAGACATGAAAAGTTGAAGGAGATCAGTAGATTAAACGGTTCAGTTCAGAATTCCTTGTAGGCTACCCAGATCGATATAAACCTGATGAAGGTTTGAGGGCAAAACGGCCGAAACGTTGTGATAACAACAGCACACATGAGGGCAATTGACCCAATATAAGTATAAATAATAAAATATATACAATTTAATTTACAATGTAATGAATTAAGAAGGATGATTTATCGAATTCATAATTGGTTTGCATTTTGTTTTCGGTTTTGGCATAATTTTCGGCATTTTTTTCTCACAGAGTAATCGTTTTAATATAGAAATTCTTGTTATACAGAAACAACAATTAACGAAGCGAATTTCTAACGACAATATAATGGGGTAGAAATTGATTAAATACCAGAAGAAATTAGTTTCTGAAAGCTGCATTCAGTCTATCTTCATCGTCTTAAAAGTGGACAAATAGGTTTTTAATTAAGAATTCATTCCGATTTAAAAGTCTGTCCGACTGAACTTTCTATTGTAAAATGAAAATAGATAAATAAAATGGAAGAAATTAAAGAGAATAATTAGGAGAAAGTACTGAAAATTACTAGCGAAACACTCACTACTTATAACCTAATGAACACACATCAGATATTTAAAGTCCTCTTTTTCAGGCTGAGAACAATTCAGCATACACTCAATACTTTCCTGGTTTCGACTGGGGTAGTTTGAAATGAATATTAGTTCAAGCCCGAGAGAGTCATCCTCCAGACAGTACCTCATCTTCGGGATGGGCTAGGTTTATTACCCTGTGCCTGAGGCGTCCCCAAAATGTTAAGTACCGACGAGGTTTGAGCATTTTATCCACGGTATTGCTGTTAAACCCACTTTAAACTGACCGTGTGTTACATTTGAGAGTGATGTGAGCGCACTGAAAAATACACAATTCAGAACACGCCCATATTAACGAAACCAATGTAGCTACTTATTAAGCAGAAATTTGATCTGACACAAGGCCGAAATTATGTAGCGCCCAGTAATGATTAATCTAATTACTCAGTTATAATTGATCTTTGCTAACTAATGGTTAGCGGAAGTGTCCAAACGAGAGCAGTAAAAAAAAGGGATGATAATACTGAAATAAACTATACTGTAACAAAATTAAATGCGAAGGGCTTTTAATTATTTAATTAAATAATAAAAAGAAAATATTCCTAACAAAACGGGAATGGAATTCATGTTTTCGTGTGGATGAAAGAGATCAAATATTAAATTTTGCTGTCATGTGTCGTATAAAAGTCGTTACAAAAAACAAAGCTTCATTTTTTTTTAAATAAAAAAAAAAAGATTAAAAATATCATAATCCAGCAATTACATAACCACGCATTTTTTTTATCAATTTCACTTCAAGTAAAGTAACTAGGAAACAAGTATGTTACTGGGTTTGGGTGATTTAGAAAACAGAAACTTTATTAAGGAGTAAGAACAAAAGAAGAGTAATCAGGAATACAGTCGAAAGCCATTGACATTGCATTTAAATTTTTGAAGATTAAAGTTGGCAGGAGAGCATGGATCCAGTCAAGTCAACTCAACTGTATATTGGTGAGACATCATCTCCAGTCAAGTATTGACCTTAAATTCATAAAGTTTACGCACCCTGGCGAAAAGTTCATCTGAACAGTTTTCGTGGAAGTATTTATAGAAAAGGCACAGGGAAGCAACTTTATCATGTTGGGAAAGTGACTGAAGCCGAGATACCAGGTCAGAACCAATAAAAATTGCTGATTCTTTCTTGGATTTTAACAAGGATCTCTAGGTACATGGCGGCAACACCGGACCATATGTGGCTGCAATATTCAAAGCGTGGTCGAATGACAGACTTATGGATATATAAGATAGATTCAGAAGAGAAAACCTTTCTATCAAAAACCACAAAGAGACAACTTTCTTAGCAGCTGATCTAGAACCGGATTCAATATAGTCTTTCCACTTCATGTCAGGCACATACATTAGCCCGAGAAGGTGAAAGGAGTCACTCTCCTGGGGGTTAGTATCATCCATGTTGGTGAAAGGCAGAAAGGCGGTGCACATAAAAATACACACATACAGATAAAGTAACTATTTTAAGGTCGCCGTGATATGATTATGGATCATTATTATTGCATACTGAATTCGATCTTATTCTCTAGCCGTACTAAGATCAGGTTAGGAAATACTATAAACGTGGTATGCGAATAATGAGCGCGTTTTAAGGAAAATATATACAAAAATAAAAATCTCCTGAGCCGACCAAGCATAGAAATGAATCCAATATGGGAACAATTAATAAGGAGTGCCAGAGAAAAGCGATAATAAAAAATTTAAAAAATTGCAATATGACCTCTGGTAAAAACATGAAATGATAATTGCAATATGAGTACTGGAAAAATGCTGCTGAGATATTAGGTTTATATAGACCCAGAAATTCATACACAGATGTCCTCATGGCACAGTGGATAAAGGCGTTGGTTAGATCCAGTGACAGGACCCAAAAAAGTGTGAGTTCAATACCCGGTTAAGGCAGTGGAGAACTTGCAGTGGGGAATTAACAGTAGATAACTGAAAACTGACATCCATTAAACATGGCAAGTGGAACTAGAAATGTCTACCCAAGTGAGCGAAATAAAGGGTTCAGTTCGACATTCCAACCACCTGAAGAAGGCCGGAGCGTACAACGGCCGAAACGTTGTAATAAGTATGGCGACAAAGATGAGGACAATATTCCGAATAATGTAAATAGTGTGCATAATACCTCATCTCAGAAATATAGACAGATACAAAAATAACATACAAATATAGTATCAGGAAGAGACAGTTGAAAATTCTGGAAAGGAAGGCTTGAATATTTGAGACTCACAGAACACAGATTGACAGAGGGGAAACAGCGATTAACCTATCTAAAAGCTCGTGTAAATGGATAACAAAACAGAGACTGAGAAAAATGTTAAGGATAGAGCTTTCTTTTACTATTCTTCGTCTAATACTAGGCACAAGAGCCAATCAAGGTAGAGGGTTACGAATTGAGGGAATACCAGGAGAGAACAAGATGGGTACATGATGAGGATATATAGGATAGATAGAGATTGTCCCTAAATTTGAAGAGTTTAAGATCGTAGTGATCGCGAAAGCATTCTCTCGGGAGTCTGTTCCCGAATACAACATTTCCCAGGAGGAAGCTGTCTTACTGAGATAAATATTAAGGAGACGCATCATAGGGTTTTGTTTTACTATTCTTCACCTTATACAAGGCGCAAGAGCCAATCTAGGTAGAGGGTTACTAAATGAGGGCATACAAGAATAATATTAATAATAATAATAATAATAATAATAAGAAGAAGAAGAAGAAGAAGAAGAAGAAGAAGAAGAAGAAGAAGAAAAGAAGAAGAAGAGCAATACAGAAATGTAGAAAAGAAATTATCCGTCCATCAAAAAGAACAACAGCTGTAGAAGCATAAATGTTGTCAGCAGGTTCATACAGAAGATTACGCCTTCAGAATTATATGAGTTTTTCATAGGCAGGAAGATCAACCATTGGCGTCTTACATAGACAATGGTGACAATAAAGTAATGAAATAAGAAAACATTACTTATTTCACGGGCAGAACATAATACCTGAAAGAAAAAGAATGACAAACATGCTTTTTTCTCTGAGAGAATTTTATACCGCTAAGTCATACACAAAATGATATACACATATTTACATTTGTCCCACACAGAGAATCTATAACACATATATGCAATAAGCAGTGTGAAAAGAGAAGGAAAAAAAGAGTCATTTATAATATTTGCCGAAGAGAAAACCGGACCTACTGGAGATTCTTCTGTGTTTCTGAATAAGCCATGTTTACGATTCCAGAATCGAGCAGTGTGGATTTATCTGTCATGTCACTAGCGAAGACCTATTTCCCTCAAACAAGGAAACGGCGAGTCATTTTTTTTTTCCTAAATTGAGAACTGCGAGCCGGAGATATTTTCTATATCTGGTGAAGATATATTTCCATAGGAAAACGGCACAATGGGATTGCAAGTTGTACTCCGTGACAGCTGGTTGCCCCAGGCAGAAACCCAGGCGAGGCAACTGCTCGGTTTGACTCCTGGAAAATAATTGGCTGACTAACCACTTTCATAGCATGACATCTTATCGACCAAAATGAGATAATTGCCTTTTCTATCCTTACATAAAACTGTTGAAAAATAAGTGCTGAATAATCACTGAGTTGGACAAATAAGTTGTCTTTTGTCACTAAATTTCACCGTACATGTGTTGAGCTTAGTTTGAACCCGTTTGAAATGTTACAATTTTTTTAATCAGAAATAAATGCACATTAATAATTTCACAGTTATGAAGTGTTAATACTCTGAAAATGAAATAAAGTGTGGTTTTATCCAAAGCATAAATATTCATCATTTCCATCCCAGAAATATTAATGTTTTTGACGTTACCAAATGTCAAAAAAACGCATTTACGTCTCAAAATAATCTTTTTCCTTGTCAATGCACTTGATTCATTGGGGGGTATTAATCAGATCGGTTCTACATCATCAAGTGATAAATCCAGATCAAATTCAGCTAATGTCGCTTCGGATTAATTGAACTCCTCGGAAAACATACTTTCAAATTCACGACGGACTTTGTGAGTATAGATACTGAATATGTATGTATATATGGCCACTCGTATTCGAGGATACCCGTCTACTAAGGCGGCTAGTCAATCCCTATTGCAGACGCTTGCTCAGGCACATCTATGTTTGTTCAACACCCACAGAGCCCACCTGTGGTTTATAGGAAAACTATGCTGAGCAGACCTTAGTTACAGTTTCTGGGAAAGAGCATGTTATCTAGCGTGATCAACAATTTGAACCAGGCCAGCACACTCAATCCCACGGCCACGATGAATAGCACAGCTACCGACGTCCTATAAGCGTTCCGTCTACCCAATTTCACTCATCTTGTTCAGTAAGAGAAAAGAAAAGACTGCTGTTTTGCTATTGCAATAGCCTAACTCTAACATGGCAGTGAATGTTCCTCAGAGACGAAAATGTTGCTTCAAATAATATCGATTCGGTCCTGCAGAGAAATGCATGATTTTTTTATCAATTTGTTTTCTATGTCTTCAACATAAATTGAATCAATTAAAGAATGATTTATTGAATGATTTGTTTTTTCACGGCTTATCAACCCCTTTAGGTCACTTAAAGCCAGAAAATATTTTAAGATTGTAATAATTTTCTTTTGAGATAATAATGATTTAGTGACACAAATCTTACTAATTAACCCTTAAGTGGGGAGAAGAGGTGGATTACTACTTTTCCCAAAGGTATTCGCTCATAAGTGTATATAACGAACCCAACTGAAACTTGAAATCAGGTCTGCTATTAACAATTCCGAGCTATTATTTATTACACCACCCACGCAACCAACATCTAGTATTCCCAAACAGTTACCCATCTAGGTACTGAACAGGCTTGATGTTAATTAACTTCAGTAATCGTACGGGAGCCGGTTTTTCAGTGTGATATGGCCGTAAGCCTACAGGTAAATACTCTCCATGCCATAGATTTAGCATGTCAGAAACGAGAAACTTATAAGAAAAAGAGATACTATGCTTTGTAGAACTGAATACTTACAGGGCACAGTGAAAGACAGTTAAGCATTAATAAACAGTGACTAACCTAGATTGACGAGTTTCAGTAATTAAATGACAGAACAATGAGATAAGAGATGGTAGAGAGACATTTTCAGCGATGACCTGAAAGGTTGTTTTGATTGATTTCGTTGTTATGGTTTACCAACCCATTTTGGGCTATTTAAAGTCAAAATGAATTTAGTATTGCAAGAATAATAATTTTTGAGAATAACTATGTTTTATTTTCCAGAAAGAAGTCCTACTATTTAATCCATAACTGGGAGAATGAGATAGATTCATATCTTCCCCATGTGTATTTGCGCGTACACGATTGTGACGAGGCTGACTGGAATTCGAAATCCGCTCTCCTTTTTCTCATTCCGAACCGCTACGCATGACACCACCTGCGTATCGGAAACGACCTGAAAACACATAGAAAGAAGAAAGCGAAGAAGAGAGAGAGAGAGAGAGAGAGAGAGAGAGAGAGAGAGAGTGAGAGAGAAAAGAAAAAGTAATAAAACAAGAAAAGGAAGAAGGCGGAAGAGAAGAACTGAGAAAGAAAAAAAGAATAAAAAGGCAAAAGAGGAGAAAAGTAAAAAAAAAAGAAAGAGTGGAGAATCATTATCAGCGGCGATGTTAAATGACGTAACAGAAGAAACTATACAGTACTTATCCTCTTGACTTTAATACTGGCATATTGTAGGTTAGATTAAGTACTTTTTAGAAATTCCATCTCCCTTTAGTACAAAGGATCCATGGCTTTCCACAGCTTTTTTTTTCTTTAATATCTGAGAATTATCAGGATGTCTTGCGAAGATATTTGAGTTGCTACCCATTTTTCCCACGTTTCTGACTCCATAGTAATCCTTTTCTTAGACTGGTTGCCAATCAGGACTGGAGAGTCCAGTCTAAAATGTTATTTAAATCAGAGTTGGGAGGAAAAGATACGAGTTCATGGTTCTTCCAAAGATATTAATAGAGAGTGAATGCAAGAGTCTAGGCTAGAATTTGGACCAGGTGTGTCAATCCCACTTTCAACTCAGGTATCCGTCGTTCTATCCACACGTGTACTACCATTTCGAAACAGAAATTTCCAAATTCCGAAACGTCTCTGGTAACCAACAGTTTCGCAAACAAGATGGTGTATGTTTTTTATCATAATTAATTTGTTTTTTAATCAATTCGACCCAAGGCATGGCAATAAAGCAACTAAGACGCAAGAGAGCGTTAGTTAATATGAGAAAAAGAAAAACACTATTAAGGAGAGGGAACAAAAAAGAACAGGAATTAAGAAGATAGGAATGACATAGCATTTAAATTTCTGAAGATCAAAGTTGTCTGTGAACCAAGAAGCCTGAAGTATTCCATAAGCGAAGAAGGGACTATTGGCAAAGTACTTAAGGTTATATTTATCCAATCTAGTACTGCGCTTAAATTCAGAAAGTTTAGGTACCAGAGAGGAAAGTTCATTATTATTAATATCATTTTTGTTATTTTTGATGTTCTTGCTTTTGTTTCGATGGTTTGCATTTAAGTTAATTTTATATATAATCTCTAGTTATTCGTTTCCGATACTCGTCTTCCCTAGTGGCTAGCTGTTCGCTGTTGATGGCACCTTATTAAGTCCATCTGTGTTGCTTCAACACGCACAAAATCAACCTCTGGTTTATACAGCAGCTATACTGAGCAGATCTGAATTACAATTTCTGGGATAGAACAGATAATCCGGAGTGATCTGGAGTTGAGCAAACCTTAGATCACGCTGACCCACCGTACTAACAAAACCACTGATTGCTTCCGAAGATTTTCTTGTACTCAATTTCACACAGAATGCATGGGACAACCCTTAGTATGGTTTCCCGGCATTTCCAAATAATGTGATCGTTTCACCATGCTATTATCAAGAAACCATTTCCTTGAGGAATCAGCCATGATGCAATTCGAAACCGGGTTTCAGAGTCGGAACGCTAGCATTCTAACCAATTGGCCTCGTTCTCATATTATTTTTGTTTAAATAAAATGGATCACCCCTTGATATTCTATAGGAATCAGACAAAGTTACGGAGTTTTTTTTGTAATTCAGAATGTCATTGACTTTTGTATTCCACGTCTAAGTATAGAGATAAACAAGAAACAACGTTTGCCTTATTAAAAAGAAACTCATTTTCTCGCAAACGAGAAATTGAAACACGTCCCTCTCACCGAATTCGGTACTTGCGCTTTGAATTAATAACGCTACTGCTCAAAGGTAACATAATGGAGTATATATATATATATATATATATATATATATATATATATATATATATATATATTCCGAATGTCAATAGTAATCAAATAGGCATCTTCCGTATCTTTTTTTCCTCCTGTGATTGAATTTTCCGTTTTGTATTTTTGGGTTTTTTTTTTCTTAGAGTCCCCTCAAAGATTCCAGACGAATTTATCACACCAGAATTTTATTCTTTTTGCATTTCATTTCTTGCTAGTTCTACCAAATACGAATCATGGAAGCTTTCTGAACTGCTTGATTGAAATAAGGGCAGAGAGGGAAAAGACATGGGTAATGGCGGTTGGGGAGAAGTAACAATCTCTGAAAAACATCCTCCGGTTTCTTTTATTAGTCTTCGAGGACCTATTCTGTACAACTCTACATTTTATTGGAGATTTAGGGAATATTTGATTGCACCAAAATAGAATCAAATGGAAAAGCTACAGAAAACAGACAAGGTGCGAAATCCCAAAGAAATATCGTTCTCGTGTTAGTGTAAATAATTCAACTCTGAATCCTGAAGGTAATGAATAGAAGACTCAGTTGATATTTTCGTTTATTACAGAATCAATGTTCTTTTTAACATACCTTTCTTTTTGTGCATCTCTCTTCCGATCTCCAGGCTATGTTATTTCCACGAAATAAAAAAATAATCCATTTAAAAAGTTCAATTTCAGTTACATATAAATAGATTCATAAGACAGGCTCATCGTTTCAAAAGAATTCTTAGCTTAAGAAAGATGTGAAGACTTAAACACTTTAAAATCCCGATTTAATATTTTACTTAATCTAGACATCTCTCAAAGTTTTTATGCATTCTAAAGTTCATCAATACAAAGTTACGGAATTAGGCTGTGCTATGAACGTAGGAAGGCGTGGTCGGAAATGAAGATAAGAAGGATATATATGACTTTAAGAGGTTAAGATTACAGTGTTCAATTAAGAAAATAGCTGTCCAGGTGGATATTTCTCCTTATAAATGGAATCCTGGGAGATGTGGGTGATACTATTCTTTGAACGTGACAGGGTGATTCCTTGCTGTAAAGGTCTAAACCGGTAAAAATAAAGAGTGGGGCTCATCTGAATATTTGTCATTGAAATAGCAATAACTTAGTGATCAGCTTGACACGTCATAGGAAGCAGAATGGAAAATGGAAAATATATCCTATACTACTTGTTGAAATATCAACTCAATAATGTTAAGTTTAATAATATAACGAAACAATTGACAGAACAGAAACAAGAGACATCCCTAGCTACATCAATAAGCCAAATGTCGACAAATCCATATATATATTGAGAGATAGATAGATAGATAGATAGATATTAGTGGTCAATATATATATATATATATATATATATATATATATATATATATATATATATATATATATATATATAAACTACCAAGAGGATATAATCCAGGTAGAGCTCAATGTTCAGGACAGAGCAAGAATATAATATAAAAGGCTCAAACACAAATAGTCCATGGTTATAATTTATTATATTGGAATCGTAATCACGATCCAATTCATCAGATCTATAAATTCAAAAATTTAAATTTGGAGGTCTGATGAACTGGATCGTGATTACGATTACAATGTAATAAATTATAACCATGGAATATTAGTGTTTGAACCTGATATATATATATATATATATATATATATATATATATATATATATATATATATATATATATATATATATATATATTACATGAATCATTCATACAAAAAACAGATAGTGAAGTTAATGATATAAATGGTGAGATTTATATCATTAACTTCACTATCTGTTATTTGTATGAATGATTCATGTAATATAAATTGAACTGCACCACATACTTGATACATATATATATATATATATATATATATATATATATATATATATATATATATATATATATATATATATATATATATAAGTGGACATTGAGGTTAACACCCAGCGGTTACAAATGGGTACTAAAATGTTTGTAATACAAAATTAATGCTCCAATCCATATCCTGATATTGGTTATCAACTTACTGAACATTTCATCTAAACTTAAAATAAGAGAAGTCCTAGTTTTTTCTTTTTTACTTTTCATTACTTTTCATCACAATTTACACAATTTGATTTTTTTAAAACGAGCCGATGAATTTACTAGTTGCAAAATTCAAAATCTAGCAGCACTGGCATTTCAAATATACCCCATTTTGGCACATCTTATACAAAGATGGTGTAACTATATAAATAAGTCAAATGCGTTTATCAATCGGCTTGCGACCATATCACCTTGAAACGCCGGTTCCCGTACGATCACTGATATTAAGCAACGTTGAACCTGGTCAGTACCTAGATGGGTGACGGCTTAGAAATATAGGGTGCTGTAAACTTGAATGTGCGTGTGATGTAATTGCTCCGAATTGTTAATCGAAGAGCCGTGTCCCAATTCTAGTCGGGTTTGTTATAATCTTATACGTACAAATATCCTTGTATGACTCCAACTCTTGTACCCCAGTTATGGGTTAATTAGTAGGACCTGTATCACGAAATCATTATTAACTAAAGTGATGAACCGTAGAAAAGGAATCAGTCAAACCAATTAGTTTATTAAAAAATTATAAGAAGATTTTTTCTCTAACTCCGATATTAAATTCCAAATTATCGCCATAAGATGTTGCAAAAAATCGCGTGTGGTTGTCAGCGTAATTTTAATGGAATATCCTTTAAATACAACGTCTAAATACTTTTGGGGTCACTGTTTTGGGTACTGTTTGGGGTACTGATATCACAAAGGAGTGCCAAAAGAACCACTTTAAACTTCGGTAACTGGCCGGAAAATAACGATTAAAAAATCTTGGAAATTTTCTCGCCCGTCTGTAAGTATTAAGAATTGTTTTGCGTAAAACAAGGCTTGTTGTATGTGAACCATTTAACAACCGTTGATTTATCAGGAAAATACTGTTTGTTTTAAAAGTTTGAAACTTTGGAAATGCCCAGAGTATATCCAACACAGTTTCAGTCATAAATTTATGGACGTGAACGGCAAAGGATGTTATTCTTGGAGATTATCAATTATGATGAAAGAGACAACAAATGCATATATGTCAAGTTTTCTTGTCCAGCCATCGATTTGAAATATAGTTAGGAGTTTCTTCATTGTTTTATTTCTGAATTGATTCCAGGGAGAAACGTTAATGTCACTATATACATTCATGCACACATACATAGATGGTGTGAGTGTGCACGTGCGAGTGTGTTTGTGTGTGTGTGTATGTGAGTGTGTGTGTGTTTGAGAGAGAGAGCTCAAAGCTCCTGATCCTGTCATTAACATATACACGCACACACTCATATATATATATTTATATATATGTGTGTGTGTGAGAGAGAGAGAGAGAGAGAGAGAGAGAGAGAGAGAGAGCGTGTCTGTGTGTATGCGCACACGTGATTAAACATATATATAATTATATTGTTTATAGGTTGAAATATAGCGGAATACAGTGTTTCTATATATAAAACCTGTGCGGACACCAGAATCAACACTTCAGGAAGCTTCTTCGTATCACGCTCTATGTGTGTCTTCAGATGGTCTAACTATTGCTTAACACTTGAAACTTTCAGTTACTATCCAGTGTTGATCTTTATATCCACAATATATATGAACAAATTTGGATAGATAGATAGATAGATAGATAGATAGATATGCATGCATTACTAAAGAAGTAACAAATTTAATTAATTATTGTATGCTCATATTTGAGTAAGTGCTTTGTTTATTTATTAAACAGTTTATTTGTTCATTTTCGTCTACCGGCCTGAATATTCGAGAAATCTTATTAAAAGAAATGATGCTCTTTCCCAGCGGTGTCATGGATAGCGACTCGAAATGTGAAATTGGTGTACTGAGTTCGAATTCTAGTCGAGTTCGTTATATTCTCTTATGGGCAAATACCCTTGAGAAAGAAATGAATCGACCGCTAATTCAATATTAGTAATAATAATAATTAACGCGATGGCGTAGAATCCTTGTGTTAGTGTCCAGGTGAACAGTAACTCCACTGCGAGTCATAGAACGTTAGTTCTGCCCAGCAATCCCCGAAGGAAGATGACTTCTCTGTGCCTTGGTTGGCACCACACCTAGTGTCGGTTTCATAAACAAAATACATTACAGAAGGAAGAAACAATTGATTATTGCAATAATGGAAATAAACAATGAAAGAATAAACTACTATGGCTGTGAGTACGCCAAAGTGTAAGATTGGAAGAATTAAGGTGGGATTAGAGTGGAAAGCCAGGCTTCAACAGGGATTTATCCAGATAATGCCGAAGCATACAATAGTCTTTCTATAGATCTGATTGCAAACGGAAAACGTAGAAAGAAGAAGAAGAAGAAGAAGAAGAAGAAGAAGAAGAAGAAGAAGAAGAAGAAGAAGAAGAAGAAGAAGAAGAAGATGATGATGATGATGATGATGATTTTCTACCTATCACGTGTGAATGCACGTGCGATACCCTACCCTCGTCAGCCGCCAACCAGGGGAGGTAACACAGTTTCGGTGGGTGAGGTGGTGCTGCCACCCCTGGCGCCACCAATAGCTTTTGCTATCAGACAGGGTATTGTTTTTGTAGACGTGTCAGTCACTTGCGATTTCTTTTTACAACTGCATCTGCGATTTTCAACGTTGTGTTAAAAGCGTTTGCTTTTGATCGTTAACCAATACGCAACGACCTCGTAGCGACCGTTGTTAATGACGTATGGAATGGAAGGTATGCAGCTGTGTTTCACGTCGGAAGTAGCATTGTGTTGCGAGCATGGTTTTATTTTGCTTTTGTTTTTTGTTTTTTATCTTGACCAGATCCAACTCAATGCCTACTGAGCTGGAGACGATGTGAAGCACGCTTCAGGTTCTGGCCAGTGATGCCCACCTTCAAAAGGAAGGGGTTGATTGACCGTCCAAGGAAACTACGCCACCGGACCTCAATAGGTAGCACATGACATATCCATCTCTTTTCCACACAGTCAGATCGCAGTGACTCGTAGCGGTTTTTCTTTCGATCGTATACCTTCCGCGTGTTCTCTTCCCATGGAACCGTTAATTCTACTAGGAGGAAGCGCTTCTTTTAATTAGACCACGCTACAACGTCACGTCATACGTCTGTTTGAATGATGTGTACTGAAAATTACAGAGATCAATTAACACCTTCTAATCACGGGCACCATTCAGTAGTGTCATGTTATTTGAGTTTTTCCTTGTAAAAATGGATCTTAGGCTATCTGGCCGTTACAAGCAGTGTGTACCGACTAAGTCCATGACCACTTCTAGCACTTTGTTATGACGCCACGCGTGATTGTGGGCATGCAGAGAGCACGTGTCGTAAAGTGCATCGATCACTTTGACGTAATGTGCATACATCGGTGACAGTGTACACCCACACACACACACAGAGCTTTAGATTGGTCGCATTTCGTAAGAGATCATAGGTAGATCGCAGAAGGAATTGTATCGCCAATTGCAGTCAGGGAATTCCATGATAGCTTCAGTGGATCAATATCACACCATGTAGTCAAAGCACATTGGATTGAGAAACAGCAATACCTGTTCGCTGCTCTTCCTCGAGATTCCTGATTTCTTCAATCACCATGTCTCGTTTATCCTTTAAACCCGGTTTGGAGAAAAACTGGTTGCTTGTGCTTCCCAGGTCAGCTCAATTGGTTTGGGTCAAGTCCATAATCTCCTTGGTTCGCAGGCTGGGTTCTGTTTCTTGGGTGTCTTCTATTGCCGACTATTTGATTGCCTGTTTTGATATCTGGCTGTAACTTTTAGACGAACTCTCGAGCGAGTCCCTCATCATGATGTGAAGGTGTACCTTCTCGACCTTGAACTCCTCCACCAATGAGGGGAGGGGGTGCAGATTTCCGGCAATAGTCCTACTGTGGAGAAGCTGGGGGTACTCCAAGTCACTGGCGTAGGTACTTGTTGATACACTGTTGCGTCTGCCGAATGCGAGACAGTGTAATATCAGACACCTGAACGGCCACAGAAGCCGGGGTAGCAAATTCATGTTAGCAGCACCAAGCCTTCAGTTTGTCGAATGTCGATGTATTCAAGGTCATCTAGTGCCACTTTCTGCACTCGTTTGCTTCGGTGCCGATCAGTGAGTGGAATTTCATACATCCGTCAGAGGCTCATCACTGGCTTCTGTCTGTCTGGGTCATATCACATCCACTGCGGAAGTGAATCTCCCTGACAGAGCCTCTGAGTAATGTTAAGCTCAGGCTTTTATTGAAGTTTATCCTTCATTCTCGCCCACGTGAAGCGGTTATGGCAGCGCTGCTGCGGGTCATCGGCACCGATCTTAGACGGGACCAGAATGGTGATGTGAACCATGAACGCTCTGGAAGGGGGAAGGACCATTTGTTCCTTAGTCATCACTCCATTTGCAGTGTCTGCTGTACCCGCTATGAGTTCCATGGACATAATGAAAAGAAGTGGTGAAATCAGACACACCGTCATGATGCCGACCTCGAGGGCTTGGCCACTTGGTGGTGGAGTTACCAACGGTGAACTGCATCAACGGGGTTCTGAAATATTTCATCATCATTTCCCCAACTAACTAGGGAAATTGAAAAATCCAAGGAGCATTCGAAAATTAACTCATGACGAACTGATACATACGTATTCGCCAGATCAGGCCAAATTACATGAAGCTCATTTTAATTTTGTTTGGCCAATAGGATTGAGTTCCAAATCATGTGTGAATGCTCCAGACAACTAGGGAGGCCAGGTATCCCAGCCTTCTGGACAGCTGTGTTTATATAATGCTTACCTAGCAAGAAGTCCTTCATACGACGGACAGGAACTCCAAAAATATTTCCCTTTTACATTCAAGAGTGATATAGGGCGGAAATTAGCAATGCCTTTCTTAAGTATCGAAATGCCGTCCGCCAGGTACCATTCTTGTAGTACAAGACCGTGTTTCTATTCCCGCTGGTGGAGGATGATGGGTCGCTTGATGTCGTTTGGACAATTTTTATATAACTTGTAGGATTTTCCATTTATTCCCGGTGCAATACCGACACGGGATTCGCGGACGAATTCCTGAATTTCCCTCATCTGAACATGACCTCTGGATCTTGTGGCCTAGCAAGATCATTAATAGGAGGGACTGGAACATCTTACCAAGCATCAGAATACGTCATCCTCGGGTGGTTCTCGAGTTCCTCTCCTATGGTACATCGAATTTGCCGCTCTTATTCTCCGTGGACGGCTTTTTAGCAAAAGCGTAAGGATTGTTGTAAAATGATATTCGAGACTGCCGCTTTTTCTTCCGAGGTTTCCTTTGGGTCTCAGCTCTAAAGATCACTCGAAATCCTCTCTTTAATATCGTTAAGCAGGTCTTTAAGGCCTGCCCTCTCATGAATTGGAGCTTCTTTGAGTTGGAGCTTCACAATATTCTGCTCTGTTCGTAGTTTACTCTTCTGAATCTATCGTCTATTTGGTCGCTTCTCTTCTCCCCTATGCCCTTGTACAGTTATCAGGGCAAACTACTCAAGATACACCTCGTACACAACTCTCTCCGCTGGCTAATGGGGTCCTTTAAATGACTGGTAAGTATTAATGAGCGTTCCTGATCGAGATTCGACCAGGTAGCTCTCTGATTGCCTTTAGGCCAATGGATGCTTGTCTTGCTTGGAATTTCTCCAGGGTGCTGACGCTGAGCAATGCGATCCGGAACTCTGTGGGTGTAATCCGGATTCATAATCCCATCATTCCACTTACATTTATAATTAATGATATTACATAATAATAATAATAATAATAATAATAATAATAATAATAATAATAATAATGATGATGAAGAAGAAGAACAAGAACAAGAAGGAGAAGAAGAACAAGAAGAAGAAGACAAGCATAAGAGCATATTCACGATGTAATGAACATTACAGTAATGTTAATCCAATTTAGTGCCCTGGAGGTAATCACGCAATACGTTGCCAGAGACTGTTTAATATAAAGCGTGTCTGTACAAATAAACTACATCTTTGTCTATCATTGATATTTGCTAAGTGTTACAAAACGAGTAAAGAAAGTCTGATTTGCAAAGTAGGTAGTCACTCCACGATTGAAACATTTAACGCAACACATACTTCTAATGCTTATATATTTTTCTTGCCTCAAATAAATTGAATCAAAATATTAAACAAAGAATTCGACGTGTTCTTCAAGAGACACGTCAGTTCTACTCTCTCATACTGTCATAATGCATTCAAAAAACGTTTAAAATATCGTTTGTCTAAAACCATTTTCCCAGATCAATGATTAAAAATGGTTTCCAGTAAATGAACTTTGCAGATCTTTAAAAAGACAATCCTTCAAACGAACTGATAGAATAACGCTGCAGAATCTCTACCAAGAACTTTACCAAAGAACAGAAACTACATCACTTGAAGAGTTCCAACGGCAGTAACAACTAAAATAACTCGAAGAGAAAATAATAACATAATCCCGATGTTAACTTTTCAGACCTACTTAAATAAAACGTTAAGAAGCAAACTACCAATCATCATCATCATCATCATCATCATCATCCGTCGACTTCCCTATGGTAGGACAGAACTTCATTGATAATCTCTTTCCCCACTGTTCGGTCCAGTATCGCCGTACTCAGATCCACAATGTCTAACCCTGGGCCCCGAGCTATGGTAACTGAGACAGTCAATTTTCGCGAGAAGACACCTCCGGAAGGATACCATAGGAGTAAGGATGAGACGATTTCCCTGTCCATTTAGTGGCAGCGGCCGACAAACTGTAATCGTTTTGTTTGAGCTTAACAGATATTGGTCTCAGTTCTCCGTAAATTGTGTTAAGCGTTGCATGGGATCTTCAACTAATATCCTGGATTTTTCTAAGTAGATTTGTATATGTTCCATCCAGTCGTCTTTCAAGACGAACGGATAATGTCCAAGATATATAATAATAAATAATACCTAAAAGATTAGTAACACTGGATATGAGAAAAGATTTTTCCTGGGAAACTGATTTAAGAAAGATGTTATAATTCATTATTATATGATATTATATTTTAATGATTTTATTCTTTAAAAATTTCAACTAGCATTAATGCTAATTTTTCGGTCAATGAATGCAGAATTTTGCTTTGTTAAGAACCGTCTATTATCACCATTAGAATTACTATATAAGTATTAAGTTCTCTGATCAGTATTAAAATATCACAGCTGAGAAAGATTGTGAAGTTAGATAGTGTTTTTTTTTCATCTTCTACTAATAATTATTAACTTTTGTTCTCCAATCTATATTTTATTGTAGGCTTACCAACTATTTTTGCTTTCGTTACATATGTGTGACGACCAGCCATCTTAATTATTTTAGTTAAAGAAAAATAATTTAAGTTACAAACAAAATATTCACGTCATAAGAACTCAAACACTTTACAAACTATTCTTTCTTTTTTTCATTTAGACAAATTGTTTAAACTTAATGTTATATCTTCTGCTTAACCTAGGGCGGACTGTGCGTATTGAACACACTATGCTAGCAAATGCTCTTGCAGAATGACCTCGTTAATCATTACTGTAGGGTAACCCTAAAACCCTAACCCTAAAACAGATTCCAATTCTTTTTTTATTTGTAGGTGTATTTGCATCTGGTATTTTCTTTTCTCAAATGTGTGTCTGATGAAATTCCATCTTTGGAAATCTGGTATCCCAGATATGTTATTTTGTTACAATTTAACACACGTTAATCCTTGTTTAATCCCAGCATTTTTTAAATTTGTTTAAAGTATGACCCGTTTCTTTGTTTTAGCCCTTCTCTACTGATAGCACCAATACATATTGTATTGATGATCATATTCTTAAAATCATGACGTCTTGATAGATGATTATGTTTTAATATCACCAGTTAGTACATTTTCAATAGCTTTTTGAAAAATAATACTTGCTATTTTTACACCATAAGGCATATACATCCATCTGAGTAAGCCTATCGGAGAGTTAATTTTACTGACCTCTTTAAATTTTTCATCAATTTGTATCTGGATTTAGGCAGATTTAAGGTCAATTTTAGCAAAGTATTTCAGTGTGAAAGAATAGTAGACTGAGAACAAAGAAGCATGGTAAAAAACGTCAAAGGTTGTTTTGTGCTGCAAGAGATAGGAAGTCGAGGAGCCCCTTGACCGTCTACTTTCTGAACGAACACGACACAGAAGGAAAGCTCCAATAAGGTGATAAGGTTTCAGGTAGAGAGTTGGAACGAAAGAAAATAGTAGGGACGAATTTGCTTTTAAGATAGTCCCATTCTTTATTTTACTTAGACCACTAAGCCTTTTTGGTAATCTGCACCTACCTCAACCAAAAAAGCGAGGCACAAAAACCGATTTAAAAATTATATGTACGTACTCATTAACTGCAAATAGAAGTTTTAATTTTGGCTCTAACGGAAATTGACGAAGAAGAAAAAAAAGAATGCGTTTTTTTTTTGTAACAATAATTAATATTATCTTTAATTGTCGTAATTATCCTCTAGAATTCATCAACTATTCTCCTCTATTGAAGGTTCTTGATTGATTTAATTGGTTACATGAGAATTACTTAATATATTTCCGTTATGACGTATTGATTTTTGCAATCGATTAAATATCATGTTTTGCATAAAAAGAAAACCTCATTTTTCTAAAGCCGGTTAGGCTTTCAGTTACGTCAGAGACAAAAGTCAGTTACCATTTTATGGAATGCACACCTCTTGTTGGGCCCCATGCGAAATATATATCTGTTAGTTTTATTCTTACGTCCAAAAATAGAGTAAGAATATTTTTAATCTGACTTTATTTGTTATTACTAAAGGAAAAAAAAAGGTCTATAGGCGTTATTTTCGAGGGTACACGTGTTTGACATCATTGTTATTTTAACCAGTGGAATATATATTCAACCAACCTATAAATGGAGAAGTCCTTACTAACTAAAACTATGACTGCCGATAGAATTCACTTTTTCTATCACGGAAACCGCTCCTTTAGGTGAAGTGAACCCTACCAATTAGGCTACAGGGAACAATGATAACTCAAAGCTCTCTGCTTTACGCTGGTAATTGAGCTTTATGTTGGTATGTCGTGATCTAATTGATGGAGCACACTTCAAGCATGAGTCAGCATTAAGAAGAGAGAAAACACTGAAATGAAATAAAATTCTAAACTGAACACGTTATTTAATTTACGAGGGTAGATTACGGTTTGTGAATTTGGTAACATAGTGATTTTGAGTTCAATCCCTAGCTCGGGCAGTATGTACCTGCAATCTGTGGAAAAGCCGAGCAATAAATGAACAATACGAAATAAAAATAAGTTATGAACAGAGGAACGAGAATAGTCTACCACGTAGATTAAATTAGGTGTTCAGTTCAGAATTTCCTGTAGGTTATCCAGCTCGATATACACCTGAGGAAGACCGGACGGAACAACGCCTGAAACGTTGTGATAACAACCACAAAATATGACGACAATCGTCTCAATACAAATAGTGTCAATAAAATGTAACCGTACTTTACTTTTTGGAAAATAAACTTTATAAAGAAAAACGGAACTTAATTTTGACTCAAGCTAATATTTCTGAAATGTTCAAGGATATTTTTTATACTTTTTTCCCAAAATCAGAGTAAACTAATTGTTTTTCGTGTTTAGCAAATATATGTGGATGGCCTCAGCCGTACCTGCCGTCTTTAGTTTGCTTGTTCTCATTTAAATGTTTACACAGACTGCAGATATTAGCGAGGCCTCTCATATATAATGTAAATGAACACAAAACTAAAGACGTCTAATTAAATGGTGACAGAGATAAATCGAATCGTGAAGATTACAATCAAATCATTCTTATTACTGTACATCTCCTCTAATTAGCATACATTGTTTACATATATACAGGGTGCGGTAGACATACCTCCAACATATACTTCCCAGAAATCCCTCCCACATAATGGTAAGACATTAGTGGCAATGGTGTCTTCATCTAGCGTCTTAACATTATTTGTTTTTTTTTTCTGGGAGGTAAATGTGGGATGTATTTTTGCGGTACCCTGTGTGTGTTAACGTAGGTCTATATCAAAAACAAATAAAGAAATTAACGACAAAGAAAGAAAGGAAACAAAAAAAGACTCACGGAATGGAAATATGAGGAAAAATCAGGAAAATGCAGGTAATTGGGAATTTTAATAAAAACGATAGAGAGAAAGGTGAGGAAGGACAAATGAAATATCAAAGGAAGAAAGAAAACAAAGATGGAAGACAAAATAAATTTCCCAGTCTTCTTTTCAAAAGAAAGAAAGAATAATAAAAGAAAGACGCAAACAGACGACAAGACCAGAACAATCCATCAGACAAAAAAAAAGGCAGATATAAATAAACTATACTCTCAACCAGAGGGAAAAGAAAGCAAGAAAGGAGGGAAAATAAAAATGAAAATTAAAAAATTAATATTCCATGAAAGAAAAAACGAAATAAAGAAAAAATTACAACATGGGAAAAAAAGTGGAAGGAATTTGTGTAGAACAAAAAATTTGTAAAAATGAAAGAAAACAAGAAAAAAAAATATAAAAGAAAGATGAAGAAAATTAAATTTAATTTCCACCCTTATTTTGTCTCCTTTCTCGATGTAATGTAGTATGTGATTGACACCGATAAATACCAGAATGTATTAATCAAATAATATGTCCATTTAGAACATTTTATCTAAGAAGAGTTGATCTGTGGTGACCCCAATATGTACTGGGTACACTGTACAAGATACCAAAATATGTTTTGTAATTGGTGTCAACTAAGAAAGTCAAAAGAACTAGAAGCTGTTCTCAAACCCACCAAGTGCAAAATCGGGCTTCACAATATGTCGGTGATTGCATCTCTATAAAAAAGGGGGAAAAATACACCTGAACATAGGATATGTACAAAGAAGACAAGAAAATGTGAGTAAGTTTTATAAATAGCCACCCTTCGAGGGGAAAAATAGAATCTCTGAAGAAAGGGTATCGAATGTTCGAAGAAAAAATTGAAACAACATGCCCTAGATTCTGCAGACGGAGTCAAGAAATGCCTAAATAATTATTTTCCCTAATGAAAATTTACTCTCGTATTCTAATCAGACGTTGCTATCATTAAAATTGAAGTAAGCATGTGAACAATAAGTAAATGTTTAGTTTAGTAGCCGTATTCTGTCAATAACACGGACATTAATTGTTTATTATTAACAAGTCCTTTCTCTCTCTTTTAAAGCATTTCTATACTAAAACCGTAACTTTATTCCATCTGGCACACTTAGTTGCTGAACATTGACAATCCTTTTCTTCTTGATAATCATTCTATGAAGATCATTGACATTGCATTTCTTCTATTGAATTTACATTTTATATAATATTGAAGAAAAGAAAGAAAGATGTACAAAATGTTTTACCTTTATACATCAGTCATTAGTTCTCAAGTCGGTATCAATTCCGATGACACAGCTTATCTATTCGTGTCTTAATAGTAAATCTGATCTGTTCAATAAGGTCAAATTTGAAGCTGATCTCAAAAATTACCTACAATCTGTTGTTATCTGGAGCAAGAAACGGATTATTAATTCTAAACCCATCCAAAACGAAACTTAACTGTCTTATTCTTCATCTTTATGTACCATGTCTCTTCAGGACGTAGGCAGTCATGGTTCTCCACAATTTCCTGTCTTTTCTAGCTCTTCATAAAAAAATGTCTTTTTGTTATTTCTCCTAAACCCTGTTCTACCATCCATTTACTCAAGCTCACTAATTAGGTTAGGTCTGACACTCTAGCCTTCCATCTGTCCCGTAAGTATCAGATTTTTTTAGACATTTTTTCTCATTATGTGCCCTAGAAATTTTAACTGTCTTTTCCTGATGTTAATAAGGTTCCTTTTTATTTCTGTTTTCTCTAAAACTTGTTCATTGCTCACATGTTCGGTCTATGGTATCCTCAGTATCCTTCTATATATCCACATTTCTGTTGCTTCAATTTACTTCTTTCTGAGGAGGTTTCCAGCACCCACTGTCATATAGAGGGAGTCACAGTATTTACATTAGTCGGACTCATCTTTGTCGCCATATTTGTCACAACGTTTCGGCCGTTGTATGCTCCGGCCTTCTTCAGGTGGTTGGAATTTGGAACCGAACCCTTTATTTCGATCACTGGGGTAGACTGTTCTAGTTCCACGAGTCATGTTTGATGGATGTCAGTTATCAGTTATCTCCTGCTAATTTTTCCCTCTGAAAGTTCTCCACTGCCTTAACCGGGTATTGAACTCACACTCTTTGGGTCTGTCACTGGATCTAACCAACGACTTTATCCACTGTGCCTTGAGGACATCTGGGTATGAATTTCTGGGTATTATAAACCTAATGTTTTCAGCAACCATTTTATACCAGTACTCATATTGCAATTTTGCTGTTATCATTATATGATTTTACCAGATCTCATATTGCAACTTTTTGTTATCATTGCTTTTCTCTGGCACTCCTTATTACTGGTTCCCATATTGTATTTATTTCTATGCTTGGTCGACTCAGGAGATTTCTGTGGCCTAGCATATGTGCTGATTCCTTAAGTTTATGAATTTTCCAATGGTGTTCCCTGTCTATGATCTCAACATGATCCCACAGCGGACGGTGATCTCCCTTCTCTCTCCCTATGTGGTCAGCCACACCTGATTTTTCTACTTCCCCTTGCGTTACAGCTTTCTGGTGTTCTTTAAGCCTTACCTTGGGGGGGGGGCTGTCTCTTCTTTATATTCCTTTCCGCAGCTGAGTGTGAGTTCAATACCCGGTTAAGGCAGTGGAGAACTTTCAGAGGGAAAATTAGCAGGAGATAACTGATAACCGACATCCATCAAACATGGCTCGTGGAACTAGAACAGTCTGCCCCAGTGATCGAAAATAAAGGGTTCAGTTCGAAATTCCAACCATCTGAAGAAGGCCGGGGCGTGCAACGGCCGAAACGTTGTGACAAATATGGCGACAAAGATGAGGACAATAGTCCGACTAATGTAAATACTGTACATAATACCTCATCTCAGAAATATAGACAGACTCAGAGGGAGTGATTATCAGGTAACAATTCAGTAACCTTGTTTTGTGTCGAACGAAATATTTTCTGTTTCTTGATACTCTGCTCAGCTTTTGGAATTCATCTTCGGATTTCAATGTCGCTCTTTCCGTCCTCTGATCTTTTTTTGCTTTCCATCAGCATAGGTGATGCTCACCTCCAGGAGAGTGGCTCACTGCGCTTACTCGAGCTAACTTTTTCCACTAAGATAAGGTGGAAAGATTATATTGAATCAATATATATATATATATATATTTACTCCGGCTTTAGTTGCTAGGTCTGCTGTTAGGCAATTTGGTTCACTGTGTCGTGCTAAACAATTTATAAGTCTACCATTTATCCATATCTTGAATATTGCTTTCAAACCTGGTCTGGTGCTTCTGCTATGTATTTAGTGATTCTTGATGAAACCCAAAGAAAAATCTGCAATACTATCGGTCCTGATCTGGAATCTCGGCTTCAGTCGCTTTCCCACCGCCGTAATATATTTTCCCTTTGCCTTTTCTATAAGTATTTTCGTAGTAATTGTTCTGATATGCTTTCCTCTTTGGCACCTCGACTTTACCAATTCATGCGCAGTACTCGATTGGCGGTTAAGTCTTATCATTCTAGAGTTGAAATTTCTAAATGTAACCGCATGTTCTAGGCTAAAAGTATCTTTCCGCGCACTTCTCGCTGATGGAACGAAAAGATAATTTCTCCAAGCCTCGCGCGTTGCGGCTCCTTATCAAGGGTTTCTTAGAAGCGTCCCCATTTCTTTTGAACAATTTGACACACGTTTTCCCACTAACACTAATGAAACTTTCTTTCTTCAATTCTTTTCTTTTTTTTTTTGCGTGTTTAGTTTAAGACTATTTTCTGAATAAGAAATTGGGAGGCAAATATCTTATCATTAAATCAGTTAACTCGGACCACCAAGTTTAGCGAATATCAAGACACGCAGCATCTGGTTACTGCTAACAAGAATTTTACTTTTCATCCAAATTTTCACAGATGAATTTATATTTACAGCCGGTTACTCAAACTGACATCGTATTTTTTTATTTATTTTTATGTGGCTTGAAAAAATTACTTGAGAAGAGATAATAAAACTAAAAAGCGTATAAAGCACATTACACGGGAAATTAAAGCTGACAGCATTTTGGTCAGCCATCTTGACTATGTCATAAAACGACTGACTTGCTTTAAAAACAAGTTCAGTCTTCTGCTTTTGAGTTCTGAGAATGCGAAGAGACTAATTTAATTCACAGGTGTTAATTAATTTTTGTAATTAATTTTGTCACTAAGATTTAATCGGATTTTCCCCCATTCTTGGTCTGTTTATTTCACGGAAAAATTATCTCGATGCTACATTACTAAATATTTCTTAACGCCGTTGGTACCACATAACCCAATTCTCACTGCCGCATGATCGGGTCCTAGGTGATTAAACCGGATCCCCCGCCAGGTTTCTATAGTGAAGGTTTGGCTTGACAGGTTAAAACAATGACCTTTCAAAAGTTGGATGAATCTTCATGTAGGGTCAACGGCAATCTGACACAATAGACGGTACTCCACATCTGTGCATAGCCCGTGGGGTGATAACACAGTATCCCAGGGGTGGTGCTTTTTAGATGTCCTCTACTTGTCCAAGATTCGTAGCACATAAATGACTGCCCGCTCCGGCTTTCAAATTAGATATATGGAAGGGATTAGTCATGTTCTCATGTCTTGCTATTGCTATTCTTTGTTTAGCGGCAAATCAACTATTTATGGGTCATTTAATGACTGAAATTAATTTTCATGTGCGCATTAGTAATTTCTTTTACAAAATCGGTTGGTAATTTTTTAAATTTGGTTGATATTTTTTGTTTTTTCACCAAAAATATATTACTGGTAATTTTGTTTTAATTTCAAAAATGTATTAATGATATTTTTTACGATCAAAATGTATTTTTTATACTTTCATAGTATTTTGAACCCAGTTTGGCGGTTAACTAATTCCCCATAATTGCTCCCACCCCGGGTCAGGGTCGACCTGGGAACAAGAGTAATTAAATGTGGTTGTACGCTCCTTAATACCTCCGGGTCAGAGGCCTTTGCTCTTGGGTGTCGTTTATCGTAATACACTCAACTACACAGCGACCCTACGACCAAAGCGGGCAATGAGACTGATGAAGATAAGAAGTAAGATGCCACAAAACAACTGCAAAATACGGCGTTTACTTTTCAACTATCTTCCGATTTATTTTAGTGCAGATTAAGAGGAAAGTAAGAAAATGTGAATAATGGAGAAGTGATAATGCCAGTGGGCCGGGAATGGTGACTTCGAAAGCTAAACTAAGTTCCAGTCAACAAAAAATGTTCGTTAAAAAGAAAGAAATGTGTGCTGAACTGCTTTGTAATATCAATCTTTCTATATTCCAGTGAATGCTGGATAATTTCCTCATAGATAAATAGGGAACTTGTGACAACAGAAATGCGGTTCTACAGAAGGATGCTGAGAATATCATGGACGGAGCATGAGAGCAATGAGGAAATTTTAAGGAAAATTGATACAAAAAGAACTCCTATACTCAGGATCAGGAAGAAGCAGTTTGAATTTATGTTACACTTAAAGAGAAAAGATTGCTTGGAGAATTTGACACGCACAGGAGTTACTGAAGGCAATGGGGACAGAGGGAAGCTGCGAGGAAACGAACTAATGGCAGAAGAGATAATGGAACGGGTAATAAAAACAAGCATAAATTTAGAGATACAAATTACAAGAAGTCGTGGAGGGCCATGATGGTCCACGTTCTAAAGGGACACGTCACATGAAAAAGATTAATATAAGAATTATAATACAGGATTTGTGATAAATGGCAAAATGACAAAAGTTATTAAGAGCTACAAAGGAAAAGAAAATGTGGAGAGCCATGATTGCCAACATCCTGAATGTACACGTCACATAGAATAGGAAGAAAGCCTTCTTTCGAAATATCGAATTAGGGAATTCTTCTGGTGAGTTCAGTATTAATATGAATCTGGTTCTCTTTTTTTTGTCTTCGAATAAACATCGTGTCATCCCGACATAATTCGAGAAAGCAGCTGTTAGCATTCGAACATCTGTCCTTTGTGTACGAAATTATTTTTACTACTTTAACCACAATGCCAACCAAGTATCAGCCAGTTATGGGCCATGCGTGATACACGCTTAGGCGATCATGTATCTTTCGTTGCATGACTGGCGATGCAGATTTTTTTCCCGCAGTAGGTTTTCATTCTTTCTGCAGTAAAAAGAACTGCTATAGAACCCAGTCTGCCCTACTATTTAGCTGGGGGAGAAAAAGAGCGAATTCATACATTCCCTAAGGGTATTAGCACGTAAGTGAATGTAACGTATTCGACTGGAATTCGATCTCGTCTCTCCAATTTCTCTATTCGAGCCGCTATCCATTACTCCACCGTGCCTCATAGGTACAAACATATTATAGTGTGGGTGGCGTACTAGGTTCAGTCAGTTATGTGCCATACATGATACACGTTTAGATGATCATGCATCTTTCTCAGATTTTTTTCCTGCAGTAGGTTGCCATTTCTTTCTGCGGTAGATCAGTTGCCATCAAAGGATACAGAACACGGTCCTGCTATTTACACATAGCTAGGGGGAGAAGAAGAGGATTCATTCCTTTCCCAAGGGTAATTAGCACGTAAGTGAATGTAAAGGATTCGACTGGAATTCGAACTCGTCTCTATGTTTCAATCCGAGCCGCTATCCACTACGCCACCGTAAATATACTGATCCGTTTCTGCTCATTTTTTAAAACATCAATGCGAAAAACAATGACAAAATTCTGCGGCTTTAATTAAAATAAATTAAATGAAAAACCATAGCGAAGTCGAAACTAATGGGAAATAGTATCACTGAAATACCTATTGATAAACATTCAAGAGAAAATAGCCCCACATATACATTCAGAGTGTATATATACGGACGAGCTTACAAGAATTTTAACAGATCGATTTAGTTATTTAATGTATTCCGTGTCTCGCCGGAAATTTCATGCATCTCTCAAAATCATGACCAGGAAATGAGAAACTTTATACCCCATTATTATTTTTTCTTTGAAAAAGCTATTTCCAACATTAAATTTTTCGACATTTCTTTATCACCACATATAATGGCAGTCTGAAGCACTTCGACGTGATGTATTTGTCTCGCTCAAATGAATAGCGACTTTGATCCTCATTGGGTACCCCACACTTTTGGCCTTGTGCCACATCTAAGCTACGCATAGAAAATCACCATATCATGGCTGGCTGCTCGTTTCCCAGTACAAGCGTCTTGTAGAGTGGCTAGCTAATTCTTGTTGCAGGTATATTCCTGTTTCTTCAACACCCACAGATTTTTTTTTTTGTGTTTGTTTTTTTGAGAAGACGATAGTTACAGTTTCTGTGACAGTGTGCTTAAACTTGTGTTATCACTAGTTAAACAAGGTCAATGCATTCGAGGCCTCGGTCACGATGACTTGTAACTTACTAGCACTACCTCGTGTCTTTATATATTTGATGATTCATATACGAAAAACGTATGATAATATAAATAATAAATATGCCGTTATGTTTTACGGTATAGTAGTGGAATCAGAGAGCTGAGTTCGAATTCCAGTTGAGTTCGTTACATTCACTTACGTGCTAATAACCTCAGGAAAGGTATGAATCCATCTCTTCTCCACTCCCCATCTATGGGTAAATAGCAGGAAAGACTTAGATGGCAACTGGTCTAGGTCAGGAAAAAAGTGCGGCAGTCTGGGCTTTGTCGCCAGGGTTGGCATCCAGACTAGAAGGAGGACAACTCTTAATTCAAATATAGAGCCGGAGTCCTTAAGACTGTTCGATGTTATGTTCAATTTCCTTCCGACAATTCCTGCTACGACGCCGGCGTCATGCTGTATTGGCCTCTGCCTTTCCCTTGGACAACATCGGTGGCGTGGAGAGGGGAACATGCTGCATGGGCAACTGCTGATCTTTCATAAAAGATCCTTGCCCAGGCCACCGCCATGGATAGAGCATAACTATTCGGTCGAAGATCCATGATCACTCGAGACCGACGGAAGCAATAATAACAATAACAATGGTTAAAAACCTCGTGAATGTAACTTTTTTTTCTTTTCTTTTTTTAGTCACTTCGCCCCAAGAAAGGAGATAATGACACGAAGACGCAAGGAGGCTACTGGAAGTAAAAGAGATTGAAACGACTTTAGAAGGAACCGAAAACGCAATGGACAAAGAATAAATCTCTACTCCTGTTCAAAAGTCCGGGTAGGAGTGTGAAAATGACGATAGGCCAACTTATCTTCTCCAAATAAGGAGAGAAAAAAAATAGATAATAAAAGTTCAGTTAAAGTAGATTTTAGAAGGAACCAGAAACCCAATCCTAAACAGGAAACTGGGGATAAACCTCTACCCCTGTTCAAAAGACCGAGGTGGTGTGTTAACCAGATGGTGGACGAATCTATCTCCTCCTATTGAGGAGAAAATAAATAAATAAATATTAATCAAAATGTCAGAAAGGTTAGAAGTATAGCGTTTAAGTAGACTTTAGAAGAATCCAGAAACCCAATCCTAAACAGGAAACAAGTGATGAACCACTACTCTTGAGCAAGGAAGAGTGTGGACTGTATTAAAAAAATGACATTTTCTGACAGGGCCTTATATTTACTTCCTGAGTAGCGTAGAAGGAGACGACAAGGACACAGAAATTCGAAGTCGTATAGTAATAGCAAAGATATCTCCCTGAAACTAAACAAAGTTTCAAGAGAGAGAAACATATCCCTAGAAAAAAGGAATGCTACATTGATATTTAATATCTAATAATATGGCAATGAAGCGACAGAGATGGGGTTCTATTGAGGTTTGCTGGAATTCTCTTGACATCATTTGAGTAAAAAGGATGCTTTAAGAAAAATAAGAACAATAAATACAATTAATCTTGCAACCAGAAGGAGACAAGTGAAACCTGCTGAGGAAAGAGAGCCTAAAGAATTTAGCATAATACATACTGAAGACAAGAGAGACAGGAGGAAATACTAATTACTTGCTAAACGGGTTTCTGTGGATGGATAGCACGAGAGAGAGACAAAAGGGGAAGTTAAAGCGGTAAACGTTACATATAGCAGCAAAAGACGCGAAGCTGTGGAGAGACATTATCAACTCTGACATGAAGAACACGGTACATCAAAGAAGATTATCAAAAATTATTCAGCTAAATATTCGATTGTTTGACACTGAATTCAGATTGATATAATATAAGGAAATATTTCTTATGTAGAATTAATGCTTTTCTATCATACGATTCGGATACGAATTTATTATTGCATCTGTATCTAGAAATAGACAGAAGAGATTCAGTTATTATTAGTACTAGTAGTAGTAGAAGTAGTTAGTCAATGAATTTAATGCCATGCGTGGTATCCACTTGAGCGATCATGTCTCTTTTGGTTCATGACTGACCAGGCAGAAGATATTCCCGCAGTAAGCTGCCGTTTCTTTCTGTGGTAGACTGGTTGCCAACCAAGACTATAGTACTCAGTCTGTCCTGCTATTAACAACCATAGCTGGGGCGAAAAGATGGATTCATGCTTTTCCGAAGGCTAGTTGCGCTTAAGTGAATGTAACGAACCCGACTTGAATTCAAAATCTCCGCTTCCCCACTTCGAGTCGTTTGATCACCACGATACCAATTTTGTAGTACAAGTAGTACAATACGTTAATATTATAATTTATAAAATAAACGTACGACGTTGGATGTAATAGAAATGGAGAAGAAGAAGAAGAAGAAGAAGAAGAAGAAGAAGAAGAAGAAGAAGAAGAAGAAGAAGAAGAAGAAGAAGAAGAAGAAGAAGAAGGAGGAGGAGGAGGAGGAGAAAGGCAAAGGGTATTATAAATGTATCGGTAATTGAAATGTACTACTTTTTATCCAGCCTTACATGAGCTTAAGAGGAATTTTTTTAGTATGTATGCAAGGACTCATGGCTTCGGATTTCTGATTCAAAAGGTTCTTTGAATCCGGAAATGTCATTACTGCTAATTTTCCTGTTGGCAGAAGTCGCAAATATTATTGTAGTTTTTATAAGGTTTGGCGTTTTTTTAATTTACCCAGCTGATCGCTGTTGTTTTTTTGTTTTTAATTCCACACATAGTTAGCTAGTTTATTAGAGTGCCTAAGATGTACTAGCTTGAGTGACGACCTATGATTGTGCCATCTACGTTTGAAAATAAATCCAGTACATGCTATATATATTTTATTCTGGGCATTAATATCTGTTACTTCAGCTTCATAGATTATTGCTTCGGTTTTACAAGCTCCATCTATTGGACAATAAACTGTTATTTCTACAGTTGCTTAAATTACTAGAGTTCATTATATTTTGCTGCGTGTTAGTTTTGAAACTTCTGGTGTTTTGTCTATTTGTTATTGTTTACTAGATAGATAGATATATAGATACAATGGAACATACCGTGATAGATAGATAGATAGATAGATAGATAGATAGATAGATAGATAGATAGATAGATAGATAGATAGATAGATACTTTATTCAATCTACGTGAGTAGACTGTTCTTGTTATACTTCCCATGTCTGACGATATCGTCTAGTTCTTATTAGTAGTATTGCTCCGGTATTACCTGCCTATTTCTACTGAATGCAAGTACACACTGTTCAACCCAAGGTTTGAACTCACAATCACTATGTTACCAAATTCACGAAGGAATCCACTAGGCCATTGTTCAGTTCAGATCAATATACACCTGAAGAAGACCGGAGGGCGCAATAGCCGAAACATTGTGATAACAACAACAAAGATGAGGGCAATAGACCGAATATAAATAGTATAATTAATGATAATTCGTAATCCCAGAAATCCAGACAGGATATATATATATATATATATATATATATATATATATATATATATATATATATATATATATAGATAGATAGATAGATAGATAGAAAGGAAATGTCTAAGATAGATATGAATATAGATAGATAGATAGATAGATAGATAGATAGATAGGAAATGTCTTAGAAATGAATATTATATATATATATATTATTATTATTATTATTATCAGATGAAAAAATTCCGTTGTACTTCATTTCTGACTAATGAAAGAAATACTAATCAAAAATGAATAACTGTTTTGCCTTTTTCTTAACTTAAACTTGATAACTGGTCGGTTCAGTAACTTTGTGAATTATTACTGTATTGCCTGAGCTTCCGAAACGTTATGTGAAACTGATGTTCATTATTCAAACTTTCTCACCGTGAAACTGAAAATCAGGATATAGAGGCAAAAGACGCCATTTTTATCTGCGTCTCATCCGAAAACAATCTTGGAAACTCTGAGGAGATTGCTTTCAAAACAATAGCAAAAAGAAAGAAAGGTGTTCACCATTTAACAAACTTATTCCCCACACCCAGAGTTTTAATCATTCGCCCAAAAGGTTTAGTCTATTATTAGAGCAGCAAATTTATCAGAAGACTGACGACTCGGAACAATCTGAATATTATTCGGATCTGTTTCTTGCGGAAAACGATCAGGGCAAGTCACATGAGGATTCTTTGCCAAAAGGTTATTTTTCTTCCAGACTCAGAAAGTTCCTGTTGTTTATGACATTTTGGACAGCAGATTTCGCATGACTGAAAAAAATATTGGGAATCGGAATACGCTTCTTTCGAAGAAATGTATTCTCAGAGTTAATTTGGTTTCTGTTTTTAGAATGTCTCCTTGCATGGAAGACTTCGCGAGAAGTGTAGATAGGCACACCTCGGCAAAAACATTTGCTTCATAACATGAAGACATTAAAGAGTTTACGAACCCTTCGTGTGGCATTAAATGCTCTTGACCGTTTCTTCAGTCTCTCACTCCCTCACTCGCTCACTCACTCACTCACTCACTCATTCACTCACTCACTCTCTCTTTTCACACACTTTCTCTGTAAATGTATATATCGTGGCCCCGCAGCTGGTGAAATTTAATTGCTTGTACTGAGAAATCAGCGAAATGAGTTCGGATTACAGTACACATCTATCTATCTATCTACCTATCTATCTATCTATCTATCTACCTATCTATCTACCTATCTATCTATCTATCTATCTATTTAAGACATTTCCTATCTATCTATCTATCTATCTATCTATCTATCTATCTATCTATCTATCTATATTCATGTCTCTCTATCTATCTATCTGTCGATCGCTCGATCAATCGATCTAAATATATTCATATCTATCTATCTTAGACATTTCCTTTCTATGTATCTATCTATCTATCTATCTCAGTCTATTCATTGTCTATCTATCTATCTATCTAAGTTTGTTCACTATCTATCTATCTATCTAAGTCTGTTCACTATCTATCTATCTATCTATCTATCTATCATTCTATCTCACTCTGTTGATTATCTATATATTCATTATCTATCTATCTATCTATCTATCTATCTATCTATCTA
Source organism: Acanthosepion esculentum (assembly GCA_964036315.1). Taxonomy (NCBI): domain Eukaryota; kingdom Metazoa; phylum Mollusca; class Cephalopoda; order Sepiida; family Sepiidae; genus Acanthosepion; species Acanthosepion esculentum. The sequence goes on from OZ038498.1 coordinate 78,122,544, forward strand.
TCTATCTCAGTCGGTTCATTATCTATCCCTGTCTATTCATTATCTATCTATCTATCTATTTAAGACATTTCCTATCTATATTCATGTCTCTCTATCTATCTGTCTGTCGATCGCTCGATCAATGGATCTAAATACATTCATATCTATCTATCTATCTTAGACATTTCCTTCCTATGTATCTATGTATCTATCTATCTATCTATCTATCTATCTATCTATCTATCTATCTATCTATCTCAGTCTATTCATTATCTATCTATCTATCTATCTAAGTCTGTTCACTATCTATCTATCTATCTATCTAACTCAGTCTGTTGATTATCTATATATTCATTATCTATCTAGCTATCTATCTATCTCTCTATCTATCTATCTATTTAAGACATTTCCTATCTATCTATCTATCTATCTATTTAAGACATTTCCTATCTATCTATCTATCTATCTATTTAAGACATTTCCTATCTATCTATCTATCTATCTACCTATCTATCTATCTATCTATCTATTTAAGACATTTCCTATCTATCTATCCTACTTAAATTTCTGGGATTACGAATTGTCATTAATTATTTTATTCTTATTCCGACTAGTGTCCTCATCTTTTTTGTTGTTATCACAATGTTTTGGCGGCTGTGCCCTCCAGTCTTCCTCGGGTGTATATTGGTCTGAACTGAACAATGGCCTAGTGGATTAAAGCGTTCCTTCGTGAATTTGGTAAGGGGACTAACGAAGTTCCAATGCATTTTTTTTACCCGCCAACGAGAGAAACATCCCCATTCCCTTCGTAATCCATTGATAAGAAAGAAGTTCCGTTCAAAGAGATTCTTCTTTGCATTGTGGAACAGATTCCCAAAAAGGTGCTTCCATGACCTCGAGAGTCTTAATCGTTTCATATGTTTATAATCCGCAATTATTACCTCCGTAAAGCTACTCCATTCAGCAAACCTCTACATTGCATAGCTCTTGGAAAGGATTCTTCAAAGTTCTCTCGGAAGAACATTAGAGTAAACAAAAATTATGGAATCTCCACCAACCTGCAGAATGTCTTGTTGACAAATGGAGGCCATGGCAACATGATGTCGGCATCATTTTTCTAGTCGTCAGTCAAGTATGTACCATGCATGATACACGTTTAGACGATCATGTACCTTTCGATATATGACTGACGAGGCAGATCTTTTTTCCCGCAGTAGGTTGCCATTTCTTTCTGCGGTAGACCAGCTGCCATCCAAGGCTATAGAACCTGGTCTGTTCTGCTATTTACCTATAGTTGGAGAAGAAGAAGAGGACTCATACCTCCCCAAGGGTATTAGCACGTAAGTGAATGTAATGGATTCGACTGGAATTCGAACTCAGCTCCTCGATTCCTCAATCCGAGCCACTATCCATTACTCCACCGTTCTTCCTTTCTAGTAGTAGTTCTTCATATTAAAACCGGTGAACTAAAACACGTTTATAATTATGAGATATATATTTATTGCATATATATTTATCGTTTTTTTCGAACGTCAACGAATACTCCTCAGTTTCGTAATGCTCGTTGTAGTAGAGACTTTGTAATCGCCGATACATGTATAGTACGCCGTTGAACAATACTGGTGTCAAACGCCTTCGAATAACTCTCGCACTAATAATACTTACTCGATAATACTCGCTCGAATGGTAATCCGTATAGTGATTCAAATAGAGGAATAGTGCATAGTATAGTAGTCCGTGTAGTAATAGATGATTGAATAGAAATGGCGATCGGTATAGTAATAGAGGACAGACTAGAAATAGCGATCAGTTAGACGCTAAGCTAATTCTACTTATATTTTTCCTCTATGGTCACATTGTCTCCTTAATTCTATAATGGGATCGCCTGTGTTTGCTCACTGGCGATCTGTGTTTAAACTCCTGTCGGCAGCGACACTTTATTCCGATATAATAATTGTATATTATATGTATATTTATTCTATATTATGAGGTATATATTTATTGTATATTATGAAATATATATTTGTTGTATATTTGGATAGCAGCCTTTAATTTGTATATGCTTCATTGAATGTGGCACGTAACGAAAGCCTAAATTTTGTTATTAAGTTTTTCTTACAACTTCTACACCTTAGAAACCAACCCCTTGAAAATGTCTAATGAATTGATCGAAAGAGCTTGGGACTATAATCGGACTATTTCTACAAATCCCTTAGTTATTCAAAAAGAAATCTGTAAGAACTTTAGAAGATCCTCCTTGTCGGTCACATACAATAAAACATATGTCTTATTATTATAACCAGTGAAAAAAACGGAACGGAAACTCAAATAAGCATACCCACTAAAAATAACGTTTATACTAATGATATATATATATATATATATATATATATATATATATATATATATATATATATATATATATATATTTAAATAAAAACAGACCACTTTAAGGTTCCATATAATAAATTATTTCACCACAGCCCTTCCAAAGGACAGTGGATCATCAGATTTATTTCCAAATGTTGAAATGAAAAAATGAAAATATATTTACACATTTATGACGGGCAATAATAAGGAAACTCACGAAGTGGGGCAGTGTAGGGAGGTAGAGAGACTGCGTTGAGTTAGATGTAACATTTCTATTGTTTCAAATTTAAATATTCGCTATATATATATATATATATATATATATATATATATATATATATATATATATATATATATATATATTGACGTCTAGCCACACGGAACAGCTGTGATACAGCGAAACACTCTGTCTGTGGATGACAATATATATGTTTCTGGGAAATCCGGTTGAGCTCTCTTGAGAAAAGGGTAATTTTAAAAACAGTGGCTCCTACTGCTACTAACGCATTGCTCTTCAATTGAATTCAGCTCTCCGAACCACTGGAGTATTTCGTATAGAAAAACGTTAAAATTTCCCTTTCTCTCTGCTGTGCGACGATAGGCTAGTCGGGTCAGGTTTCGATCCCGGCTTGAATCGGACACTGAAGAGCTATGATACAGCGAAACAATCTGTCTGTGGATGACTATATATATATATGTATCTGTGTGTGTGTGTGTGTGTGTGTGTGTGCGCGTGTGTGTGTGTGTGTGAAATGCTTCTGAGTGTCCGTGTTGGAATTGTACCTTTCACACAGAAATGCGTGCGCATCTAACGCTGAAATTCGTGAACACTTCCGAAAAATCCATCATATAATTCATATGATTGTAATAAGTTAAGGAATCTGCCACGAGATTTTAAACTTGTAACCATACATTACCCTTTTTTACGTATGTATTTATGTATGTATTTTTGTATGTATAGCGTCTTACGATTAGCTTGAAATAAGTCATTCTTAAGGCCATCTTCACTTTTACAACCTCTCCTATATCCGTGGCAAACATAAAGTCTGCTATGGACCCGTAAGTGATTCTTAAGTATAGCTTCATTTTTACAACCTCTCCTATATCCGTGGCAAACATTTGATTCCTAAGGCCAGCTTCACTTTTACAACCTCTCTTATACCCGTGTCAAACATGTGATTCTTAAGGCCAGCTTCACTTTTACAACCTCTCTTATACCCGTGTCAAACATGTGATTCTTAAGGCCAGCTTCACTTTTACAACCTCTCTTATACCCGTGGCAAACATAAAGTCTACTATGGACCCGTAAATTATTCTTAAGGGCAGCTTCACTTTTACAACCTCTCTTATACCCGTGTCAAACATGTGATTCCTAAGGCCAGCTTCACTTTTACAACCTCTCTTATACCCGTGGCAAACATGTGATTCCTAAGGCCAGCTTCACTTTTACAACCTCTCTTATACCCGTGTCAAACATGTGATTCTTAAGGCCAGCTTCACTTTTACAACCTCTCTTATACCCGTGGCAAACATAAAGTCTACTATGGACCCGTAAATTATTCTTAAGGGCAGCTTCACTTTTACAACCTCTCTTATACCCGTGTCAAACATGTGATTCCTAAGGCCAGCTTCACTTTTACAACCTCTCTTATACCCGTGGCAAACATAAAGTCTACTATGGACCCGCAAATTATTCTTAAGGGCAGCTTCACTTTTACAACCTCTTTTATACCCGTGGCAAACATGAGATTCTTAAGGTCAGCTTCACTTTTACAAACTCTCTTATACACATGGCAAACATAAAGTCTGCTATGGACCCTTAAGTCATTCTTAAGGCCAGTTTCGCTTTTACAACGTCTTTTACACACGTGATAAACATAAAGTTTGTATTACATCTAATGGAAATTGCCTGTTCCTCTATACAAAAAATAACATAAATCAACCAAAAAATATATGAAAGACAAATTAACAGTAATAAAGCAATTCAACTGTAATTTGGCAAAATGTCCACAAACTAAGAATTGTGTTGATATACCAGTGCAAGTTTGGACAAGCGAACGTACGCTCCATTGCATGCAAAATCTAAGGTATATTAGTGTACAAATTTGTTCTTAACTACCACGTATCAATATTCTGAATAGTTTCCAGAAACGGGAATTACGTATGACTCAACCTAATAATTAGCCGAACTCGATAATTCTGTAATAAATCAGGAGAGATTTATACAGGATCAAATACAGTAATTTATGATATTCTAAACGTAAGTATTGATAATATTCATTATATCCTGTCTTATCGTCTTTGTTATTTAGATCATTATACCATTGATTGTTGATCAACAAGCGCTCGTCCTTCTTAGATGTTTCAAGATGACTCATTGTGGTCGTTCGATATCTCACTCCGACTGATTCCCACTCGACATCGTTGCTTTCAAATTCACAGCATATCAATCAAAGATGTATATCTCAAATGAATAAAGATGTGATGCATAAATTGTTTGAATTTATGTAAATCCATTAGACTATCGTTGTTGTTGTTGTTGTTGTTATTATTATTATTATTATTATTATTCCCTTCTGTTACACCAGAAATGACTCTCATGACTACTGATCTTAACTGATTGGAAGAAAGTGGTATGTCTCTTCTGGTAAGAGCTGAGATATCATCAAACGGCCGAAACATCTAACGTATACTCAATAAAAGTCTGCGATGAATAAATTGTCGTCTAAAATTACGCCAAAATTAAAATAATACTGACATCTCATTTTAACAGATATATTTACCAAAATTACACAAAAATATCTTGAAATACTAAAGAGTAAATTTATTCAACAAAATCGCCATTGGCTCAGCAGGGCCCCCAGAAGACTTATGAATTTCCTGCAACTGTTCTTGGCTGTCTCTTTGTTTCAGATGGTGAATGCAGTCATAATCCTTGCCTTCAGTTCATCTTTGGTGTTACAAGTAGTTTTGTCGGTTTCTCGCTCAACTGCGCCCCACGCAAAAAAAAATCAAGGGGTTTCCAGTCTGGGGAGTTAGGTGGCCAGATGTTAGAGGTGATGTGGTCGCAGAAATTGTCTGACAGCCATGACTGGGTTCTCCTGCTTGTGTAGCATAGTGCAGAGTCCTGTTTCTAGGCATAGACTTTTTCAGCAGCCAAACTCTTGACCCAGAGCAACACTTGACTTAGGCACTAATAAATTCAGGAGGTCTTTTTCTTATCAGAATGATCAGAGTGAGTTTCCCGAGCTGCCATACCTTCGGAGTCACTATTAAACTCATCCAACTCTTTCCGAATCCTCTGCACTGTCCTCAGGTTAACACATAAACGCTCGAAAATGTACGTATTGGAGCAACTGGAGAAAATGCCAAACAGTACAACACGCCGTGTCTAAACTTCTGGTGGAGTCAATAGCTTATTTTCTCATAGATGGTGCCGAACTGACCCTACTACACGGTAATGTCGACAAAATCAAAAACAAACAACGCGCATACGCGAAAATTAAAAAAATAAAATCGCGGCAATTTACCCCTCGCACCTTTTACAGTGCGCGGTTTTACGATCAGTTTTTTACGCAAAATATAGGGGGTCGCATTATACAAAAGTATTTTTTGAATTTTCGGTAACAGGTTACATTATATACAGGTAATATTTTTCTGGAGGAGTTAAAATTAATGCAAAAAATTCAGTAGTCGCACTATATATGAATGAAGTGGGCTCATACACAATATATATATATATATATATATATATATATATATATATATATATATTGTCATCCACAGAAATTCTGTTTCACTATATCACAGCTCATCAGTGTTGGTAGACGTCCGGTTGGCTTTAGATAGGATCGAAATCCGGCTGAATTGCCGTCAGTCGTAGAATCTACCCCTAAACCTTTGGCGCACGGCAGGGATGAAGGTGAATTTAATTGTATTTATTTTTAGATAAACACGCCAGTGACTGAGAGAACTCGATTTGTTTTATAAGAGAGTCTTGCATTAGTAGCAGTAATAGTCACTGTTCACACACACTCACTTCTTCCCCAGCGAGCTCAACCGAAATAATTTTTCAGGAGCATATATATTGTCAACCACAGTCTGTTTCGCTGTATCACAGCTCATCAGTGTTGCTAGACGTCCGTGTGCTTCTAGCGAGGATCGTAACCCGGCAGATTTGAGGTCAGTCGGAGAATCTACCACTAAGCGGTATATATATATATATATATATATATATATATATATATATATATATATATATATATATATCGATTCCTGTCGAAGAAGCAGTTATTTTCTACGAAATGTAAGTAATACAGTTTAATTAAAAAACAGAGCATTTACTTAAATATATGATATCTATAAAAATAACGTATAAACGGAAAATATATCAAAATAATTGTCGGAATTAATCCATTTCATAATATCTATATATATATATATATATATATATATATATATATATATATATATATATATATATATATATAAATAAAGGGTGTTCGAATAACTTGGATCGATTTTAAATGTGAATTAAGTTTAAGTTTCTAATGATTATTTTCTTTTCACACATGGTGGACATTTGGGCGATATTATTTTTCACACATAATTGCCATGACGTAAATAACACGATCCAATAGAAAAATAAATAAATTTTCATCAATAACAGTGATTTATTTACTGCTGACTTTGATCCGTCTTAATGAAACACGCTCATATATATATATATATATATATATATATATATATATATATATATTTAAAGACATTTATGATATGTTTAACGTTCTTTTTATAGATACAAGTATTTAAGCAAATGCTCTGTTTTATAATAAACAGTATTAAATAACATTTATCGGCCTGAATGTCCGAGAAATTTTCATACAAAATTTTCGTTCTCCGACAGGAATCGAACCTGTATTCTATACGGAACCGTCATTTCGCATGACGTGCATTAACCGTTCGGCCACAGAGAAGCGTCTGGTTAGCAAGGTCGATTTTACTATCTTTAAGCTTAAAAAAAAACAACGTTAAACATATCATAAATGTCTTTAAATAAATTGTCGGACTCTGTCCAATTCAAATATATATATATGAAGAAAAATAGTTTTAAGGTGTGCTATATTTATGAGATAAGTGCTCAATATCAGAGATAGAGCGTATGTAGATATAAATATAAAAGTGAATATTGAATCAACACTCAGAGGCGACAGGCTGTTTCATGCTAGACGCAATCGTCAGGCCGCGAATGTTAGATTTTTTCTCGACTATTTATATATATGGGTCAATAGTGAATTGTGGGTAAACTATTCTGGCGGATATATTTGCTGTAGTGACTTGTTTGTTTATTTATTTGTTTCAGTTAATTTATTTGACTTGTTTTTCATTTTCATTCTGTATTATTTATTCTTTTCGGTTTTTGATGTTTTATTAACGTAGTAAAAAAAAATGGGGGATATGCTTAGGTCGCTTATTTAATAGTTTATTTTGGTCTGGGAAGATAATTAAAGCTATTTATTCGTCCAACGTTTAGATTACTTGCCGTAGTCTATTCCATTCTGTTATTTTGACGTGGGAGACAGTTTTTAATTTATTATTTCTTTGGATTTATTATTTTTATTTGTTTTTGCATATTTGGGCTTATTTTTATTAGTTCTAAAGGTTATTTTAGCGGGGTGATTTATTAATTTGATCATTTATTTATTTATCTGGATTAATTTTTATTGTTTCATTTACTTATTTGTTTTATTTTGTATATTTTTATTTACTCTATTTGGTTTTCGGATTTTGAGTAATGTAGTAATGTTTTTAATTATCGTTATATAGCAGTTATAGGTATTTTTACGTCCAATTTTTGGATTCGTTATTGCAATCTATTGTATCGGTTAATGGGGTAGGATTGCTTTGTTAATTTGTTTATTATTACTTACTTTATTTATTTATTTGGGTTGATTATTTTTACTTGTTTTTATGTATTTTATTTATATTTTTATTTATTTTATTTCGTCTTTTCTAAAGGGTGTGGTTTGTCAATTTGTTTATTATTTGTTTAGGTTAATTTATTTTACTTGTTTTTTATATTATTTTGTTTATTTGTATTTATTCATTTCAGTTTTCGATTTTTAAGTAACGTAGTAAAAATTTGTTTTCATGTCTGCATTTTGAGATGAGATCAGATCGTTTATTTTGTAATTTATTTTGGTCTTTTAAGGTAACGATAGCTATTTTTTCATGCAAGCAAAGTTTACAGGTTTTTGATTGATTGTTGTAGGCTGATGATCTTTTCCTTATTTTCCATGATATGTTTGGTGTGGTTGTGTTTTGTTTTTAATTTCCCAGATATAATTGGAAAACATTGTGCTTTTCGCTTTACTCGTTATGATTGCTCGTATACAATGGAGAGTTCTGAAATCATAATAAAAATATGTCACGTGAACCCACTGCTGCTGAAGAGTCGGTACTTTAGTTCCATCTCTAAAAAAAATTGGTCTTATTGCAAATCACATAATAATATCAATAATAATATTAATATTAATAATCAAAGCTAACCGTCCAGACATTTTTATTAAAGGTCGCAAACATTATTAAAGTGTCTCCTTATTGATATGGCAGTACCTGCAGACTGCAATACATCTTTCAAGATCTTCAAAAAGCTATCAAAATACAAGGACCTTGAAATCGAAATCTCAAAAATGAGGCACATGGGAGCATCAACAATCCCTGTTGTAGTTGGTGCCCTCGGATTCCAGTAGACTAATTGAAGGGATTCCTGGAAGCCCACGCCTGAAAGAAATACAAAAAAATGTTCTCACGAGTACAGCCCGTAATTTACGAAGGGCCTTGTCTATGTAATTTTTTTTTCCAGTGGAAAATGTCATAATGCCATTTCTAACCTTAGGTCCCTGGGCGGGACCCGGAAAGAAATAAGTACACATCAGAAATCAAAGGAAATAATAATAATAATAATAATAATAATAATAATAATAATAATAATAATAATAATAATAAACGCGGGATGACTCTCATAGTTTCTATTCTTAATGAATTGAAACTGTTAATTGCACATATGCTACCTTTGTAAGTTAAGACGAACTAAAGAAAATAAACCCCCACCACATGTTTACTTGTCAGTTGCGGAACCTTAACCTGTGGGTCATATCTCGTACTGGGTCGACGCTGTGCACATCTATGTTCATGTCAGGAAGTAGTAAAAATATCATGACCAGGTGTCGAGAGGGGTTTTGTGTTTGATGGATGGGGTCAATAGGACAACCTGGGAGTTGTTTTTTTTTGTTTTTTAGCCACTTCCCCCTGAGCAAGGCAATAAAGACTCAATGGATTACCGAGTGTGAAAGAGTAAGAAAAATAAAAACATTATTAAGGAGAGTGAACAATAGAATAGTAATCAAGAAGACAGTAGATAACAATTAATATTGCATTTGAATTTTTGAAGATTAAAGTTAGCTGGAATTGGATCTCTGAAAAGATTTATTTATAGAATAAAGACTTAATCTCAGCTCTTCAAATAAATATTAGAAGGCTGGATTTCGTTCCGTAGTGATCTAAACAATTATGATAGGGATGTTGGTTCGGATAATTTTTTAAAATGGTTGAAGTGTCAGTCAGTCATGTGCCACACGCTTAGTCGATCAAGTATCTTTCGATACATGACTGACGAGGCAGATTTTTTTCCCGCAGTAGTTTGCCATTTCTTTCTGCGGTAGACCAGTTGTCATCGAAGGCTATAGAACCCGGTCTGTCCTGCTATTTACCCATAGCTGTGGGGAGAAGAGTATTCATATTAGCACGTAAGTGAATGTAATGAATTCGAATTGAATTCGAACTCGGCTCTTCGATATCCTCAGTCCGAGCCGCTATCCGTGACTCTACCGTGACTCCTTGGTTGAAGTGTACAAATGCAAAAAGGTGGTATTTAAAAAACCTCTCGATGAAAATTTTCCTCGTCACTCGAGATGAAAGAAATCGCATTTGTCGAAATGGAATGATGAAAATAAAGCTGAGTTTCTACATCTACGTAGCGTGTAGTTTCAAAACGTAGGCGATCATGGTTCTCCACAACTCCCTAACCTTTGTAGTTCTTAAGAAGGTTTGTCCATTCGCTATCCCTCGCAGACCCTGTTCTGCAAACCATTTAAACAATCTTGCCAAGCAGGTTACTAACTGTTACCCTCTGTCTCTATTGCATTCAGCATCTCCTCTGAATGTCGAATTCATCAAGCCTACTTTCCTCATATGTTATAGATGTTTCAGTTGTCTCTTTCTGATTCTGAGTATAAGCATCCTTTACGTTTCCATTTTCCTTACAACTTCCTTATTACACAAATGTTCAATCCATGGTATTTTCTTTTGTAGATTGATTGATTGATTTTGTTTTTTACGGTTTATCAACCTATTTGCTAGTTATATAAGGCAGAACATATTTTTAGATTGTAAGAATGTTTGGGGCATAATAATGATTTACTGATACACAGCCTATTAATTAAGCCATAGCTAGAGGTATAAAAGGTAGATTCATACGTTCATATAAGTGAATAAACGAACACAATTGGAATTGGAACTCTGCTCTCCGATTCCCAATTCCGAGCCGTTATCCATCACACCACCCGCACATCCAATATTACAGCACCTGGTATTCGAAAGTACTGGCCAGGCTTGACTTTGCTTAACTTTGCTTAACTTGGATGTGAACCATTGTTTGAACGTGGTATAGCCGTATTCCTCACTTCTGTAGAACCCTATCTTTTTTGCCTACTGTCTTCTTCTCATCAGTGAGGAAATTATCAGTCATTGCAGTACAGAAGGACTGATATTACATAACAGGTCATCAGTATTTTCATTGTTTCTAACAATATACCCCTGGTTGTTTCGATATTCCAATACGCCTTCGGATTGCGGTGCCACATTTTTTTGTCCTCTGTTAAAACGCTTCACAAATATTGAAATTTTTGGACTTGTTTATTTCGGCATCTCCCATTCGTAGTTCCCCTTTTGAGATTTTCTTTTTGCAGGCAGACAACTATACATATTGTCTTATTACAATTAGGGTTTAGTCCTTTCTTCTCGCTCTCCTTTATTAGTTGTTCTTGTAGTTACCTCGCTCTGTCTTTTCTTTTTTAATCGGTATCACCCAATGCAAGGCAGTAAAGCCACTAAGACACAGGGGGGGGGGGTTACAGGATGTGGAAGAATTAGCAACAAAATAATTAATAATGAGCGATGAGAGGTCATCAGGAGGACAGTAGATAGTGATTGTCATTGCATTTAATTTTTTTTTCAGATTAATTTGGTTGGAAAGCATGGGTCCGGAAGGGAGTTCCACAACCAAGAAGTGCGAGAAAAGAAACTGTTAGCATAGAATTTACGGTTACATCTAGCCAGATCAACTGTTTATAAATTGTATATAGATGAAACTAGTTTAGAACAGCGCTTAAATTCAAAAAGTGTAAATACCACTGCGAAGAGCTCACCCGAAAAATTACCATGAAAGTATTTAGAAAAAAAGACACAGAGAGGCAACCTTACCGTGGTGAAAAATCGACTGAGTTGCCAGATCAAGACCAGTAATATTACTGATTCTTCTTTGGATTCTATCAAGGAGCTCAAGGTAAATAGCAGGGGCACCGGACCATATGTTGCCGCAATATTCTAACCATGGACGAAGTGTAGACATAGATAAGTAAGAAAGATTCTGGAGATAAAAATTGTCTCGTGCAACAAAGTGAACTAACTTTCTTAGCAGATGACCTTGTAATGAATTCAGTATAGTCTTATGTGGCACGGTGGAGTAATGGATAGCGGCTCGGATTGAGGAATCCAATCGAATCTAATGGCCCTGGGAAAGGTATAGATCCTTTTCTTCTCCACCCAGCTATGGGTAAATAGCAGGACAGACCGGGTTCTATAGCTTTGGATGGCAACTGGTCTAACGCAGAAAGAAGTGGTAACCTACCTCGGAAAAAATATCTGCCTTGCCAGTTATGTATCGAAAGATACATGATCGCCTAAGCATGTACCACGCATGGTACATAACTGATTGATTGTCTTTCCACTTTATGTTAACTGAGAACGTGTTATGGCGAAACACCTATTCTATAGTTATTAGACTCTCCCACCTAATATAAGTAGGAGTAGTAAGAGGAACGAGGGTCAATTGATGTCGGACGACTCGGCTAGACGGTCGAACTCTCTGCCTCTGAGCAGAGAGGAACACGGACGAGGCTCCGCCGAAAGGCAGAGTCTCGTTCGGGGAGGTTGACTAACCCGAACCCGTTTATACGGGTTCTACGGGCATTTATTTTTGCCCGGGCCTATGGGCTCGGGAATACCCCACTTTAATCCCGGCCTTGTGCCATATCTATCCCTCGTGGGGCAGCAGTAAATACTGTCGATGTCGGACGACAGTAGTCGACAGATAGTCGAATACGAAAGTAGTCAGCGACCACAACAAGATTACTCTGCGTAATACCTATTATATCAAGTTTTTAACGTTTGGTACTTATTTAGGACCGATTTTAGTACAAATACAAGCCTCCACTGCGAAATAACTCCACAACAGAACGTTAGCCCGGGAAGGCGCTGGAGGAAAATTTTCTATATATCTGTTAAGATTGTGTCCGGCAATAATAAATCCTGGGGTTAGCAGATTTGATCGAATAATGTAAGGAGAATCATAGCGATCGATATGGGTTGCGCTTCTTAGATTGGAAATTGACGAGCAAATCAAAGAGAATGCTAAAATGGTAGATGAGACTTTTGCCCTCCGTGAAGCAACACACGCAAGAGGCATGGGGTCAGAATGCAAGCGAAGAAAAATGCATCAAGATTGTCTCGTGTCAAATACATTGAGACATGATCTTTCCATGTCGATTATCTGAGTAAGGCTTTTCATTCGCGCATGTGATATCAATTCTTTCAGTGACCAATCATGCTGACCTATTCCTAACATTTTCAAGTGATCAAAGGGCTAATATATTTTATTTATTTTGCTCTATAGCTATGCTTTATGTATAACCTGCAACAAAGCAGTCGGAGAAAAGAGATCGAGCGACTTCACACGTGAATTGATCTGCGAGACGAGATTGCTTAACTTTGCCCTACGGTAGGCGTCCAGTTTCATTCAAACGATTTTTAGATGACATAATCGGAATGACTTGGAGCCGACCGGCTCACGATCGATTATTATGTCCTCTTATCGATCACACCTTTATCGCTTCCAACTATATTTTCTCTGCGCATCAGCTTCATCTATCTATGCTTGAATTTCTATCTTCCTTTCACTCTCTCTCCCTCGCTCTCTCTTCCTATCTATCTATCTATCTATATATATATATATATATATATATTTATATATATATATATATATGGGATAACGATATATATATATATATATATATATATATATAGTCAAAACCTAATGAGCCAGACAAACCTACCAAGGTTTCACTTAGGCAGGGCCTGACGATCTGCCTAAGTGAAACCTTGGTAGGTTTGTCTGGCTCAATAGGTTTTGACTAGGTCTGCTCTACGTTTGTATCGAGCTCTTTAGTTTGTTAATTGTTTACTCGTATCGGGGTTTTTTCTTTGGGCCTTGAACCTGTATCTGTGCGATTATTTTCGACAGACTTTCATGTTCCTGGCTCTTTCTTTTTTAAAACCTTTTTTCCCTTCGAGATTGATTTGGCTATTGTCAAATCAAGAATTCGAAGGTTTTTCGACACGAGTATAGTCACCTATATATATATATATATATATATATATATGGGATAACGATATATATATATATATATTTATCCCATATATATATATATATATATATATATATATATATATATATATATATATATATATATGGGATAAATATATATATATATATATATATATGTTTTTATATATCAAGAACAGTTTCGAAAGAAAAGATGTATGACAAATTGGAAAAAGTTTTTGTGACGCGATTCATCCGTTAGGACTTATTCGGGTTGGATTTGTTTACGTTGTTGTGACGCACGAACGAGAAACGCTGACAATTTCAGAATTTAGAAAGGACTTTTTTTTTTGCAAGTAGCCAAATTCATCTACATTCTATTTCTTTTTCTTTCCATTATGTCTGTTGTTTAATACCCCACATTCATATAACAAAAAAATTGCCAATATTTTGAAGATCCTTGTTGGAGTTAGCTCCTCCTCAGTTCCTTAATCGTTCAACAGGGGTCTCTATCACCAGAGTATAAATACTGGCTGACCCTTCTCTCTCTCTCTCTCTCTCTCTCTCACTCTCTCTCTCTTTTGCGACTTAGGCCTTGGGACGCTACCTCGCGCGGAGGTGGAGGAAATCTCTCTTTTCAACTAACACCAATATGTAACCTCTCACAGTTACAGCGTTTCCCAAATTCTGGGAACACGCTAAGAACAATACACGTACGTACGAACACTCAATACAACACACACACATAATTTCACCACACAAACACTATGTAACTGTCCATGTCTTTGTTTAACTCGTTATTAATGTTATAGACAAGCGTATGGTTGCAAGACAGAAATACGACAACAGCAGAAATAGATTTACGTGATTTATTTCAATAGGAACGTGTAGTTTTGGAACAGCTACCTTGTGGTATAGTTCATAAGCCAGCTGCCGATCCGGGTTGATCTGTCATAGTAATTCCCACTGGTTGGCGTGGCGTTCCTCCTGCTGACTGCTGCTGACTGCTGCTGACTGCCCAGACTGACCGTGACAGATCTTTTCCCCAGCCTCCCGTTGACTGCTTTGTACTTCCCCGTGTGACCCCTTTTATGGCGTTTTTTTATGGCTTAACGGGCTCGAAAAACGACGCGAGTATAATTAGGAGGGAAGCATTTTTATTGGTCGAAAAATAGAAGCACTTTGAAATATTATTTTATTTTTCGACCAGAACTCGTGCGTCGGGCTTATGCGTAAACGACAATAATGGTCATTTTGTGACCGGGCCTTGTCCCGTTCACATCCGGCTCTCGCTCTTGAGTATGTTCGTTTATTTGCCTGCAAATCAGCCGAGATATGTCTTATTTTATTTTATAATATTAATATATATCTGTTTACATATACAGTGTAGCTGTATATATATATATATATATATATATATATATATATATATATATATATA
The DNA here is from genome assembly GCA_964036315.1 of Acanthosepion esculentum. Lineage (NCBI taxonomy): Eukaryota > Metazoa > Mollusca > Cephalopoda > Sepiida > Sepiidae > Acanthosepion > Acanthosepion esculentum. Next base: position 78,138,056 of record OZ038498.1, read on the forward strand.
TATATATATATATATATATATATATATATATATCGGTCTTGTTTGTTTTCTTTGAACTTAATTAAAGTCCAACATTCTCATGTAGCTGGACCGGCTAGCAGGAAAATTTACACCCTCGAATATTCTAAATATTTCATATTCAATGCAAAACAAAGCCGCATAAAATATTCTAAAACAGAAAAGCGGTCCCTCTTGACAAACCCAACAAATCCAAGAAATATATTGTTCTACACACTAACTCTACCACAACACAACCGAAAAGAATTTATCGAAAATGAACATAAATTTGTCACAACTACATCTAAAACAATAAAAACTTAATCAATACAAAATAAAAGAAAAAAAAAAATTTGAAGGCAGAATTTACTCTATCACCTTCAAGGACTGTCAGAAATAATATATTTGAGAAACCTCAAGAGCTTTAAATAAAAGATTATATGAACAGAAAAAAATACATTTTAAAAACAACTCACAAAACGCATTTGTTGTTCACCGTAACGAAACTTAGAACTGTTTTGACATAAAATGCATAAAATCGAAATTATGGCCTGCTTTGATTCTGTGTGTTACGAGAAGTTTAGAGGCTTTTCATAACATAGTTCTTCAATAGGTTCGTAGAAGCGAGCTTTTAGATTTCTAGAGGTTTCGCCTATGTAGCTTTTTCTACATTGTAGGATTTTTTTATATTATAAATCAAGGCATCTGATGTAGTGTTGGATCTATTTTTCTTTCTAACTATATCTCTGAGTTCTTGGCGGTGGTGGTAACATCCTTAGTGTTGGAGATAACTAGTTTGTTAATTTTGTTGATAGAATGTTGGAGGATAGGATTATGAATATCATGTTTTTGTTGCCGGAAGTGTCTATATTGTTGATAATACGTTTTGGACTTGTGAACTTTATATTCTAGCATTGAGGATGAGATTATGTGGGTAGTAAGGAAGTCAAAATATTTTTTCAATGTATTTCTCTTCATCTGAACTACATATTCCAAGGGCTCTAAAATAAAAACCTATTATTTGTTTCTGATTTTGTTTTTTCACCAAGGTATAAATAGAAATTAATTAAATCATTTTGTTTGTGAATTTACTATAAACTTTAACATCTGATGATATTGTTTCGTATTAATAGGATATAGAACAAACGTAAAGTTTTGTTTATTTCATACTCATGTGGGAATTTCATAGTTGGTTCTGCCTTATTAAGTCTATTTATGTTGTTTAATAAATATTCAGTGTGAGTATATATATATATATATATATATATATATATATATATATATATATATATATATATATATATATATATATATATATATATATAAGTAATTCATTGAGTTCATTACTTAATTATAATTATCAAATCCTCCTTACAATTTCTATCATATGTATATCATTGCTTGATCCGGCTTCTAGTGCTTCAGTGAGCGGCTTGGTGATAGTAGTCGTGGCTCCGGCGGGTACAGTCCTATGGTTACAGAGAATTTCAGTTGAGTTCCACCATGGAATATGTGAGCGAGCGGCGCTATATTGAGTCTGATTTGCTATTTCTTCGTCACCGTGGCCCGTTGGACCAGTTGGTATGGCGTTTGCTTGACAACCTAACTGTCAGGGTTTCAATTCTCGGTAGTGGATGCGCACTGCTGATGAGTCCCAAATATAGGACGAAACGGGCGTCCAGTGCTTTCTGCATTCTGTTGAGGTTTCTTTCAGACTCAATGAATTACTTAATTATAATTATCAAATCCTCCTTACAATTTCTATCATATATATATATATATATATATATATATATATATTATGAAATGGACAAAGTTTGACAATTATTTAAAGACATTTTTATGTTTAACATTCTTTTTATAGATACAAATATTTAAGTAAATGCTCTGTTTATAATAAACAGTATTAAATAACATTTACCGGCCGAGAAATTTTCATAGAAAATATTCGTCCTCCGACAGGATTCGAACCTGTATCCTATACGGAACCGTTATATATTATTATATTTAAAGACATTGTTAAACATAAAAATGTCTTTAAATAATTGTCGGACTTTGTCCATTTCATAAAATATGAAAATTTCTCGGACATTCAGGTCGGTAAATGTTATTTAATACTGTTTATTATATACAGAGCATTTACTTAAATACTTGTGTCTATAAAAAAATGTTAAGCATAAAAATGTCTTTAAATAATTGTCGGACTTTGTACATGTCATAATATGTGACGTCATTTGTTTACATTTGATACGCCATGAACAGTTATGAATGTACGTGAGAGATTCATAGAAGATTGAAGTTTATAAGCAGTAAATTCGACCCTGCCAACCGAACGATCCTCAGTGGCCGAGTCGGTTAACGCACGTCAGACTATATGACGGTTCCGTATAGGTTACAGGTTCGAATCCTGTCGAAGAATGATATTTTCTATGAAGATTTCACTGACCTTCAGGCCGGTAAATGTTATTTAATACTGTTTATTATAAACAGAGCATTTACTTAAATACATGTATCTATAAAAAGAATGTTAAACATAAAAATGTCTTTATATATATATATATATATATATATATATATATATATATATATATAAAGGACCACATCTCTCAAGTGAGAGGAGTTTTCAATCAACATAGGGAGAGCCATCAGGTATAAAAGTAAATATGAATTAGACGTTCAAATGCTCACAGACACACGCATAAAATTTATCAATCGAAAGCCGCATAGAACAAGAATCGTGATATACATACACACATAAATCATAGACACGAACGCAGCTTGACAGGACTGATACGCGCGAAGTCTGCTTACCTAATGACAAATTTAAAAATACCAGAGATTTTTCTTTTCCATATTTCATTTTCTTATGAAAAGGAAATAAAAGAGAAACGTGTTAAATTTATGAACGATTCCTATTCATTCTTTATCCAATCATTATGTCGGATTCCACTGAATATTCGACCTATATTTGTTCCCAATATATATATATATATATATATATATATATATATATATATAGATAGAGAGAGAGAGAGAGAGAGAGAGAGAATATATATATATATAATATATATAATATGTATATATATGTGTGTGTGTGTGTGTTTGTGTGTGTGTGTGTGTGATTTATATATAGATTATTTATATATTATACATCTGTGGTACTTATTGGAAAGCGGGCAATATCAGTGATAGAACTAACATACTTAGTTGTATGGATGTGAGTTTGTAACCCTGGGTTTCACGCTACAAACTCTCATCCATACAACTAAGTACATATATATATATATGTATATATATATAGATAGATAGATAGATAAATAGATAGAAAGATAGATAGATAGAGAGAGAGAGAGTTGTATATATATATATTCGTGTATAAACCAAATTTATTCAAGTACAGGGAGGCCTCTGAATTTATTTTTCTTTAATTTTAACCCTACCAGAAAAACTGCCTGTGTATAGTGTAACCTGTCACCGAATATGCATGATCTTAACCTCTTCAAAAGATTACCTCTGTATAATGCGAACTCCTACATTTTGTGTAATAAACTGATCATAAAACCTCGCTCGATACAGGGTGCGATGTGTAAATTGTCGCCATTTTATGTTTTTTTGTCTGTGTAATAGTGTGTGTGTTTTTAAAGAAGTAATGGACTTTATTTTTTAATCCGACATATTTTTATTACTTCTAACGTTATTTTTAGTGGATAACCGTATTTGAGTAGACGCTCTGTTTTTATTTTTTTTAAACAGTTTTTATTTCGTCTAACGGCCTGCATACTCGAGATGACTTCATAGTGAGACTCTGGTTCGAATCCTGACTTAAATTAAATGGATTAAAAAAAGGACAACGTGCACAACGATTGAAAAGCTTAAGTCCCGTGAGTTACGCAATCTGCCGCAGGCGGAGATAGCTAATACTTTTTTCACTTTGCTATTCTGTATGAATAAAACAAAAAACAATTGATTATAATTGGCACCAATGTATACCAATCGACTGGTTTCCAGCTTCTTGGTCTAACTTTTTTCACTAATATGAATTGGAATGATTATATCACGCCTATTGCCAAATGTGTTGGTAAGAAATTTGCTACACTGTCTTTTGCAAGACGATTTTTCTCCCTTAAATCTATCTTGCAAATTTATATGTCTACCATACTATCGCCCGTTGAATATGCTGGTTTGGTTTGTTTTACGGAATATCAACCTCAATGGGTTATTTACTGCCGACAAGACTTTTGTTGCTGGTAATATTTTTTCTTTTAAAATTCATTGCTGGTATTAAAACCTATTTTTACACTTTCATAGGGTTTTGGCGCCAGTTTGAGGTTAATTATCTCGCCATAGCTGGGACCCTAACAGATGCTACCACCCCGGTTCAGGGTGGACCTTGAAACAACAGCAATTAAGAGGTGGTTCCACGCTCCTCAAAACTTCCTGATCGTAGGCCTTGCTGGTTGATGTAGTTTATCGTCTTACCCAGGACGTCTCATTTGTGGGGGTGAGGTTTTACTTCTCTGCAGAGGTGCAGTCGGCGTATTCCGAAGCTCCAACCGACAAGGAGTTTGAATATAATATCACATCAGGTTTGGTTCTTCTGCTATGTACCTACAGATTCGTAACAAAATCGGTCTTGACCTGGAATTTCACATTCCCATCGCCGTGACGTTGGTTCTCTGTGACTTTGCTCTGAATATCTCTGTGGCAATTGTGCTGATGATTTTGCTCTTTTCTAACAGGACTTTGATTGGCAGCTCGGTTTCATGATTTTGCTGTTGAAATTGCGAAAAATGACCGTAAATTCCTTAATAGTTCTGTCTCGCACTTGTAATTTGCGAAACTCCCTTTAGGTTGCATGTTTTCTTGTCTACTACGACTTTCCAAAATTTAAATGCAACGTTCATAGTTACATGTATTTTTTTAGACCTGTTCTTTGTCCTTTCTACTCAAAAATGTTTACTCGATTTCTTTCACTCTCAGGAACACCTTGCATTTTTATGGCTTTGTCGCTTTGTTTGGGGTGACATGATAAAAAAAACCCTGCCTAGACCAGCCATTTTCACAAAAAAAAAGATTTCACTCAAGCTGAATCCTGATTTCGTGAACAACATTTTTGCCTCTTGAGCAAGAATCCCTACCCTCATTTTACCCAAAGCTAATGTGAATTCTGTTCATTTTTTGCTTTTAGATTTTTCTTCTCTTTCTTTTATTGATCTTAAAGATTTTCTGACAAATATACGGGTATTTAAATTAGGAAGTATTTTAATTTAAGATTTGTTTCTGCTTTTAATTTAATTTTATTGTGATTTCAATAAAACCTAAAGTTATAAAAAGAATGGGGTGGGCAATCAGAACGGACCAAATGATCAATTAAAAAATCGGCGAGTCCAATGCCTAAAACACGGATATAAACAAGAGTTCTATTATTAGACGGGGAACGAAAGGCGGGCAATGATTTATTGCGTTGAACTTAAGAACCCGACGAACTTTGAAACCGTAGACTTCGGTGTGAATGCTGGGTCGTAGATACAAACAAACGACTTTAGCACAGGAAAATGCAAACAAAAACTTCGGATTCTGCTTCAATGATTGCGGCTGGTCTTTGATTAAATTCATTGATTTTTTTTTTTAAATTTTAGATATTAATATTTAACAAAACAGCAAAAAGCAAATAAAAAACGATATTTTAATTCGCTAAAGTAATTAAAATGCGCTTACCAAGATACCTTCCAGGTTACCTTCAAGTTGCTAATCAACAATTCTCGGAGGAGAAATCACGTATCATGTCAGTATTTAGGGACGTGCAGGCACTACACACAGTTAGGGCAGCATTGGACGTATCGATCGGATGATGCCTGAGATGAACCCATATCTCTTCAGGATGGTTTTGAATTTAGAGTTTTTGTCATATTCGACCCTACCAAGGCAAGAGAGTCCGTTCTGTCCTGCTTTTTAAACAATAACTATTATAAGGTATATTCAAACATTTCCAAGGGCATTAGTGCTAACTGAACGATCGTGACTCCGTCCGGATGTTCTTTGCCGACAAACGGTATGATATCCAAACAATTATCGACTGTGAAAATCTGGCACAGAAATTAACAAATAGTGAGGACATTTCCCTGAAGAATGTCGTCTACACACACACACACACACACACACACACACACACATATATATATACATATATATATATATATATATATATATATATATATATATATATATATATATATATATATGCAAAAGCGTGAAACCCAGGGTTACAAACTCACATCTATACAACGAAGTATGTTAGTTCTATCACTGATATTGCCCGTTTTCCAATAAGTACTGCACATATTATATCTATAATATATAAATAATGTATATATAAATCACACACACACAAACATATATATATATATATATATATGTATGAAGAAATATAGTCTTAAAGTGTGCTATATTTATGGGATAAAGTGCTCAATATCAGAGATAGAGCGTGTGTAAATATAAAATATAAAAGTGGACATGGAAGTCAGCACTTAGAGGCGACAGTCTGTTTCATGCTAGTGCAATCGTCAGGCTAAAAAAAAATTTAAAAATTAAAATATATAAAAACAGTATACATAGAAAATATACATAAAAAATTAATTAATATATATATATATATGTGTGTGTGTGTGTGTGTGATAAAAATATAATTTAAAGTTGTGCTGTATTTACGCATAAAATTGCTCAATATCAGGGACAGAGCATAAATAAAACTATTCTTACAATTTACTTAAAAAATCGAAAACTAAAATGAATACCTTGTAGAATAACATAATAAAAAATTCCAATATATGCACTATATAGAACGTAGATAATGTAACATACCTTAGACAAAGATATTAAACTAAAAAAATAAGGTAAAAAAATCATGGAAAATATAAAATAAAGAAAATAAAAAAAAATATGGTTGGATTCAGTTTCGCAAGCGAAATCGATTATATGATCTATCCTGCTTAATCTATGTCAATAGGTTAAACGGGATAGATCATACAATCTCCTTCCTTGTAGTGATTTTGCGTGTAGGTATATTAATAGGGCATCGTCAATTATTCGAAATAAGTTGCGTCTTGGAGATTGCGATGAAAGTTTTATTCGTTTTATCCGACCGAAAGACGCCTACCGAACAATGATTTAACGATTTAATACACACACACACACACACACACACACACACATATATATATATATATATATATATATATATATATATATATATATATATATATATATATATATTGAGAACATGCAATGGAATCCGACATAATGATAGTATAAGCAAGAGGTGAAAAACTATCCAACTGAAAATTTCAGGGCAGGCATAGACAGTCCAGAACATTAGAAGTTTAAATGGATAATCCTACACGGATAAGAGATAATAACAGACTTAGTATTTCTTGTTGGGTAAACCTTTATTTTCATCAGGCAAATTAGGTGTAAAAATCGCAAACAAATTCATGAATAATTACAGTGTAATCCGGATATAAGAGAGTTGTCGAGACCGGACAAGAAGTATCTTATATCCGGGTTTCTCTTATATCCGGGTCTGGTCTATTATATATACATTAACACAGGCTCTAATTTGGGACTAGAGAAAATCTCTCTTATATCCGAGTTTCTCTTATATCCGGGTCTCTTATATCCGGGTTACACTGTATAACGAACAAATTAGGTGGAATCAAATTGTCCCATTTCCTTCAATGCATAGGCAAAAATTAATTTACAAGAAACTATTACTACTACTAATAACAATCCACATATATAAAAAAGCATTGTTATCAATATATATGTATATATATATATATATATATATATATATATATATATATATAAATTCTATATATATTTTATATATGTGTGGTGCTTCTTTGAAAGTGCTCAATATCAGTTATAGAGCTAGCGTGAAATTGACTCATTCATTTAAATATATATATATATATATTTATATATATATATATATATATATATATATATATATATATATATATATATATATATATATATATATATATGCAGGTATGCAGAAAAATAGGAAAGAACAAGTTAGGTAAATAACCGGTGTTCCCTAGTATTTTTGCTTTTATTTTCAAAAAGACAGTGCTCCATACAGAAGTAGAGCTTATATTATAATATTTTTTGTTTTAAAAATATGTTTCCTTCGCTACATAAGAGTTCTCATGTTTGGGATGCCAAATTCTCGCTTGACGAAGAAGCGTGACCAGACACCTTAACACAACATAATTTCAAAAATTATATTAGTGGTCTCGGCTCTCGCTTTTGAAACATGAGAACTCTTATGTAGCGAAGGAATCATATTTTTAAAACAAAACATATTATATATATATATATATATATATATATATATATATATATATATATATATATATATATATATATATATATATATATATATATATATATATATATATATATATATTATTCTTCTCACCCGAAGAAGGCTAAGAAAGACGAAATACGTATTCAATATAACTGATTACAACTTTATTTGATTTATCAGAACTTTTATTCACATTCTATAACCTACATACAAATAAATACGTCTCCAGGG
>OZ038498.1:78149154-78159154 GCA_964036315.1 Acanthosepion esculentum
TTTCAGCAATATTGCACTGTCAGATAGCAATTTATTACGGTTTGCAGAAAAAAGGTTTCAAATCTCTGTAAGTCTGGCTGAAAATAATAACATGATCTACATATATATATAAAAATATGTATGTGTGTGTCAATATATATATATGTGTGTGTGTGTGTGTGTGTGTGTGCCTGCGTGTGTGTGTGCGTGCGTGAAATGTGTATGTATATAAATATAAAAACATACAGTGCTGTTCGATAAAACTGACTCAACTGATTTTTTTACTTAAAAATGTTTTCGCTTATTGTTTTTGAGGTCAAACTAATTTTTAATCTTACTAAAATAAAGACCTCTTCCCGACCACATAGTAAAAAAGTTTACACACCCTAAGGTATTCTATTGATAATTATAATTTTGGATATAAATGAGATTTAGGGAAAAACTCTGTGCAAAAAAAGAGACTCACTTATTTCCTGCAACTGGTAATCAATAGAAACATAACCGAACAGCTTTAAATAAAGAATAATAGAGGTATAATTTATTTATAATAGGTAATATAGTTCGAAATATTTAATAACCTATGGTTCTTCCTTTATTTTGAATAACGCTTTCAACCCTTTTTGGCATTGACCTGATTAGGTTCTGGCAAATCTCATCTCCAAGCATTGAATTCCATCCGGATATGAAATTCACAATCAAATCCTCTTTGTTGCTCAACTGCTTTCTCGAGAGCCTGTACTTTATAATGCTCCATAAGTTTTCTATGGGGTTGAGGTCGGGAGATTGGAGCGTCCATGTCATAACACTCACCTGCTTCTCATGAAAGTATTCCTTCATCAATTTTGATTTGTGACAGGGAGTATTATCCTGCATAAAAATGAGCTTGGTGGGGTCGATTTGCACCCTTTCAGCAGAAGGGAGCAGACAATACTCTAAAATTCTCTTGTACTGCTCGCTCCTGAGGTTCTTTTCAATAGGTTTTAAGAAACCAGTTCCATGAAAAGAAAAGCATCCCCAGAACATTATACTGAACGGAAGCTTGACATTACTTACTGCTAAATTCAAATAGCTTTCAAAGCTTCTTCGGATTTTAGATCGCTTATCCTTTTGAATTTAGCTCAACTTTCCTTTCATCGAATTAGAGAAACATTTAGTAAAAAAAATCAGGTGAGTCACTTTTATCGAACAGCACTGTATATATATATATATATATATATATATATATATATATATATATATATATATATGCAATTTTTATATATATTATTTATTATATATGCGCGGTACTTATTGGAAAGCGCTCAATATCAGTGATAGAGCTAACATATTTAGTTGGATTGATGTGAGTTTGTGACCCTGGGTTTCACGCTATTTGAGATCGTCAGACAAACTGAACCAAGAAAGAAAATCGGTCTGCGTGTTGACAGCGCAACAAACAAAAAAAAATATTCGCTACACGATCCAACATTGAATACAGCGACCAAATGTGTACGTATGTGCGCAACGACACATATATGCGCATATATGCCCAGTCCCACACTGTTCACATATGTTTATGCTTGTGTTTATGCTTGTGTGAGCTGCAATGAGCGAACGTGCGTGTGTGTGTGTGTGTCTGCGTACGTCAATGAGTGTATATGCGTGTATGTATGTTTGCGTAAGTATGAGTGGCGTCCAGACGACAATTTTTCCTCCGACTTCCATAAAAATACCGATATACGCAAATATGTATAAATCCAAAATTTTAAAATTAATCAATTTGTCTGACGATCGCAAATAGCGTGAAACCCAGGGTCACAAACTCACATCAATTCAACGATATATATATATATATATATATATATATATATAGTCATCCACAGACAGACTGTTTCGCTGTTTCGCAGTTGCCTCTAGCTAGGATCGAAACCCGACTGAATTGGCGTCAGTCGGAACTTCTACCACTAAGCCGTCGGCTCACTGAAGTTAAGATGGTCAATTTTAGCGTGTTTATTTTTAGATTTTTAGATAAACACACAGTGACTGACAGTGACTCACTTCTGCCGAAGAGTCATGCTATATTAGCTTAAATAGTCACTGTTTACAAACTCACACCTCAAACCAAAGAGTTCAACCGAAATTAATTTTTTCAGGAGCCAATATTTTTGTCATCCACAGACAGACTGTTTCGCTGTTTCACAGCTCATCAGTGTGGCTAAACGTCCGGTTGCCTCTTCTCACGGCAGATATATATATATATATGTATGTATATATGTATATATTACGTTTGGTAAGGTTTGGTTTGTTTTATGGCATGTCAGCTTCAATGGGTTATTTAATTCCGACAATTTATATTGCTGGTAATATTTTTCCCTACAAAAATCTATTTCTGGTAATTTTTTTTTTTTAAGTATTACTGGTAATAATATTTTCCTTCAAAATTATTGCTGGTAATAACTTTTTTACAAAGTATTTCTGGTATTAAATAAAACCTATTTATACACTTTCTTAATGTTTTGACCGAAATTTGGGGGTTAACTCTTTGCCAATAGCTTGAACCCTAACCTTTGACCTGGGAACAACAGCAATTAAGAGATGATTCCCCACTCCTCAAAACCTCCGGATCACAGGCTTTGCTGTCGAAAGTAGTTTATCGTCTTACCCAGGACGGTATATATATATTACTTCAAAAGTTATTATAGTGGACGTTTCTTATTGAATATAGACGCCCCACTTTTATTTAATAAATAGTGTGTTACTAATATAATACAATATGTAAAAATAAAATACTATGACGTTTGAGGTAAAATGTCGGATTAAAATAAATTCATTATTTCAGATATATATATATACATATATATATATATATATATATATATATATATAAATTGTTTATTTAAAAATTATAACATAAATATGTTATAAAATCACTACAAACATAACCACTTTGTTTCAAGACCTCCGGTGTCTTTTCAAGTGATGATGTTGAATGTAGAATAAAGGGTTTTAAAAGTTTCAAATTAATTAACGATCCTTCGTAAGGGGAAACGCTGTTACATAAGCAGGAATGACCAATCAAAATACAAGTATACGGGAATTCAAAAAACTTGACAACGAAGTAAGGTTATAATAGCTATTAAAAGCTTTAAAGCTGGGATTTTACTAAAATATAATTTATTCTAACCAATAAGTATTAAATTATATGATAAAATTTGATATTAAAATTAAAGTTAAAAAATTACCAATTTTAAAATCTAAATTTAATCTCTATTAAGTTTAATATATATATATATATATATATATATATATATATATATATATATATATATATATATATATATATATATATATATATATATATATATATATATATGGAGTAAGCAAATATTCGTACACATACAGTGGGGTAAGCAAATATTCGTACACATACATATTTTGAATTTATTGTATTTCCAACTAATGAATAAACGTACTTTTCATATAATTATCTGTACACAGATGCATAATAACTAAATATGCATAGAAAACAGAACATTTTGATTTAATAGAAATAAATACTATTTATCCATTTTAATGTGTGAAAAAGTACTCGTACAATGCAAATTTCACATTTTATGTACCAATAATGTTATCAGTAATCATTTTTAGCCTAAAAAATACAAACAGAACATTCTGTAATTGATATTTGTGCAAGATGTTTACCATCATGGCAAGAGGTAAAGAATTGAAGTTCTGAAAAGAAGGTAAAAGTTACAGGAAAATCTCAGACAACCTGAATAGTCTATCCCCCTACCATTGCAAGCTATAAAGACTCAAAACTGTTGAAAACCAAAGAACAGGTGTTCCACGGAAGATTTCTTCAAGTTCTTCGTGGAAATTAATGCGTCAAATTAAAGAAAATCTAATGTTTACTTGTCAAGAGTAGCAGGATGATTTGCTTTCATTAATAATCTGTGGCACTAAACGGACAATAAGCAATGAAATTCATAGGAATAATCTAAATTCACGCTCCACTCGGAAAAATCCAATTCTACTGAAAAGACACAGAGATGCCAGGTTAAAATTCGTTCGTGAACATAAGGATAAGGAAAAATCGTATTGGGAAAGAGTATTATAGACAGACGAAACCAAGATGGAGTTGTTTGGACGTAATTCTAGAAATCATGAATGAAGGAAAGATGGTGATGCCTTCAAACAAAAGAACAGAGTTCCAACAGTGAAATTTAGTGGTGGCAGCATCATGGTTTGGGAATGTTTTTTCTGCAAAAGGTACTGGCAACATATCAGTAATAGATGGTAGAATGAATGCCGCAGCAGATCAAAATATTTTGGAAGTAAATTTAATGATTTCTGTTGAAAAACTTGAACTTCCTCCTGACGAGATCTGCCAACAAGATAATGATTCTAAGCACACTGCAAAATCTACGAAGAAATGGCTTGCTGAAAATAATATAAATATCCTGAAATGGCCAAATCAGTCACCAGATTTAAACCCAATCGAGAATCTGTGGCGTTATTTGAAAATTCAAATCCAATCGAGAGTTTCAACAAACATCCCGAATCTGAAGACCATATGCCAAGAAGAATGAAATAAAATACCAAGTAAAATTTGCAAATCATTGAGAATTACAAGTTGAGGTTGGTTGCTGTAGAAGTGAATAATGGCGATTCTACAACGTATTAAGTGAAGAGTATGTATTCTTTTTTGTATTGTACATTTTTGACCCAATAAAATTGATAAATGGGATTTATTTCTATTAAATCAAGTTTTTTTCTGTTTTCTATGCATAATTAGTTATGTGAAACATATGCTTATTCATTACTTGGAAATAGAATAATTTAAAAAAAATTGTATGTGAACGAATATTTGTCCCCCTACCCAACACATACTGCATATACATATGAGACAAACGCTTGAAAAGTGTTCTAGAATATAGGAAAGAGGTAATAAAGTTCCTTATCAGATGCTGCAGCCAGAAATAATTCTCTCTCTCCTTCTTCACCTCCTACTCCTCCTCCTCTTATTCTACTCTTCCTCCTCTAACCTTCCTCCTCCTCTTCTTTTTCATCTTCTCCTCCTCCTCCTCCTCCTCCTCTTATTCTACTCTTCCTCCTCTAACCTTCCTCCTCCTCTTCTTTTTCATCTTCTTCTTCTTCTTCTAGTATTGGATCCGTTAATGTCTGTCGGATCGGAAATGAGCCCATTCCGAGTAGATCCCTGCTCTCTCTCTCTATCTATCTATCTATCTCTCTCTCTCTCTCTCATTGTTCCTATACTGCACTGTGTTACTAATATTTTCGCAGTGATCGCTGATATTGTGCCTGAACCCTCTCTGAGGTTGACCGTAGAGAATTCAGAGACCAGTGCATTTCCGTGTGTTCTCTTCTTAGCAAAGTTATATCGCCTTCTAATCAGACGTTCATAAGTGTTGGTCAGATGCGTTACGGCAAATTACTAGTGCCTTTAAAGTGTTGTTTCTCAATAGATTTTCGCCGCGACGCTTGCATAATCTTTTTTTGGAAGTTTTGATTGTTCCGCCAATGTACGTCTTTAGGTATTTTGGCTAATTTATTTGGTATATTCTTGCTTTTGCTTTGTTGTTGTTGTTATTCCCTTTATTGCCGACTATATATTTTTAATGCTTCGTCTCATCGGCTTGGTGAAATGGTTGGCAACCTTGTCCCGCTGAGATCATTTACAAGTGAGTTCGAACCTCACAGTGTGCTCTATATTTTCGGACGTGTGTCACGTCGAAATAAATCACTCTATCTTTTATTGTTTTACAGGTGCTGATAGATTTTAGATCAAGATTGGATAAGATATTTTCGATGTCAGCTGTTATGGAGTTGTTTAGCTGAATTGTAAGCCTTAATTTGTCAGGAGTTATAATTTTCTGTAGACTTTTCTATTTTTCTCATACAGATTTTATACACTTCGTATTAAGCATTATACGGAGAGTAATTTGGGGATTGGAGTGTTTTGAAAGTTTTTTCAATACATATTTTCTTCCTCGGATAAGAATTCACGGTTTCAGATACTAAGATTTCTTTAGTAGAAACATATTATTACGCATTTTATTTTATTGTAGAAATGGGTGTATATTGTAAATGTTCGTTTATAATTATGCATTTTCGGTAGAATTTTAGTCGTTATGGATGCGTAATAATAATATGACGTCGAGAAACGGTAAAGTGTGATCTGATTCTTTATCGTAAGCGAAATCGATCCTATGCTATATCCTGTTCTGTTACTTATGTATCATGAGGATATGTTCAAAAGGAATCATCAATGTATCGGAAATATGTTGTGTCTTGTGATAGAATACAATGAAATGGGCCGGACGTGAAAGTTCTAGGAACAGGCATGCCAATACTCTGCTGAGCGTTCAGCCCACCGATAGGCCCTGTCAATAAATATTAACACTGAAAGTGAAATAACATTGATTTTCACCGTTGGTAGTTCCAACGCACTTTTCATACATATGAACTTATTTCTCATTCTATCCTGAAGGGTTGAAACACGTAGATGACGATCTTTTCAAACGGTCTCATTGTCTCCACGCTTACTCGAATATTATTCTACACTCTAACACCCGTCGACATGGAAAACGCAACGAAAAATTTCTACTTAATGAAAGAAATGATAGAATTCCTTGTATTCAACCAATTCTTGCAGGAATTGAATTCATGAGAAAGTCATCCCACGAAGAACACACACAATATTAAGAATTTCAAACCATATATTCCCGGGATATATTCACGACTACCTTACATATACTGCAGTAAAATAACATATATATATATATATATATATATATATATATATATATGTGTGTGTGTGTGTGTGTGTGTGTGTGTGTGTGTGTGTGTGTGTGTGTGTTTGTGTGTGTGTGTGTGTATTTTTGTTTGTTTGTTTTGGATATTCCTTTCTTTACGTATATAATATTGTCAATTTGAAATATTTTTAAAAGAGCCTTTTTAAAAATAATGCACTATATATATATATATATATATATATATATATATATATATAGAGAGAGAGAGAGAGTGAGAGAAATGGACAAATAGATAGATAAAAGACTGGAATAGCTAGCTAGCTAGCTAGCTAGATAGATAGATAATTAACAGACTGGTCGAACAGATTGAGATAGATAGATAGATAGATAGATAGATAGATAGATAGAAAGAAAGAAAGAAATTAATAGACTTAGATAGATAGATAGATAGATAGATAGATAGATAGATAGATAGATAGATAATCTAATCGGATCATTGGCCTTAAGCAAACCTGGCTTATAGTTCAATTCTTGAAACGCATGAGCGAAGAAGATCAAAGAATTCAGCTACTCAACAAACAACGTTACATGATACACACATTCTGACATTTCAGTGGCAAGAAAAACAAACTCAATCTCGTGATAAATCTCCAGAATTTTTACGGTAATTTCTCTGAAGGAAGCCGAAATAATCAATGTAAAAAATAGCATCTTCTCGTCCAGTTTTCATAATTTTATTTACTTCTATATGAAGGGAGGTGTTGAAAAGTTCTCAAAGCGACCAAGAAATTCTTCCCAGTTACATCTGCCGTAGTGGATCGGGCCGAGAAATTCTCAGCATCCGCTTGTAATATTTTGCCATATCTCCGAAGTAAGAATGAAAGGTTAGAGCTTATTGATTGTTTCATGAGCAGAGTTTATACCTGGAATAAAACCACCGACAGAAGAAAACCGGTGTGAATCGCACTCACTACTCTATTAATGTCCTTCTCGTGCGTTATCTTTCGGCTCGGAAAACCTAAATTTGAAATTAGTTTCCGAAAAGTCGTAGAAGCTGTGACCCTAATCCAAAAGGGAAATCACAAACGAATTTATGCCGACATTTTGAAACAAGTTGAAATGAACCCAGTTTTAGTGGAAAGTATGATTCATGGGAATTCTTGTAATAGCAGCGAGGTGCACTGGGGTGTAAAGAGAATAAAAGAAAACTTCTAGAAGGAATAAAAAAAAACAAGCCCAAAATGATCAAATGCACCCTATTGCCACTGTTTGGGTAAATCTAGAGACCTGCGTTCGACATGGCGTCACGGTAAAGCAATAATATTACATTCAGGTTCTAGAAACTTTGTGAGAATAAAGAGGCTACACATGTGGGGAAATGGTTTCTTCATTCCTGGGGACAATGTGACAGTTATGTGCATTTATTAAAAAAGTTAATTTGATCTAGAGCCACGTATCGTTTTCTTTATAAATTTATATATATATATATATATATATATATATATATATATATATATATATATATATATATATATATATATATATTCCAGAAAGAAACGACGGAGCCTCTGAGTGATTAACAGAAGAAAGTTTGAAGAACCTTTTTGATTATAAATAGGTTAAAATACAGAAGGGAGAAACTATAGTTTTCACGAGTGACACAGGTGTCTCTTACATCGGATGCAGGAAATGTGGAATAGTCCTCATGCATATACTTGTATATTTTAAGTTGGATGCAACATTGAAATGAGAAATTATATTTACATTATTAACGTCTTCTGTATTACCATATTCACGGCGCTTCAGCCGTTGTACGATCCGACAATCTTCAGGTGATATACGTTGGGATTTCGAACCGAAACCTTTATTTAGTCCAAGCGGACATAGTATTATTATTCCACGTGCCATGCCTTTTTTTTTTAGATATCACAGCATCAGTTAATTCCCTTTAGTAACTCTGCTTGTGTCAAGTCACTTTGTGGGTTACTCAACCAAGGCTTTTATCCACTGAGCCATGTGTCCATGAGTCAGTGAGTTTTTGTGAATTATAAACCTAATTTCTCAGTAATCATTTTTACCAGAGCCCATATTACAATTTCTGTTATCGTTGTTTTTCTCTCTGTCTCTGTATTTCTGATTCCCATATAATATGCCTGCCTATGCTTGGCCGGCCTAAGAAATTTCGAAATTCCAACGAAAAAAGTCGGAGCGTACAACGGCCGAAACGTCACGAATATGGCATTAACGATGAGGACAACAGCCCGAGCGGTATAAATAGTTTAAATAGTTACAATATCCAATCTCAGAAATATAGACAGAGAGAAATTATGTGCAATATTTTTTTGTATTAACATTAAAGTAGCGTATTATTATCATTCCCAGCTATAACGTTATATAGAGATTGCAAAAACATTTTTAGAATCTCCAAATCGTGCCTGCAATGTTACAAGATAACTTTGTGGGCACGTTGTAATTGTAAAGTTACGTTAACAAAAAATAGACAGTAAATACCAGGAAGAGGTTAAAACGTGCATTCGTCATCTAAATTAGTTATTAACAATTAGGAAGAGAAACCTACCCATATACATATTGTTAATAGGCTAATGTGTGATTTTTCAGCTACAGCTACGATACATTATCAGCGAGCAGCTCCTAGATTTCTGGCTATTGCAATTAACGGATCATCACTCAAGGAAGTACCTTACCTTGAAAGCCTGTTGGGTCTTAATCTAACCCCAGACCTGAAATAAAATTCGTATAAACGATTCATCACTAAAGATATTGGAAAAATTGACGATTTTCTGTTCCGCTCCACTACTATGTATGATTACCGAAGTTAAGCAACGTCGAGCCTGGTCAGTCCTAGATGAGTGAAAGCTTGCGAATGCTGTAAATTTGGATATGTGGATGGTTTAATGAATAATAGCTCGAAATTGTTAATCGACAGCTGAGTTCCACTTGCTGTTGAATTTGTTATATTCACTTACGCGCAAATACCCTTGGGAAAGGTATAAATCCACCTCTTCTCCCCTAGCTATGGGTTAATTAGTAAGACTCGTACCACTAAAACTATTATTATCTAAAAACAGTTTATATATCTAAAAATAGTTTATGGCTTTAAATAACCTCCAAAGGGTTGATAACACGTAGAAAACAAATCAATAATTCTTCCTACCATGCTCTACGTTTACAAGAGAGAGATAAGGCCGAAAATGGAGTACTGCTATAATATCTGGGCTGATGTTGCCTAGTCTTCACATTGCAGT
>OZ038498.1:78164154-78209154 GCA_964036315.1 Acanthosepion esculentum
ATATATATTTTTATATATAGTTATTTGTTTAAATTTTATCTATGTATATTTGACCGGTTTAGCTATTTTTCAAGTTTAAATTCGTTTAATAACATATTAAGCCACGAATAGCTTCGACATCTGACCGTCTAGATCATATTGAATGTAGATGTATGTGCCTGTATGTATCGATGTGTATGTGTAAGTATAGTGCATTTGCCTATGTGTGGTTTGATTTTTTGTATGTGTGTGTATATATCTAAATATGTCTGAGCGCTTAACATGCCGTTGTTCGAATGATTTCACATGAGAGGCGACTAACATGTTGAAATGAAACTAAGGTGTATACATTTCTGTCTGGGATTCCGAATACAACTTTCAACATAATTTCAATGAAAATACAAATTAAATAGCATATATATCTTTTATTTTTATTTTTATATTTTTTCTCCTTGGTAATTCTACAATTTAAAACTTAATAAAGATCTGATTTAGATTTCTAAATAGGTAATTTTAATTTTTTAATTTTTTACTTTTAATTTTAATTTCAAATTTTATAAATCTTTTAATATCTATGATAACCTTGCTTAGTTGTCAAATTTTTCGACTCATCCTATACTTGTATTTTGATTGGCCACTCTAGCTTATGTAACAGCGTTTACTCCTAGCTAAGGATCGTTGATTAATTTGAAACTTTTAAAACCATTTATTCTATATTCTATATTATCACTTGACAAGACACAAGAAGTGTTGAAACAAAATGGCTACTTTTGTCGTGATTTTATAACATATTTATGTTGTAATATTCAAATAAATAATTATATCTGCTCTACTCTGTATTGAGCACTCTTTAAAGAATAGTAATTGTTGGTTATTGGATTTCACTCCGTATATACCAATCCTAAACTTGGGTATATATATATATATATATATATATATATATATATATATATATATATATATATATATATATATATACGTACGTATATGTGCGTACGCGCAGGCGTGCGTGTGAATGTATACATGTATAATGGCTTTCTTTGCACTCGGCTTTAAATACTATAAAATCAAAATATCTCAGTTGCATATGAAAGAAGACACATACTGAATACAGCATATTTATAGAAATGTTTACGACCGGCTGATTCAACATGATTTTGAGCGCAAAGGTTAAGATGTTTTGAAGTTCGTTGAACACCTTCTGAAATTATTCTTGCCTCTGAACAGGAAGATTTTTGCCAAATTCAGATTTCTTGTGTCATCGAAGACTTAGTTTGTCCTAGGTTTTGCATTTATCTGATATTTACAGCTAAAAGAGATGAATTGTAATCTACAGAATATCTTTTTAGACGACATTCATCTCTTTGTATTTGTCTTTCCCCCTCACACACACACACAACCACCCATACCCCCACATCCCCCGCATATATATGTGTGTGTGTTTGTCTCTCTCTCTCTCTCTCTCTCTCTCTCTCTATATATATATATATATATATATATATATATATGTGTGTGTGTGTGTGTGTGTGTGTGTGTAATTTGGCAGCAACTTTTCTTTTAAACATGTTGTGTTGAATGTCAAAGACAACATAGTCCTGCATATTCTCTTTTGAATTTTCTCATATTTTCTAGTGAGACTTTTTATTTGAAAATTATCTTACGGACAATATTTATTTCAATATAATTTTCAAATAAAAAGTCTCATTAGAAAATATGAGAAAATTCAAAAGAGAATATGCAGGACTATCTTTGACATTCAACACAACACGTTTAAATATATATATATATATATATATATATATATATATATATATATATATATATATATATATATATATATATATATATATATATACCCACTAACAGGTTTTATTTACCAAAAGACTCACTAGTAGAACTTGTCCTCACAGATACAAAATAGCAGTTATAAAACATCATGATTTACCAAGCCAAATAATCTCTTCTTCGGACATATTTTTCTATAAGGAATTTAGCAGCATTTAACAAACTGTAATCAACAATAAGTTCCGTAACAACATCCTCGACGAGCAACTGAAATAAGCCTTAAGGAAATTTATAAGAATCGCCAGACCCCTCCCTGGTACAAATAAAAATAAACACGCCATTAATTTATTCTATCGTAATCAGATGCACCCTAATTATGAAAAGGATATAAAACAACAAATAAAACCATAATTCACTGGTACATATCACTCACTGATCCTAACAACCGCCTAAGATTTATCATCGACTTTGAGGACTTTCTTAGTATGTGCTAAATTAGTTGGAGTAATAAATATAAAAAAAATTACCATGTCTTTAAAAAAGGAAAACATATGTACAATAATTTTTATCATTTTTGAATAGTTTCTGAAAGTTTCATTAACATCCGATAATTATTTTTTATTTTTGCAAGATTTTCCAAATTAATGTCTGTTATAAAAAATGCGTTAAAATTTGCTATATTGTTTAGTACTTCCGCTGTCACAAAGAGAAACGTGTTTTTTTTTTTAAATCAAAAGTTAGAATGTTCTAAAAAGGAGGAAAAAAATTTTAAATAATTTAAAAAATACTTTTTTCTTTTCTCTTACTAATAACATAAACATTTTGACGATAAAATTTTGTTTTCGTCAAGTTTGGCGTTTTTTTTTTCATCATGTCATGCTCTATTTTTAGCGATTTCATGTAGGAGAAATAAATACAATAAAGGAGCCGCTAATAAAGTGTAAAAAAGAAATGGCAGCATGATGCAGCAGTCATCAAAACATGGGAAGCAGCAGCAGCAGTGAAAACATGGCAGCCAGTAACAATGTCAGTGAAGGTTAAGTTTAAAGTCTTGAAGTTTACTCCAGCAATTCTTCTACAAGACAATGTACTAGGGTAATGCATTTGGTGGCATAGTGGTTGTGAGTTCAATCCGTTCGTCGGGCGAACAATAAAGGGCTAAATAAAATAAGAACTAGGCGTGGACAGTGGAACGAGGACGGGCTACCCAGGTAGATTGAATAAAGCGTTTAGTTCGGAGTTCCCTTATCGATATACACCCGAGGAAAGCCGAATATAGTGTAAACAATGATAACTCTTCATCCCAGAAATTCAGGCAAAAGGATTTATTTTAATCCGACATTTTTATTATCCCAAACATTATTTTTAATGGTACCCGTGTTTGAAGTGCCACGTTTTTCTTCTTAACAGCGTGTATCAAGCATATTTGCCTTCGTATTTGGGAAATGCCGATTGGCACATTTTCTATATTAAGATTTCTTGAGCGCGCAGACCGATAGACGTAATTATCCTTTCAACATTTTCAGTAATTTTTTCGATTTTCGTTTGAAGATTATAGGTCCTGATCTGGCATCTATTCTACAATCGCTATCCCCCACTCTGTCTCTTCTACAAATATTTTCACGGCAACCATTCCGACGAGCTACTTTCTCTGGTTCCCGGACTACATAAATTTAAACGTGCTACCAGGCTGGCATCTTGGTCTTCATCTTTCACTGTCAAAACGAGTAAATGTAATCGTCTCTTCTTCTCAAACAACTTCTTCTCTTACACTTTCCGTCTATAGAACTCCCTTTCCCTTACTTGATTTACCGATGACTATAATCTTCAAATATTCAAGTGTAATGTCAATCGACATCTGGCACCCCGAGCTTGTTCCCCGTCCTTCTCTGTATCCTTTCCTCAAACACGCCTCTTTACTCTTGTTCTCAATCCTCTGTAACCCCTTGCGTGCTAGAGGCACCCCCGCTTTGCTTGGGGTGAATTGCCTTAAAAATATTAAATTTCGCATAAGTGAGTACTTTCAACTAACACCACCAGCTATTTTCACTGACGTTTATTTTTTTTCTATCAGCTTAATTTGTTAAATATCGCGTTTCCTTTGTTGGATTTTATCGTAGTCTTCTAATTGTTTTTTTTTTATAATTAAATATATTTACTATGTTAGGTCAATGGTTTGATCTAATATCGTTGGTCTTTGGTTGGTTGCTTTTTATACTCAATACTTCAAGCAATTGCTTCCGCTCTTAGCTGTTTATGTGGTATGTGCACATAGTCGTTGATGTTCTCACTTCACGCCTCATTCTATGCCTGTAGCTCTTGTAGGTTTATCTCATTTGTTGTAATTCCAATGTTGTCGAATTGGTCACCATTGGCGTCTCTCGATGCTATGATGAAGCGTACTGTTACGAATAACCTTCCGTGTATTGATGTTAAAGGACGAGAGAAATTTCAAGGACACATGGCACAGTGGATAAAGGCGTTAGTTAGATCCAGTGACAGACCCAAAGAGTGTGAGTTCAATACCCGGTTAAGGCAGTGGAGAACTTTCAGAGGGAAAATTAGCAGGAGATAACTGATAACTGACATCCATCAAACATGACTCGTGGAACTAGAACAGTCTACCTCAGTGATCGAAATAAAGGGTTCAGTTCGAAATTCCAACCACCTGAAGAAGGCCGGAGCGTACAACGGCCGAAACGTTGTGACAAATATGGCGACAAAGATGAGGACAATAGTCCGACTAATGTAAATACTGTAAATTTATTTTATTTTCATTTCCCAAGAATTCGGTTCAGTGACGGCTTTAATTTCTTAATATAAATTGCTTCAAGTATTTGTAATCTAGATTTGTTGTTTTCATGGTGTAGGATAGTTATGTTGTCGATTAGTAATTTTTTATATTGTGAATGCGGACAGGAATGTTGTAGATATCTCGTAATGGACGAATGGTCAGACATGTGAAGTTTAAGCCTTCTTGTTAAATATATTTGTCGTATACCCAATATATATATATATAGTTGTCGTATACCCAATATATATATATATATATATATATATATATATATATATATATATATATATATCGTTGTAAAGAACACGGTTCCACTTGATCTATATATTTTCTATCTTTGAATATATACTCGCTGTGTCTGTTTCCTTTAGATTTTGATTTATCTCCCTTTCTTTGATTTAACAATTCCTCCTTTGAATTTATCTCGAGTGCTTCTGTTTAGCCTTATATTAATCTGTATTATCTGCTGGCGTCTATTTCATTAGATCGAGAATTTCGCTTGTCACTCTTCATGTACTCTTTCTCAGATGTCTTTCCTTTCTTGGGATGCCATGTTTTGATTCCTTTAACGTGTTCCAGTTTAAATCCCCGTCACGTTCCAGGGCTTCATATCTATTTATTAATATAACTGCATACACCCGCAAATGGAATCGTGATGGCTTTTTTTATATTTCAATTTAGATTATTGTGTTTCTTTTTTTTTTTTCCTTATGACGCTCTTGTTGATCCAATACTAGACCCAAGATCCACTGGAAGAACATGGTTATTGAATAGAGTTTTTTTTTTGTGTGTGTGCGTAAGAGTTGTACACTAAGAATATATGAGAAAGATAAATGTTTCTCCTGGACTTGAAGATGTTAAGATTGCACTGATCGAGGAAACTGCCCGAATGAAATACGAAGGGAATGTGGATGGTTTACCATTGTGCGCATAACGATTAATGAGAGTGCAGGTCTGAAGTGATGGAATTAAGGAACGTAGCTCTGTAGAACAGAGTATCGAGAGGCGAACAACATTTCCTATTTGAGATTTGATTTGATTTGTCTCTTTAACGGCATATCAACATCCTTATGGGTCATTTAATGACGAGACGAAATTTAATTTTCTTGGAGCTTGAAGTAGTAAAAAATATGATATGTTATTCTGCTTTCACAATTGAATACATGGTAGATGATACTCAGCTTTTGCGCACATACATGTCTGCGTGGACATAATTACCATGGGCGGTAATATGCGCGTTTAATGTGGTAGTTTTGTTGAAGTTATATTTTGTTGTACAGTTTGATTTATTTAAGAAATTGTACGATATTATATAGACTAATATACTGAAAATTCTTTCATGTTTGTTAGTTGGTTATTTGAATTGATTTAGTTTTTCAGTGACACATCAACCTCTATTTAATGGCGAAATTTAAATAATTTGAACAGTTTTATGTCTTCAACTAAATCTATTTTGAACGCAGTTGTTGGTACAGATAAAAAGTATTGTTGTCATTTTTATATCAAAATGAATTGCTGGTATTTTAACTATAAGAATATATTTTTAAACTTTAATAGCGTTTTTGGGGGGGTCTACTATTTGCCCATACCTGGAACCCTACCAGGTTCTACTACCTCGGGTTAGTGACGAAGCCGCTTTGTCAAAACTGGCATTAACTCTGAGCTAATATTCTCAAGGACAAACACGGTAATTTTATCCGAACCAGTAGCCTTCGTAGAGTCAAGGCTTTTAATAAGTCTGGAAATTTATAGCATTTGGTTGGTACATCATGGGTGGGAAAATCACACGCTTACAACCAAGGTATTCTTTGCTTTTTTCGGAAGTAGCTTGCGTTTCTTAAGTATTTGTTGATGGACAAGGTGTTTAGCGAGGCTCCTTCTCTTGGACCATTCCAAATTCACAAACCTTATGGACGCTTTAGTCGCAGAAATGTTCATCAGTGCCGTTGGCGATGCTTTATTTTTCTCGATGCCACCCAAGTTCATATTTACCGTTTCGATATTTTGTTCGTTTCAGACATTTTTCGTCAGATCTTTTCCGAAATCTGGCACTTTATAATGTATCTTTCTAATTATTTCTCCGGTTTGTCTTATCCAAAGTTTGTGCGTATACATTTGATCTAGATTTTAAATCTCTTTCTTGGTAGTTTCACCCGTTGTCAATTTCCAAAATAGCAATTCGTACACATTCTTTTTCTTCACAAAATTTCTTCAATTGAATTTTGGGCATGTATTTAAATAAAAACATGAAACAGAAAATAAAAGATTACCATTTTCCTTCATATTCAGTCTGAGAATCTCTAAGCAAATAAATGTCAATTTGACAATTACAGAGAATAGTGACGTGTCTGAATACAATCAAACGCCATCAGATTTAATGACGTTACTGAAACCTAAACGATTTTAATGCCATTAATAGAACAAAGATTTACACATTTTGCTCATGTGTAAGGCCGGAATAAGAACACCTTCAATAAAACATTCTTCATGATTCTAACACACAGGTTTATTGAATATTAAAACCGGTAAAGGCTGTGAATAACTTAGTCTACCTTGCTGAATATTGGCTTGAAAAATCTAACAACGGTCCACGATGCAAGCGGGAGCAAATCTCTGACGACTCTCTCGCCGTTGGTCTCCGTTTATAAAGATGTCCCCACTAAAATTTGCCATTGATATATCTATTTTTTTCACCTAGAAAATCTTTTCATAACGCACATAGCTTTCTTTGTTAAAAACTTTCGGTCACTGTTTTTCTGTAAGAATAATAGTGTTTTGGGCGAATAGTATCAATGTAAACAAACTCCTAATTTGGGTTCTCTGGTCCAAGAAATTCGGATAGCACATTACTGGATGGAGCTGGGTGATTGGGGAAAATTTGGTTTTGCTCAATTTTACTGAATTTTGACTAACTACCTCTGGAAAAGTTCTTAAATTCACTTTATTGTTTAAAACAATTATTCTCTCGTTTCTATTTTCATCTTTCTCTCAAGCATTCAACCTACACTTCTGAGAAATTGAATAATTACTATCCAATTAGTAGTCCTTCGAGTTCACCATCCTGCGATTTCATGCATTTAAATGTTTTTGTTGTGAATATGGATTATCTCCCCTTTGATAATCCAAGCTATAAAACCTGTACATTTCCGCTTGTCAAGTAGATGAGTAGTAAGATTCTTAATTGAATAAATTGTAATGAAAACAGGACAAGAGATTCTGTCTAGTAATCTTTTATTCAATTAAGAATCTTACTACTCGTCTACTTGACAAGCGGAAATGTACAGCTTTTATAGCGTGGATTATCAAAGGGGAGATAATCCATATTCACAACAGTTTGATTTTCATGCATTTAAATGTTTGAACCGTCAATGCCTTTATAGCATACCGAGAACACCCAATTCTTGATAATGACTGAGAGAGCCAAATGCATTTAAACAAAAAGAAAACAAAAGAAAACTTTTTTCGAATGGACAAGATTTATTTTGATCAGATGCACAAAATTTCTTTTTTTTTTTATTTGACAAAGTAAATAAAAAAAAGGTAATAACAATAGAGAAAATCTTAGAATTATATTTTAGATAAAATAAAAATGCATCTGAAAAATTCACCTGCACTTAATTTCAGAACTCAAAAAAGCATTGCCTGTTTTTTGAACAAAAACACGAGCGTGTCATCTTGGAAACAGAATATGTCGCTTAGAATAATTAATTCACAGAACTAGTAAAAAAACAGAAAAACAAAACGCATTGTAAAATTTGTTCACGATGGCATGAAAGAATACAAAAACTAAAGAGATGTGGAAGAGAAGATTCAAGGTTAACGAAAACGCGGATGGAAACGAGGCTAATGAGATGCCAAGAGCGACAACTTGGCTCGAGTTAATAACGAATGCGCAATCGCTTAGCAAATTAATGTTTGACAATTTTGACGATCAAATATAGTTTACAACAGAGGCGTAGGAGAAGCTATAAAGAAAATAAGAGCATATAATGTGTAGTTGTAGCTTTTATTTGATGGATGAGGAGGCATGGGTCGAAAATGCTTTCATTTCGGAAGCAGGTCAAACTGAAAATAAAGAACAGGAAAGGAACGCCATATTTACTAAATGGCTTGACACATTTTCTTTGGCGCAACCTTTTTCTTTTAAACTGAATAGTATTTTGATTTTGCCTTATATTAAGATTTGTTTTAATTTTCTAACCTCTAACTTCAAACGACGAGCCATGTTTAGTCCGAATATCTATAATATGCATGTGATAAAATCAACAATACAATTTACACATTTTCTTTATTATGCATTAAATTACGTTACTTCGTATCCTCCATAATTTACCTAGACATTTTTAGTAGGTCTGATGTATATTTATGAGCGTTCTTAGATTTAAAAATTTTGAAAAAACTAACGACATTTTTTCTTTTGTTTATAAATAATTGTTGCAAAATAAAATCTTTACATTTGATGAGGTTCACCAGAGGACGAAACACATCGGCTAAGATATGTGTTGTATTGTCTTACGGCAGTGATCAGTAGTCAACTTCTATTTATAATTTCTGAAATTTCGACTAAATTCAAATAATTTTTTTCATTATTGCTTCATAACCTGTCGAAGATATAAAATGGTCAGTTGTTTCTTTTTCGACCCCTCCCGCCTGGTTGTCTTTCAATATTTTAGCCCTAGCCTGGGCTGCAAAACACCGGATCCACGTCTCAACAAATTCTAGTTCATCCAAGCGACTGAAAGAACCGGTTGACGTCATAATATGTATTTTTCTTTTTGTCTGTAAATATATATATATATATATATATATATATATATATATATATATATATATATATATATATATATATATATATATTAATTCAAGTAACCAGGTCGGCAATGACTGGCCGTTACTATCATTTTCCTGTGCTTTCACACAATCATCAGGTAGCTAGACTGGCAACCTGATGATTGTGTGCAAGCACATGAATCTAATAGCAGTGGTCAGTCATTGCCGACCTGGTTATTTGAATTGATATTCAAAAGTTCTGCCATTTCATGTGGCATGGAGCACTTTTATGCCAGAAGGTCTGTTTGGGGGCAGACTCTATTCAGAGTTGCTCATTTAAACCATATATATATATATATATATATATATAATCATTCATTTAAATATTATAACATAAATATGTTATAAAATCACTACAAAAATAGCCCTTTTGTTTCAACACTTCTGGTGTCTTATCAAGTGATGATGTTGAATGTGGAATAAATGGTTTTAAAAGTTTCAAATTAATTAACGATCCTTAGCTAGGAGTAAACGCTGTTACATAAGCTAGAATGACCAATCAAAATACAAGTATATGGTAATTCGAAAAATTTGACAACTAAGCAAGGTTATCATAGATATTAAAAGATTTATAAAATTTGAAATTAAAATTAAAAGTAAAAAAATTATTACCTATTTAGAAATCTAAATCAAATCTCTATTAAGTTTTAAATTGTAGAATTACCGAGGGGAAAAAAATAAAAATAAAAAATACATATGCTATTTAATTTATTTTTTCATTGAAATTATGTTAAAAAGGATGTTCATAGCTCCAGACAAAAATGTATACATTTTTACAGTTTAACTTCAACATCAGTTTAAATTCAACATGGTAGCCACCTCTCACGTAAAACCATTCAAACACACTTAGGTTATAATACATAAGCGCCCAGACATATTTAGATATATATACACACACAAAAAACGGTGACGAGACACGACCCTTGATAAAAAAAAACGAACACATGCACACAAACACGCAACCAAACGTGCATGCATATATATATATATATATATATATATATATATATATATTTCTAAGGAATTAATTAATGTTAGTCGTAATGTGACATTATTTATTATTATTCTAAACGTCATTTCACTGGTGAACCCTTTTTTGAGTAGACGCCATGTTTAAGTTTTAAAAGGCGTCTACTCAAACAAGCAGTATTCACTGTAACAACTCAAATCAATCAATTAAAACAATTCATCTCCAAGAAAGAAGTGGCAGATTATATTTGATTACCTGCCACCAAGTTCAGGGAGACTGATTCAAGCTTTTTCAAGGGCATTATTGTGAAATGTTGACGAATTTGTTCAGTCTAAATTTTAACTTTGATTAATGATTCAATTTTCCCTTCCTCTTAGGCTAACTTCAGGAGGAGGAATTTTTGATACGATGTCCAAGAAGTTGATGTTGCTGAATATTGGCAAACTCAAAGACTACATCTTTCAGTTTCACCTAAAGTCTTTCATGTTCTCCGAGACAACAGGTGGATTTTTTTATTAGCTGTATATTGCTCTATAACAGAATATACACTCTGTTTCGCGCTGAAAGGAATTGCAGGCGTTGGCTTCTTTCTTTAAATAATGTTTTGTTTTGTTTTTTCGTTATTTGGTATTTGTGATAGAGGTTAGCCAAGTAGTCAGATGGATTGTTTTAGTTCAAAAGCGTCGGTAATTCTAGTGAAGTAAAATAAAATCAAAGACGGTGGTTCTGGTTTCGCAACGCGATCCGTATGTCTAACGCCCTTCACTATAACAACAGATGTCAGTAATGTGCGTCAATAAATCTGACGCGATTTCAAGTTCGTTTAGCCCACAAACCCTGCCAATAAAACCAGATACAATCAAGACTTCAGGTGCCAAGAGACTTTCGCTTTTTCACATCTTTAAACGTTTCCAATATCGTGTATCACGAAATGCATTATCAGTCCAGTGATTCGGCAACTAACATCAAAATATGCAGAGAGAAGGAAACACTTATATAAAAATGCCATTTCTTTAATTTTGAAATTTGATATTCTACAATCTTTTCCTTTTGTAATATTACCGCCGTAACGAATACGAGACTATATTGTACATACATCAAATTAATGTTTACTACATTTTCGACATAGTTAATATCAACGTCAGGGTGTGTGGTTTTTAGAACTTTCTTCGAAAGTTGGTCTTCTTGCAAGGCTGTGAGATCGGAGAGGCGTTTTATATAATTTCTTGTCATTTTGTTGTCAAGTGTGTGCACATCATAAGTTTAACAGCTTCAATTTCTTGCTCCTACTTTGAGGCCCGATTCTGGATCTGGTAGCTTTGAAATTACCTTCCAGGTCAACCTTCTGATGAACTTGGCTTTTTTATGCACTACCATAACAGCGAGTGCAAAGCCTACTTTGTTATCAGTTGTGGTGAACCCAGTATATATTAGGGTCATCACAGATCAACTCATTTTAGAATAAAGGTTCCTTATTGAGATTAAATTCTATTTTTGATCTTTGGTATTTCTTGGAGTGATTCACATATTACAGATCGTTTTAGTTGCTTTTATCGAGTTAAGACGTCAGCTCGCGCCCTCTTTAATGTTTAAATATAAATACCTGCTCCTAGTTTCAAGTAACTTACATACTTCGCTAATCATTATTTCCGATATCTGCAGTTGTACAGAATAAAAGACCTTCTGTCAACAATCTAGACGATATTATTTTCCCGTTGGCGGAAGAAGCTTTGCAACTGAGATGATCCCACACTCTAGATCTCCATGAGCGATTTTTCTAGTAATAATTATGTGACAATGTCTTGAACGAATTACATTTTTTCTCTGCACTATTAAAATTAAAAAATACAGGATATATGGTTGTCAGGATACGGAACAGCTAAAGCCGCGTACTAAAATAAAGCCAGTTAAAAAACATAAAACATCTAGGAAGTGCGACACCGAAATCCGAAGCGGCATTGAGTTAGCAAAAGATGCCTTCCAAAAGCTAAGCAAAATAAGAAGAAACAGGAAAATTTCGTTCGATACAAAGAGAAGAGTATTTAACTGTTACGTTTTCCTATATGGCAGAGAATGCTGGACAATCTCCTCACAGGTGACGAAGAAACTTGATGCAACAGGGATGTGGTTGTACAGAATGATGCTGAGAATATCATAGAATGAGCATGTGAGTAACGTGGAAGTTTATGGAAGATAAAAGCAAAACAAAATCACCGATAGAATCAGAAATAGATAATTGACATTTCTAGGGTACAAAATGAGGAAATTGACCTTGAAGAATTTGACATTTACAAGGCACGCTGAAGGCAAGATGGACAAAGGAAAGCAGCGAAAAATGTATCTAATGTGCATGGTTGTCAGAACGGCGTTTAGAAGATATCGCAAAATTCAAAACTTACTAAGACCTACGAAGGACATAAAATTGTGGGAAGCTATAATAGACTACGCCCTGAATGGAAATGTTACAAGAAAGAAGATTCTGATGAAAGGAATAATTTTGAAAATTCTTTTCTCCTCTTTCTCTCTCTCTCTCTCCATCTCTCTCTCTCTCTCTCTCTCTCTCTCTCTCTCCATACATACATTTTTAATCGAATTTTCCCCAAATAAGGCAGTAAAGCCACTAAGATACAAGGCGGGGCGTGAGAGAATTAGAAAACAGAAGTTATGTTGAGGAGTTAGAACAACAGAAAAATAAGGAAAACAGGAGGTAACAATTGAAACTGCATTTGAATTTTTGAAGATCAAATTTGGTTAGGAAGTAAGAAGCCGAAAGAGAGTTCTACAAGCGAGAAGTGCGAGAAAAGAAACTATCAACATAAACTTTACAGTTACATCTAACCAAAAAAGAAAGTCCTTAAAGACTAAAAGGTGTGATATCTAAAATAGACGAGGCAAAAAGATCTTGAAGATTTTTTTTAATCATTTCACTCTATGCAAAGCAATAAAGCCACAAAGATGCAAGGGTTTATCGAGTGAGAAGGAATATAAGAAAAATAAACACTAATAAAGAGAGAGGACAATAAAAAACAGGAATTAAGAAGACAGAAGATAACGATTGACAATGCATTTAATTTTTTGAATATCAAAGTTGGTTGGAAAGCCAGAGGCCGAAGTGTGAGGAAAGAAACAGCATAGAACATACGGTTGCATTTAGCCAGTTTAACTGTAAACTGACGGGATCTTGTTAATGTAGTATTGCGTTTAAATTCTTAAAGTCTATCTACCGCAGGAAAGAGCTCCTCCGAACAATTACCATGAAAGTATTTATATAAAAGGTACAAGGAAGCAATTTTACAGTGGTGGGAATGTGACCTTAGCGGCAAAGGAAAACCTTGAAAAGCCTACCTTGGATGGCAAGGCAGGGAGTGGAAGTTACAGTAAAAAATATAAGAGCGACAAAGAAAAACAGCGAAAAGCTACCTAACAAGCTTCGATGGCGAGACAGCGAGAGGAAGTTATAGTAAAAAATAAAGAACAAATATTGCTAAGATCTACGAACTTTAAGAAGTCGTAGAGAGCTATGATCGCTTACATACTGAAGGGTCAAGGCAAATAGAAGACGATTTTACAGTGGTGGGAATGTGACTGGAGCCGAGACAACCAGATTACGACCATTAATATGGCTGATTAGTTTTTGGATTTTAGCAAGAATCTCCAAATATATAGCAGACCATATGTGGCAGCAATATTCTAATCATGGACGAATGGTAGAATTATAGATATGTAAGATAGATTCAGAAGAGAAATATTGTCTTACACAATACAGTGAATCAACTCTCTTGGCAACAGACTTAGCAATGGATTCAATATAGTCTTTTCAATTCATGTCAGCCGATAATTTTAGCCCGAGAAGGTGCAACGAGTCACTCGCCTGGATAGATGCCTTGTCTCTTCAGGAAGTGTGGGATCATGGGTCTCAATATATGATGATATAGCGATTCTCCAAGCGTAGCTTAGATGCTGCACAAAGCCCAAAGTAGTGGGTTCCCAGTGAAAATCGAACTCACTACTCAGACGTAATTGTTCTAGCGAGACAAACTTGGTCACCATTACACCGTCTCGAGGTGCCCCGACAGATGATGGTATATGCTTTTTGCTGGCAAGGCATTTTGGTCGGCTACTGTAATGCTAATAAAGTCTTTAAAATATTTAATTTGGTGATTGATTTTTTTTTTTTTTCATTTTGAAAATCTGTTTCAGTCATTTCTCAATTTCAAAATGAATACCCTAGGGAAATTCATGAAATATTTGCAATCAAAAACTCAAATACACACTTTCTCTCTCTCTCTCTCTCTATCTATCTATCTCTTGCTTCTTTTCTCTCACTCTATCTCGCTTGCTCTCTCTCTCTTCCTCTCTCTCACAGTAATTTTGTTCAGCAGGTGTTGTAGTGCACGATAAATAGTTAGTTGGCAACCATTTACTCTCGCGATGTTCTTCTCAGCGTCGTTTCCATATTTCATTCTGCTTCCATCTTCCAGTTAGATTAGGCTCATAAAATTGCAATTCAGGTGAGCTCATAATTATTACTTTCAGCTTTTCTAAAGCTTCAATTTGAGTCTTATCGACGAACCATACAATGCCGCTTTGGGAAAGTAAACGAAAGGGTACTATAAACTCAAAATAATTCTGTAAAGATTTCACAAGTAGTTCATTTTAAAATATCACCATAGGTTCACCTTGCATTCAGGCTTTGACATATTGGCAATAGCTACAGATGCAATAAAATATACTTGGATTTATTATGCTTGAGTCCATGTTCTCGTAATTAATCGATCAGAAGTTTAATATCGCGAGATGTCGTTCTAGGATACGAGATCATGATATCGACTTGGGAATACGTGCTTCGTTCAATACCTTTAATAAATCGTGCTACTTCAATTTCGAATGGTTTGCTGGCAGTTTGCTCGCAGTAAGGTCGTCAAGTAAAGCAAGATCTCTCCCAAGCAGTGAATTGAAGATATAGATGTACGAGCTTCAATCGTCAAGTGGGATTTACTAGAACTCGTTAGATGCCTCCAGTTTGGCGCAATATTTAGAACTACTACGCATTAACTCGAATATTTCTTCAGCAATAGAAAGTCTATAATGCTTCCGTTTAATCGCTTTTTGAAATGTTGAGGGTCTAAACAAAGTCATAATTTTTCCCGTTCAGGTTACCCACAATGGACGAATGGATACCCGTCTATTAGGGCAGCTAGCCAATTGTATTATCGATAATGGCTCAGAATTGGAAATCAGAGAGCAGAGTTCCAATTCCAGTTGGGTTCTTTATATTTCAGAAAAATTAAATGCATTGTCAATCGTTATCTTCTGTCTTCTTAATTCCTGTTTTTTATTGTCCTCTCTATTTGTTAGTGTTTAAGGAGAGAGAGAAAGAGAGCAATAGGGATTGGCCAGCTGCCCTAATAGACGGGTATCCTCGAATACGAGTGGCCAGCTATTGCTGCCACATATGGTCTGCTATATATTTGGAGATTCTTGCTAAAATCCAAAAACTAATCAGCCATATTAATGGTCGTAATCTGGTTGTCTCGGCTCCAGTAACATTCCCACCACTGTCAAATCGTCTTCTATTTGCCTTGACCCTTCAGCATGTAAGCGATCATGGCTCTCTACGACTTCTTAAAGTTCGTAGATCTTAGCAATTACTTTTTACTATAACTTCCACTCGCTGCCTTGCCATCGAAGCTTGTTAGGTAGCTTTTCGCTGTTTTTCTTTGTCGCTCTTACCATCAATTTCCTGCGAGTGTTGAATTATTCAAGTCTTCTTTACTTGCTACGTGGCCCTATGAATTTCAACTGTACTTTTTATAGAAAACCTTTTCTATGTGGCGTGACCTTTCTGTATGTAAGCAATCATGGCTCTCCACGTCTTCTTAACCTTCGTAGATCTTGTATTTTTACTGTAACTTCCACTCCCTGCCTTGCCATCTAATGTAGGCT
Organism: Acanthosepion esculentum; assembly: GCA_964036315.1. Lineage (NCBI taxonomy): Eukaryota > Metazoa > Mollusca > Cephalopoda > Sepiida > Sepiidae > Acanthosepion > Acanthosepion esculentum. The sequence continues at coordinate 78,180,459 of OZ038498.1, forward strand.
TTTCAAGGTTTTCCTTTGCCGCTACTGCCATCAATGTCCTGCGAGTGCTGAATTATTCAATTCTTCTTCACTCGCTACGTGACCTATAAATTTCAGCTCTGCTTTTTATAGAAAAACTTCTATGCGCCGTGACCTTTCTGTATGTAAGTGAGTCATGGCTCCCACGTCTTAACCTTTGTAGATCTTCTTTTTTTTTTACTGTAACTTCCACTCCCTGCCTTGCCATCCAAGCTTGCTAGGTAGAGTTCTCTATGTTTTTTTTCGCTCTTGCCAACACTGTCATCTAAGCGTCGAACTTTGCAAGCCTTCCTCGCTATGTGTCTTATAAATTTCCGCTGACTTTTTATGAATTTATAAGTGTCCTTTTTATTTTCATTTTCCTTAAAACTTGCTCGTTACTCACATAATCCATTCTCAATATTCTCAGCATCCTTCTGTAGAACCACATGTCTTTGTCTTGATTTTATCGGCAAGAAAATTGTCCATCATCCACTGCCATATGAGAGGATTCGTATTACATATGCGTTTATTGTTTTCCTGTTTCTGAATACTTTTCTTAGATTCTGGAAGGCATCTATTCCGTTATCTCTTAAAACAATTCCTAGATGTTTAAATTTGTGTACTTATTTTTGACATCTTTGTAGAAAATACTAAGCCAAAAAATATGTGTTAGACTTCATTTAGACAATTAAATGCCATACATGATATACGCTTAAGCAATCATGTATCTTCCGATTCATGATTAATGAGGCTGAAGGTTTTTCCCGCAGAAGCTTGTTATTTCTTTCTGCGGTAGACTGGTTGCCATACCACGGGTTGACCCAAGCCTTGTGAGTGAAATTGAGTAGACTGAACTCTTGGGAACCGTCGATAACTGTGCTAGCACGAAGTCACAGGTCATCGTGGTTGAGGGCTTAAGTGTGCTGACATTGTTTAAATTGTTGATCACGCTAGATAACACGCACTCCCCTAGAAACTGTAACTAAGGTCTGCTCAGCATAGTTACAGTATAAGCCACAGGTGGGCTCTGTGGGCGTTGAATAAATACAAATGAGCCTGAGCAGGCGTCTGCGGCAAGGATTGGCCAGCTTACTAGTAGATAGGTATACTCGGATACAAGCAGACAGCCGCCACCAAACAGTCTGCAATAGGGATTGGCTAGCTGCCCTAATAGACGGGTATCCTCGAATACGAGTGGCCAGCTATTACTATTAGACTGGTTGCCAACCAAGGTTATAATAGACTGGTTGCCAACCAAGGTTATAATAGACTGGTTGCCAACCAAGGTTATAATAGACTGTCCTGCTATTCAACCAGGAAGGCAAAAGAGATAGATTCGTGCCTTTCTCTAGGGTATTGTTAACTTCGCTATTTTTATTTACTGACACAGACGTTAATTTTATTGTCTCCTTTACCATAACATCACATTTATTCAACATTTTTTTCATACAACAAATACCAAATTTACTCTCAACGAAAAATCTAATTCATCCCGTATTTACAGATTTATACGGTTAGAGAATTAAAAACAATTTACTCATCTTCTTATTTATTTTTGTTTATTTATTTATTTATTTATTTATTTATGTGGCTCATCAACCTTTTGCAGGCTGTTTAAAGCCAGAAAACCTTTTTAAGATTGTAATCATTTTTGAGAGATAATAATTATTTTTACTGATACAAGTTTGACTATTTAACCCATAGTTGGGGAAAAGATGTGGATTCTTACATTTCCAAATTTGCGAGTTAGTGAATATAAAGAACCCAACTGGAATTGGAACTCAGCTCTCTGATTTCCAATCTCTGAGCCGTTATCGATAATACCACCCGCACATCCAAGCTTACAGCACCGGGTATTTCAAGCGGTCACCTATCTAGGTACTGACCAGACTCGACGTTGCTTAAATAAAGTGATAGTTAAAGAAACTATGCTTCAACGTTATATAGCCGTAAGCTGTTTTCTTTTTATATCATCACCTTCACCAAGAACGAAGGAGATTTTGGTTCTCCTCGCTTTCCTGCCATCCATTAAACTAAACTCATTAAGAAGGTTATACGATGTTGTTCTCTGTCCCTCTTGCCTTCGATAGGCCTTGTGGTTATAAAAATCTCCAAACCTTGTTTCCTTATTATATGCCAGAGAATTTTTTCAATTCTGATTTTAATTATAAATATAATTTTCGTCTCCATTGCTCTTTTTTAAGTGCATTCTTCTTCTTCTTTTTCTTTTTATTTTTTCTTCTTTTTATTTTTATTTTTTCTTTTTCTTTTTCTTTCTTCTTCTTCTTGTGACGTGTCTCTTCAAGACGTAAGCGATCATGACTCTCCACAATTTCCTGTCTTTCGTAGCCCTTAATAAATTTTCTCTATTTGTTATTTCTCCTACATCTTGTTCCGCCTCCCATTTAATCAAGCTCACTAAATAGCTTACGCTTTGTTTTCCTCTGCCCCTCTGGCCTTCAGTCGACCCTGTGAGTATCAGATCTTCAAAGACCTCTTTTTTCATTATGTGCTCGAGAAATTTCAACCGTCTCTTCCGGATGTTAAGTATAAGTTTCTTTTTTCTTCTTTTTTTTACATTCCCCCTAACTTCATGGCCGTGCATCTGTAATATAGCAACAACTCTAATTAGAAGCTTTACTTGACAAATTCAGCATCACTGCTGAAAACGTTTATTTTATTGTAGTGGACGATTACAAACGAGGGGAGATGATGGGGCGTGATTATTTTAACACGACAGCATTCGTCTGTAGAACCACATCTCTATCTTTCCAAGTCACAGCTTCATCTGTGAAAACATTGTCCAACATTCATTGTCATATACGTGGATATATATATATATATATATATATATATATATATATATATATATATATATATATATATATAGTTATAGTTATAGTTATATAGGAATAAAGTGTCGCTGCCGACACTTGAGTTTGAACATAGATCCCCAGTGAGCAAACACAGGCGATCCCATTATTGAATTACGCAGACCACGTGACCATAGAGGAAACGCATATATGTACGAAGTAGATGACGACTAACGATCGCTATTTCACCTGTATCACTAAACGGATCTGCATTTCTACTCTATCCTCTATTACTATACGGAAGGCGTCTGGCACCAGTATTGTTCAACAGCGTACTATAGTGTTATCTGCGATTATAAACTTCTCTATTACCGTTGTAACGAAATTGACAACGAGTATTCGTTAACACTACGAAAGTGAACACAAGTGTTCGTTGCCATCATATTTCTTGATCACATTTTGTGTCAGCTGTTACGACACTAATCTAAATTTCTCTACCTATTTAATTCTGACGACTCGAATTTGTAGCCCACACCGTAAGTTGTTTCCCTTGCTGACCACTATATATTCTGTCTTCTTACATTTTAGTTAGTCTTTTCTTCGCACTTTCCTTCAACCCTTTGAGCCCTGACGATCGCTTTACCGGTGGTAGAGAAAAATGGCCAGCCACCGGTTGAACACTGGTAGAGAAAAATGACTTAATGCCCAGCCACCGATTCAATGGTGGGTAAAAAAAACAAATTATCACTTAACATTTGATCTCTCTCTCTCCTCTCTCTCTCTCCCTCTCTCCCTCTCTCTTATTATTTAGTATATATCACAAATTATTTTGTGATAGTACACATTTATTTCATAATTGTATGGATTTAAAAAGACCAAACAAAGAATGTTTTTGACAGGAGGTGTGTTGCAGACAATATGTACCGGAAAGTTTTCCGTCCGAGGTATGACGATAAACTACATCCACGTCCTGAGTAAGACTATATATTACGTCCAACAGCAAGACCTGTGATCTGGAGATTTTGTGGAGCGTGGGACCACCTCTTAATTGCTAGTGTTACCAGGTCCACCCTGACTCGGGGTGGTAACACCTGTTAGGATCCAAGCTCTGGGCAAATAGTCAATACCCACACTTGGGTCAAAATACTATGAAAGTGTAAAAATACCAGAAATTCCTTGTAAAAATTATTACCAGAAATAATTTTTTGAAGGAAAAATTATTATCAGCAATACTTTAAAAAAATTTACCAGCAATACAAACAGCTATATATTTTTTTTAAATATTATCAGCTATACATTTTTTGAAGGAAAAATATTCCCAGAAATAGATTTTTGAAGAAAAACATATTACCATCAATACATTTTTGGAAAAAAATATTACCACCAATAAAAGTTTTGTCGACATTCAAACAAACTAAACAAATCCAAACCAGCAATAAAATTCTTGTCGGCATTCAATAACCCATTGAGGTAGATATGCCGTAAAACAAAACAAACCAAACCGAAAAGATTTACAATGTAATGTCCCTTCGCCGGTGGTGTGGGAAAAATAACTTAATGCCCATCCACCGGTTGAACAGTGGTAGAAAAAATGACTTAATGCCCAGGCACCTGCTGAACGGTGGGAAACACTTGTAACTGTTTTTATATCTACCGTGAAACATTGCATACCAATTATTTGCGAATTTTGACTCAGGAGATCAGGGTTAAAATTGTTCAGGAACGCAGGGCTCAAAGGGTTAATAATTTGAATACGAGTTTTTGTCGTTCGTTTTAAATATCGATTCAATACAGAAAGGTTTCCTTCGATGACAGAATTGAAATATACCAGTAAAAGCACGTTAATACGCGCACTGACCAGAAAATCTTACATACGATAAATGTAATTTAATCATGTGGGAAAATATTGAATAAAAAAAAGAAATTACCGTGAATTCTTCCCACACAATTAGCAGCGTTACTTTTCTCTTATAATAGGAAAGGAAAATGGAGGAAAGGAAAAAGCAACCATTGCATATGTAAACGATATTGACTCATATAGGCATAATACTTAAATATTTTTCTGTTTATAAATATTATTTTTATATTTTTTTAAAAATCGGGTTTACCCCAAGCTGAGCAGTAAAGCCACTAAGACACAAGGGCCTAGAGTGTGAATGAATTAGAAAACAGAAACATTATTAAGGAGCGAGAAAAAAAAGAAGAGTAATCAGGAGTACAGTAGATAGCGATTGACATTATGATTAAATTTTTGCAAGATTAAAGTTGACTGGAAAACATGGAGTCAGAAGGTTGTTTCACAAGTGAGAAGTGCGAGAAAGGAAACTGTTAACAAAGAACCTACGCTTACATCTAACCAACTAAATTGATGAGACCTCGTTGCCAATCTAGTACTGCACTTAAATACATAAAGTCTAGGTACCATCGCTCGTCTGAATAATTACCATGAAAGTATTTATAGAAACATACAGATTTATGAAAAAGAAGTTGTTTTGTTTTGTTTTTTTAATCGGATTTACCCCAAGCAAATAAGTAAATCCACTAAGACACAAGGGGGTTACTGACTGGGAATGAATTAGAAAACAAAAACATTACTAAGGAGAGAGAACAAAAAAAGAAAAATCAGGAAGATAGTAGCTAACAATTGACACTGCATTTAAATTTTTGAAGATTAAACTTAAATGGAAAGCATGGAGACGGAAGTGATTTCCACAAGCGAGAAGTGCAAGAGAAGAAACTGTTAGCATAGAACTTACGGTTACATCTAGCCAATTCAATTGCAAATTAATGAAACCTTGTCGCTAATCTAGTACTGCGCTTAAATTCATAAATTCTAGCAAAGAGCTCATCAGAACAATTACCATGAAAGTATTTATAGAAAAGATACAAGGAATCAACTTCATGGTGATGGGAAAGTGAGTGGAACCGAGACGCCAGGTTAGGACCAATAATATTGCTGATTATTCTTTGGATGAAGTATCTCCAAATATATAGCAGGAACACCGGACCATATATGGTAGCAATATTCAAAGGGTGGACAAATGGTAAACTTATAGATATATAGACTGAAATCTAGAGAGACACAAATTATCTAGTACGACAAAATAAACCAATTTTCATAGCAGCTGACCTAGTCTTTGCACTTTCATGTCAGCAGTGAGTGTTAGCTCGAGAAGGCGTAACACTTTACTCTCTTGGAGTTCAGCATCAGCTATACGGAATGCGGAAAAGGGTCTCTCAAAGGGCGAAGTTTTGTTTTGAAGGCGTTCAAATTAAGAAGTCATTCTTTGTCCCTGTTAACAACAGACTGAAGGTCGTTTTTGACTAGAGCCGCCAATTTGACTTTATCGGACTGATCAGAGACTACCGAGACAGGAGTAAATGGGTGTGTCATCAGTATAAATAACAAGTTCAGAGCTGATGGGAGGTCGTTAATGACAATTAAAAACCAAGGATACAGCCCTGGGGACATCTGCATTAGTACAACATTATCTAGAAGAATGGTCGTTCAGCATATTGCAAAATAAAACCTTACATTTACCTTGAGAAAGTCCACCAGGAGATGAAACACGTTGGTTTTTCTTCTGTCTTTATTCATAAGGTTTAATCTCTCCTGTTTAGCATCACATTACACTTTACAGCCGTGTGCGGACCTCGGGGGCCCCTCATCTAAAACATGCTCCTTATATTCTCGTATGTGGAAACTGAGAGACTCCGCTCTTCTAATTACTGGGGTGGTTGTTTATATATCTATTTCTTACGTGTTGCCTCCTAGGTGCGTCTGGGTTGATCACTTGCTCTGTACTTGGCTGCTAGGAAGATACCTCAGGACAATCCTACTTTTGGCTTCTTTGATGGTCCGGTTTGACAGTGAGTGCAAAGTCTATTCTGACACAATCTGGAGTGAGACACATATTGCACGCATGCATTCCTTAGCTAAGTTAAATGAGCTTAACAAATGAAAAATAATACAGTTCTAACAACTCATTCTCAAATACGCCTCTTATGTTTTCTCTCTCATACGACACAGTTGCGATACATTCACCTACCTTTCGCTAAAATCCGACGAAAATAGTTATTTTCTCTAGCGTTATATTAAATATAAGCTGATGCTTAAAGTAGGCGAAGGGATGAAATGATGCAGAGCATCGTTATCCATTCGCCTCAACAATATCACCATTCGTAGTGCACCGAGGAAACACAAAAATATGTAGTGTTTCTTATTGTCAAGCAACCAACACGCATTGCTTCAAAGATAAATAAAAAAAATAAAAGAATTCACCTGAATCAGGTAAACTTCCACAGGCTGGCACGGTGAGTAAGCGTCCATGCAGGGAAAAAAGGCGAGCTCAATATATTCCTCCATATCATCGCAACGAACACGATATCAGTACAAGTTCTTCCGTGAAATACTTTCTGCCGATTCAGATCTCATCTCCAAACACTAAACTGCCGAGGGATGCTTCATCACTATTGAAGAATGTCAACCATGACAAGGAGCTGTAATCAAAATTCTTCAAGCCGAGTTCATCAAACGCTCCCAGTTCTATTAACACTTTTTACAATACCTTTCTCACCAACAACCGAATATCAGAGAAAATAGAAAACTATCATTTTGACAACGTTGCCACTAGAATTAGGCAGCCATTTTAAGGCACCTCTCCTCATCTGAATGCTCCCCCCCCCCACCAGAATCTGCTGGTATTGACATGCTGGATGTACATCCAGCCGTGGAAATCTAACAGCAATTAATATTGACGAATTTCGATATTTTGCACTTCATCATTTTTTCTCGGAAGGATGATCCCACCCGATTTCACACCATGAGGAGACGGTGAAACAAAAGATTAACTGCTGCCACGACTTTATTCACTATCTCTAATGAACATTTCAGCTGGAGTTCTTCACCTAATCAAATACCATTTATCTCACACGGCCCGTCTGTACAGGTAAAGGAGTCTGGGTGAATAGAAACGTTTCAGTAGCTTATCCTCAAACTAACAGAATTATTGAAATTAATTTGAGACGTTGTCACCGTTTCGTAGAATCTGATTTCCTTGCTGACACCCCTCAGTCCCGTCACTGTTCGTTACAAGCGTGGAGGCTAGGTTAGCAGAGGCAGAAAAACTGGCCAACGCATTAAAGACACATATCGAAATATGTCGCTGTTAAATTGTGCAGGATGAGTTCCAATGCATGGACGATAACGCTGAGAAAGGTTTCAGTCTTAAAGCATTCACTTATTCCATAGCTTCAAGGGTCGCATACAGCCGGCGTATAATGTGAGCTTTGGAACCGGTCGCAGACAAGACAGCATTAAAAATGGTCCATTCGAGAGAATGCCATGAACAGATGTGAATTGATCAATGCGGCTTCACAATACGCCTGCCTAAGGAATGAACTGAATACAACTTTCGATTTTTAAGATTCAATCCATTTTGGCTGGCTGACCTTTTTGCCCCGCAGAGCCGAATAATTTGCTACGCATCGTTTCGGCAAGTCTGTGTACTGTAATTACTTCACTTCGTCGTCAAACTTCCTCACTATTTTCCACGGAGAGTGAAAGAAGAATCCAAGAATGCAAGATCGGTAATTGAAGCCAAAGGTCAAACGTTTTACTTTGTCGATCCAGAATGGACGTTGAAAGCCTGGTTCGAACCGAAATACCATCTTGAAAAGTGAAAACGTGGCCGAGCACAAACATAAGCTGTATACGTAGGTTAATCAATAAAAATATCTACCTGCCTTGATTATTGATTAGATAGCCACGGGAAATAACACCGTTAGTGAATACTTGGTAGATATGCTTGCTTAGCGGCATAGCAATCCCTTCTGGGTCATTTAATGCCGAAATTTAATGTTCTTGGGGGCATTAGTAATTTCTTTGACAAATATTTTGCTTGTAAAATTTTTGTTACAAAATTGTATTGGTAGAAATATTTTTACTATGAAAATGTATTTTTATATTTTCGTAGTATTATGACCTCAGTTTTGGGGGTTAACTATTTGCCGATACCTGGGACAGGTGCTATTCACCTCGTTTCAGGGTGGACTTGTGAACAATAGCAATTAACAGGTGGAACCACGCTCCTCAAAGACTCTTCATTGTGCAGCCGGATGTAGTTTATCGTCGTAACCAGGATAGCTTTGGTAGATATAAATATACAAATAAGCTAATTGTAAAATAAACATACTTTAATCCGGCAAAATGTAACACAATTATATTGTAGTCATTTAAAATAGTTAAATTTATTCTAATATTAGATATGATAATAATGACATTCGTATATAACAGGGACAACGCAAGTCGCTGCTCTATGGTTGACAGCAGCCCTCGCTTTATTTGGGCATAGGCTGATGAAAGAAAGATTATATAAAGAACAAGTCTGTATTTCAAATCGTACGAAAACTTCGGAAGGGAAAAGGGTTTAAATGCAACGGTTTTCTTATTAATTTCATGCACTCCACCAGATTTTATTATCCAAATCAATGTTTTCACACTAATATTTGTATTAATCAATTGATTATTCCTGTCTAAATTTCTGGAAGAAATAGACGAGATATCGCTAGACATAGGCAGTGAAACAAGAACTGTCTACCCCCTGTAAGTCACCTAGATCGAGATACACCTGGTGAAGGCTTAAAGGCACACAACGGTCGACACGTTGTGATAAAAAACAACAGTGATAGTCCGAATATAAATAGTTTTGTTGGTTCTAACTGGTATAGCAATGCAAAAAACTTCCACCTCCCCAAATTTATAGACAAAACATACAGATGCATTCTGGGATTTCTTCCTAGCTAATAAGATAGAACACGTCTCGGGCTCATCCGCCATATTTTGTTGTTTTTTTTTTGTCTTAAAGTCAGAACGAGAGAATATTTTTGTCTCATTATTTTGTGTTGCATATATTGTTTGCTTAATATTAATTTTGCCCTGTTCTTTTCTTTGTTTTGTTAGTGTTTCTTGCGAAGTTTTTCAATTCTGTCTGCTACGCATTTCTTTCAATTGCACTTAACTATGTCCAATTACTCTACAAGTGATGTTCCTACAAATTTCAGAATATACTTATATTATTAAGTGTGAATTTCACTCTGTCATTTACTTAGTACAGTGAGATATTATTATATAATTCGAGGGTTGTTCATATTGTAAATAAATATTGGATCACGAAAAATGAATGTAGCGGTTTTCACTAGGTTTCTGTATACGTCTTTTCGTTGCATACGTAAGTGAAATTTAAGACATACACACATATATATATATATATATATATATATATATATATATATATACATACACACATATATATATATATATATATATATATATATATATATATATATACATACACACACATATATATATATATATATATATATATATACATACACACACATATATATATATATATATATATATATATACATACACACACACATATATATATATATATATATATATATACATACACACACACATATATATATATATATATATATATATATATATATAATAATAAAAAAAGGCTTAAACACTAATATTCCATGGTCATAATTTATTCTATTGGAATCGTAAATATGATTCAATTCATCAGACCTACAAATTAAAAAAGAAAACAGAAAAAACAACCCCGGGAATAAAAAATAAAATTTAGTGAGAGTGTATGTATGAGAGTGTGGGACGAATGTTAGAGTAAATGAAAGCTATAGGGAGGGGTAACAGACGAGAGAAGAACAGGAAGGTTTAAAGATGAAGGGGGGATTAAAATTTAACGGAGAGAAGTTTTAAAAGAGGGGAGTCAAAGAAGGTTTAAGTGAGAGAAATATGAATATTTTCAAAATTTAAATTTAAAACTTCTCTCCGTTAAATTTTAATGCCCCCTTCATCTTTAGACCTCCCTGTCCTTCTCTCGTCTGTTACACCTCCCTATAGTTTTCATTTACTCTAGCATTCGTCCCACACTCTCATACATACACACTCACTAAATTTTATTTTTTATTCCCGGAGTTGTTTTTTCTGTTTTCTTTTTGAATTTGTAGGTCTGATGAATTGGATCGTATTTACGATTCCAATGGAATAAATTATGACCATGGAATATTAGTGTTTAAGCCTTTTTATTATAGCATTACTCTGTCCTGGACATTGAGTTCTACCTGGATTCTATCCTCTTGGAATTATTTATATATATATATATATATATATATATATATATATGTGTGTGTGTGTGTGTGTATGTATGTATGTATGTATGTATATATATATATATATTTATATATTTTTACCACTAATATTATCTCTCTCTCTCTCTCTCTCTCTCTCTCTCTATATATATATATATATATATATATATATATATATATATATTGAAATGTGACATTTCAACACCTCTTTCTTATATGATTCATTGTTATATTGTGCATTTTAAATGTTTCATTTTAAAATGAAAAATAGAATGACAGAATGACAAATTCATTTTCTCGATTTGATGCTTTTTTCCCGGAGAGGAAAATGCTAGCAGAAACATTAAAAAAAAGAAATTGTTCCCAAGACTACTGCTCGCAATTGATTAGCTAGATTAAAAAGTGGAGATTTGAAAGACTGAGAACGTTCTAGCAGGCCTTCACTTTTTAAAAATTATTTCACCACAAAGAAGGCAATGAAGCCATTAAGACGCAAGGGCTTACCGAGTGTTAGAGAATACGAGAAAAAAAAACACAATATTAACGAGGGATGGCAATAAAATGACAAACATTAACATGCATTTAAATATTTGAAAATCAAAGTTGACTGTCGAAGCAAAAACGTCGGAAGAGAGTTCCACAAACGAGAAGTGTGAGAGAATAAACTATTAGCATAGAACTTACGGTCATATCTAGCCATTTCAACTGTAAAATGACGTGAGCTTACTGCCAATCTCATTCATCATCATCATCCTTCGACCTTCCTATGGTTGGTCGGAACTCCATTGACAATCCCTTTCCACGTTGTTCGGTCCTGCATTGCTGTCCCCAGATACCCAATATCCAACCCTGAGTCTTGAGCCATGGTGTCTGGGAAAGTAAATTTTCGTGAGAAGACACTTCCAAAAGGATGCCATAGGAGTAAGGATGAAACGATTTCCCTCAGCGCTCGGTGGCAGTGGCCGGTAAACTGTAATCGTTTTCGTTTGAGCTTAAGAGAGTTTGGTCTCAGTTCTCTTTAAATTGTGTTAAGCGTTGCAATCTAGTACTACGCTTAAATTCATAATGTCTATGTACCATAGCAGAAACTTCATCAGAACAGTTACCTTGAAAATATTTGTAGAAAAGGCACAGGGAAGCTACATTACGGTGATGGAAAAGGGACTTAAGCGAACTAAAGGGACTTGTTTATTGAGCACATAGAATCAACGACTGAAGATAATCCAGGTCACGTAACACGGGACATCGCAGAGATACTCCACATATGTCATATGAGCGATGACAAATACATTTGAAAACACTTGGATACGTATTTGGTTGCCTCACAATTTAACTGGAGAATATTTCAGATTGCATACCCATCTACGCATTTCTGCTAAAAAAAAACAAACAAACAAAAAACGATGCATTTTAAAGACGATGAAAAATGGGTTGTTTACAAAAATGTGAAGCGAAAGAGGTCTTGGCTATGAAGTAATGAGCCACCGTTAACCGCCCTTTGTTTATATCCGAAGAAGTTGATGTTGTATGTCGCTGGGTAAAGGCATTAGAAGGACATTGTTCTCTATGAACCCTTTTCGCAAAGTCCGACGTTGAATCCAAATATCGTTTCCAGTTGTACGGATGAAAGATAGCGCTGGATGAAAACCGTCCAGAATGGACAAATCAAAAAGATGTACTCTTTCATCAATATAAAAAAATTGGTTTGAGAGTAGTTGAGATAACCTAATTCATCCACCGTACTCACTTGATCTTACATTTTCTGATTACCCTTTAATTTGAATTATTTGAATTTAAGCACAATAAGTGGGTGGGTTATTAGTGTTCAGTGCAATACAAAAAGAAAGGAGAAAGCCTTCAGGTGAGCCATAGTAGAACCTGCAGTTTTCTGCAGTCTCTTGACTACTTAAATGCTTGTGTAAATTCGGTTCCCAGAAAGCTGACTGACTCAGTGAACGTGCAGGGTGGATTGTATTGTCCAACGCCTTCTGGAGATGTGAAAAACGAACATCAACTTTCTAAGCACGAGACTCAAAGAGGTTGGGGGTTAGAGTTCCTTTCTATGCGTCAAAGCAAATCAGTGGATGATCCAAGACCAACACAGTGTAGAGGGTAACTGTGTGTCCAGTAAGATTAAGGGGTAAGAGGCGCAGTTATATGCGGGAAAATCAATGGTTAACCTTAAACTTGAAGGTGTAGGGATCGGGAAAGCATCCTCTTAGGAGTCGGTACAACAAAGCAGCTTTTCGAAGGAAGTAGCTGCTTTTTCTTTAAGGATCAGATATAATTCAAATTGTTAGGGTTTAAGCGACATAGCACCAAATATAATTATGACACCGACGTGAGTACATTGAACAAACTTAAAATCTTCTTCAAGGTCACATTTGAAGAAGTCTAATGTACATTTGCTACACGACAATGCAAGGCTTCACAACGGCTTAAGGATCTGACATGCAATCGCAGTGCGTGGCTGAATAACTTTGCCTTGTCCGCCCTAGATATTTAATCTTGCATTCTCAGACTTTCATTTGGCACTCAGAGAACAACGCTTCTCTAAAGAGGATGACATAAAAGATACAACACGCACATTACTGAGAAAGCAGCAGTCATAAAGCTTCTACGAGGCAGTCGCCCTGCCCACATCCAAAGATAAAATACAACAAGGAAAGAGACTATGTTGAATTCTAAATTCGTAATATTGAGACTTCTGCATTCATTTTGGTACGCTTTAGTTAAAGAATATGAACTAATTTTCATCAACCTTGGATATATATTTGGCTATATATTTGTGATTTGCATATACAAGTTTATGTTACACATCGTTTGCATAATAAAAGCTGATACCTCTAAAACATGTTATTTTCTATAGGGAGAGACAAATTAAAAGTCATATCACATAATGTTCATATAAATATACCCAGAAAATGTTACTAATATCGTTTTATTTTAAAATATCGACTTAATCCGGCAGCCTGTATGCATTATGTAACCAAATGGCTTGTGACGTGTCGTTATTTGGTCACGTGATTCTCCGATGAGTCGTGTTTATTTTAATAATCCATTTTAAATATATACGCCAACAAATTGCATATGCATCAGTACAGGTTAAGCTTAGTAAATATAAAAGAACTCGGGTTTTAAAGACAAAAGATTTAATGCCAGTGCCAGTGTGACATCCCAGACTATACCCATAGTCAAATCCGTATCCGAGGGCTATTCTAGGCTAGTCTGTTTTATAAGAATAAAGTTAATTTAAGCATGTTTATAGCCTCAGGTGGGTTACACTAAAATATATTCTGGTAGCACAAAATATTTTTATATGTAATATATATTATTGTAATCCATAGATGATACTATGGATAATTTATTTATAAAATTTACATTCGGGCTAACATCTGCATCTTCGATGAGGTTTGGCCAGTGTATTTCTGGCCTTTTTCAGGTCGCATAGATTAAATAAGCAGGTTTGTGATGTAATCGCATCGTAAAATTAACAGTCATTCATTCCTCTAGCAAAATCATTTGCAATGTATTCCCCAAGTAGAATAATTTGCAACGGACTTGTATGTTGGTGGAAAGGATGAGACCTGCTGTTTCCTTGCAAGGAAACTTCCGTCATTCATTGGTCGGAGAGTTAGTATTTCTGTCAGTTGTAATTTATCAAATATTTTTCATAAAGCAGTTTTTTCTCAGTTGCATTCGTTTTTCAGGTCCACCGTTACCGCACAATCTAATATAGGCAACGGTTTCCTTCTTTTCTTCCTGTTTAAGGTAGTGTGGAAAGTAAACACCTTGATTATGTCATTATTTTCTCACCGAGATATATGTTTCAATTTTCGTTACTATTGAAATTTTTCAAGTGATGATGTTTTCTTTTTATTTAGGAAATAATTTTTAAAGCTAGTATGATATAGGATAGTCTTCTTGAAGTCTTACTTAATCATTGACACAAGAAAACGGTTGTATATAGCTCATAGATTAGATACTTGCGAAAGACTTCGATGCCATGCGTGACATCCATATAGGAGTCTAGATCTTTGCAATGCATTCGTATGGTAAAATTATTTACAATGAATTCTTATAGTAAACTTCTTTACAATGCATTTGTTTATAAAATGCATTCCTATGAAAATCCTTAGCATTGCATTTCTATTACAATGTCTGCTTGGTTCTGCTACAACGAGTGAATTGGCTAACATTTGAAAGACTGTCACTGCTAAATTTTCGACTGCTTTTCTTCTCATAAGCCGGTAAAAGAAGCCTAACTAATGTTAGGCTTCTTTTACCACGATAATTTATTTCTAACTCTTATTTCTCGTGTCCTTGTATCTTACTTAGCTGAATTAATAGCAATATTAACCCGTTAAAAGTTGTCCGAAATTACTAGTCTAAAATTGACTGACATGTTTGTAATGATATTGTCATGCTGCAGTATCTCGTATGAAATCTAATAAAGGTGATCGCAGATGCTCGTTATAATCTTTGAGTAGAAATATAGGCTCCGTCGCCTATCGTTAATCTGTCCACTACTAAGACGGACATCATTTTAGTTATGACAATGTTAGTGTCTCTGGATCCATTAGGACTGCATTGATCGTGGGTTTATAATAAAAAAATCACCAGGTAAACAAGTTCAATTTCATTCTGCTGCCATTATTAAATTATCTCAACATTTTGTCCCATTCATGGATTCTTTGATTATTATTTTTTATTCGTCTTCCTTCTTTCAGGTTACCCTTTTGACATTGTAGTTTTCTTTTTTTTGATTTTGATGGAAAATGCGAGAAAAACATTGAAGCTACTCATCCTTATAGTTCATGCCTTAATGTCAGTTCTTCATTGTAGAACGTTAAATGACAAAAAGGCAAGATAACATACTTTCTGCCAGATAGTTAACGAAACTGCACTAATGAAGATATCCGCTTTAGTAATTCAGTGAATATCATAATATTTTTGTTCGGTGATTAAAATGAGAAAATTGTAATGAAGACCAATCCAAATAAAAAGACAAAACAAAATTGGCAAGAAACAGTGATCAGAATTAATTGCGGTTTAATGAAATTCAAAAAGTAATTAATTTTCAGACATTTTCAGAAATCTAGGAAGTAAATAATTTTTTCAAAGCTTTTCAGAAATCCAGAAAGTAAAGAAACTTTGTCGCTTTTTTTTTTGTGATTCTTAAAAGAAAAACAAACAAGAAATGTAATTTTCTTCTCTATTCTTCTGACCGGTCCTTAAAATTCTTTTTAAAAAAAATATTTCATAGCATTTTTGTCACGCATCGCAAAGTGACATATGCATTTGTGCATTTTCAGAGGAAATAAAGGCTTTGTATGGAAATTGTGTGTTGTAATGTAACGAGTTTCATTAATTTACAGATATAAACGTAAGTTTTATGTCAACATTAACTTGTCTAGCACTTCCCGCTTGTTGACCTCTCTTCCGGTTCCATACTTTCCAGCCAGCTTTGATCTTCAAAAATTTAAATGTCATGTCAATCGTTGTCTTCTCTCTTTCCGATTATTCTTCTATTGTTCTCGCTCCTTTACAATGTTTTATGTTTTCTAATTGTTTCATACCCAGTAATCTCTTGTATCTTAGTGGCTTTACTGCCTTGCTTGGGGTGATACCGATTCAAAATACATAAGGGGTGTTTAAAGTTTTTGTTGTTATTTCACAAGAAAGAAATGCTTTGGTTTTATTAAAATTCTAGAAATATCTTTTTTTAAAAAAACGGAAATTGCCGAGAGAGTATGAATTGTCAAAAAATGAACCGGTGTTTGTATACATCGTTTCTTGTTGTTAAAGGTTACAGACATTTTATTATTGTAAATAATAATTTGGAAATGTAATGTCATAATTTTCATCAATTTCTTCCTCTTCACTTCAGATTTCCAAACGGCAAATATGGGGAGATAAATGCATTGTGCCATCTTCTAAGCTGTCCTATACAAGGTCATACCCTACTGTACTTTGTGATTAACGAACTCACTACACTAATAACATTCTGCGAGATCAGAGCCGTAGCTTCAAAAGGAAACGCTTAATAATGGAGGAGATATTTAAATCTAAAAAAAACAATGGCATTCAATAATAAAAAATCAGTTTTTTTTTAACTGTATTCGAGCAGGAATATAAAACCACTTTAACTGTAGTTGAACAGGAATATAAAACCACTTTCACCTTCGATGACGGACTTGATGCGGCTTTTGAGTCGACTTTATATCCGGATCAGTGGTTGTCATCACGCTAACAACAGCAGCATTCAACAAGTCATTGGTTCTGTGAGGCTGTTTGGGTTTTTTTTTCTTTTTTTTTTTTGGCTAGAGGTAGCCGGTTCAAGCAAGGATATACAAGTGATAGAAATTAGGAGGATTTGAGATAATTATAATTAAGTAATTCACTTGTATATCCTTGCTTGAACCGGCTTCTAATGCTTTGGATGGAGCGGCTTGGGGATAGTAGTCGTGGCTCGTTGGGGCACAGTCCTACGGGTAAAAGAGAAACTCGGATGAGTTCCACCACGGAATATGTGATCGAGCGGCGCTATATCGAGTTTGATTCGCTACCTCTTCGTCACCGAGGCTCGTTGGAACTGTTGGTATGACGTTCGCCTGATAACGTAACTGTCCAGTGCTTTCTGCATTCTGTTGAGGTTTCTTATAGACTAGATGAATTACTTAATTATATATATATATATATATATATATATATATATATATATATAACAAATAGAGTATAATTCCACTGTTTGTAGCATTTAACTTTTTCACAAAGGTGTCAATACAGAGTAGAGCTTAATATTATTTATTATATGAGATTAAAACAAAAACAGGTTAAAAATCGCTACACAATAGTTTTCATGTTTCAGCGGTGCATTATCAACATCTTCTGTGAAAATTACACATTTTTTAGTTTTTGGTTTTATTTTTAACCACTTAAGTTGCATTTACTGGATTCTTAAAGAAGCCTTTTTATTATCGACTATAAAAAATATGTTACAATTAGCGATATACATTTGATTATCTTCCTTAGGTTCTTATAAAAAGATACCTGAAATTCCTAAAAAAATTAAGTCCCGTAAGCTCTGAATCTGACCCAGGGGGAAATACCTTAGCTTCATAACCCCTTCTTTTATTAGGGCTCGGACATTAATGTCCCTGTTATAGTTAAACGGAACTTTGGCAAGTGTAGCTTGTGGAACGCTCGTTCCGCATCTTGCTATCCAATCAACTTTGATCTCCAAAATTTTAAATGCAATGTTAATCGTTATCTTACTTTTTTTTTCATTTCTGTTCTTTCATTGTTCTCTCCTCTTGATAATGTTTTTCCTTCCCTTATATTCTTTCACACTCGGTAACCCCTTTGCGTCTTAGTGGGTTTATTACCTTGCTTGCGGTAAATAGATTAAAAATACTTTATGAGAAATATATCCTGTTCTTGGTTGCATCATGAAGACAGGATCTTTTGGTGTATTTTCTTAAAGGGCCATCAAGTTGGTAAGAAACGAGACAACAACATTAACAATTTTGTCTTCAGTAATGAGAGCAAAGATGATTTGATGGTAAAGTGCCAGTAATTGTAGACAGAAAAATAAAGAAGGAAAAGCGAATTCTATCGCAGCATTGGAATGAAGTCGCCAAGAAAAAGGTTAAAGTATAAAGAAAAACGGAGGAGCGACGCTTGTAACGCGCTGTCACTTGGCCCTTACCCAGCTGAGCGTGTAAATAACTGTACAGTTCTCAGTTTCCTGTAGTACTCGGAAAGTCATGTTCAAATCATGGATGGCAGAAGCTGCGAAGATACACTAAACAAAGCGGTCGGTATATAGGTTTTAAGCTCGAAACGAGTCAATTCGAGTATTCTTATGTTAATACCATTTGATAAAAGGTCACTTGGTTTAATTAAAAGCAAATAGTTTTAGAACTAATTTAAGTGTAAAGATTTATTAGGCCTCCATGATTAATATACGGCTTCGATATTACAATTTATCTGTTTCTTATCAAACTAATAATAACTAAAATAATGTCTGACAACTAAAAATATTAATGAATTTAACTCGTTTTGATAATGAAGATTTTAATCTGTGCAAATAAAATTGTTCTTCATGTGACGTAATATTGCTGCTTAAACATTTCAAAGTAAATTTTTCAGAATTTTCCCGCATATGTTCACATACACTCATAGGCACACACAGACTCATACGTATATGTGTGATTTGTATGAATTTTTTGTGATTCATATTCCAACACGTTAGAACATGTCATATTGATTAACAAATATAATATGCTTACATTTCCAATTAGAGCAAACTTCAAATTATCTCTTGAAAAAGAAAGTTTTAAATTACCTAATTCGTGTCAGTTTTGCATCCTTATGAAAATGAAAGTCTATTGATAAATAATCAGTTACCTCCCCTTAAGATCTAGGACGCCTATAAAGCAGCCTGTTCAATCTGTCAGTAGACGAGTAGTCAGAGTAAAATGCAATAAAGCTTTGGTATAAGTTTATTCACTGATTCTGTTTTTTTACTACAGGAAGATTATAAGGTGCTTTTTTTTACCGTTAAGGCAAAAATGCCTCGCAGACAACAGAAAAGATATGTGCTTTGTGCAGTGAAGGTGCTTTAGTTGACAGAACTGTTCGGAAGTATATGTTGGTGATTGTAGCCTTATTGATGAAGAACGTTCGGGCAGACATCCTACAGATGACGACTAAATCAAGATGATAAACTTTTGTAAATATTTACATAATACATCTGTTTTGTTAAGACGTAGAAATCTGAAAATTTATGCTGAAGCCACCATGGCCAAAATGAATTTTTTATTACCCAAATGAATTTAAAAACTTTGCTAACTGCTTTCGACTACTATGGAGTACCAGTTTTATTACAGGAAGTGTTTCTTTTCAACTTTTCAAATCTTAATTTTGCATGCTTTTAATAGATCAAGGTTAAAGTTTTTTTTTTCGTGTCCATTTGAAAACTTTGAAATAGTTTAAAGTATCGCATCAGATATCTGTAGTTATATTATTTACCATAAAGGCATTTGTCAAATCTGGCAAAATTTCGTTGTTCTTGCTTAATTCGGATAATCAGGTTGCATATTCAGTTTTAGAAATTAATATTTTATAAGTAAATTAAGTTTTCTTATTCATTTCCAACATTGTTTTGATGATATTTATAAAAGGAAATTTGAATTTTTTGATTGTTGAAATTTATAATTGCTGAGTTATTCAAATATTTTCAAATCCAAAATTGGAAACGACCTAAGCATTTTAATCACAAGTTTAAGGTAGAATATGCATAAATTTTCGATATTTTGAGAATTCAAAATATATATTTGCGTCTCGGAAATAAGGGACTGCAAAATGTTTAAACATATCGAACTTATTTAATGAATTAACAGTTTAGTTAAGAACTGTCTAAAATATTTTGATTGGGTGTCTTCAACAATTCTTTAGTCATTTTCCAGACCCGTAATTATTAATTCTCCTTTTTATTCAATTTTTAATCGTCGACATTCTAGCGTTTGTAGTTCTAATATGTCAGTTGTTAAATACATTTAGCGTCCAAGTAAACAAATTGTTTTAAAAAAAAAGGCTTATTCAGATTGTTTAAGCGCTTCAATAATCCGCCGTCTTTATTCGTTTATTTTATCTTTGGTTAACATCATGCAGGGTGCGGCAGAAATACCTCCCACATAAAGGTAAGGCATTAATTAGATGAAACACCCTTTCCACTAATGTCTAATATGGGAGGCATTTCTACCTCACTCTGTATTACAATTCTGCTTGTTCCTCAGTTAAATAGACAGCGTGTATGTTGCACCCTGCTAGAACCTCAGATAAATAATGGATTATTCTGTTTTGAATGCGAGGAAAGGCAGAAGAAAGGGATATATCAGAGCCGTTTACTGGTTTAGAAAGAAAGAAAGAAAGAAAGAAAGAAAGAAAAGAAAGAAAAGAAAAAAGAAAGAAAGAAAAAAGAAAGAAAGAAAGAAAAAAGAAAGAAAAAAGAAAGAAAGAAAGAAAAGAAAGAAAGAAAAGAAAGAAAAAAGAACGAAAAAAGAAAGAAAGAAAAGAAAGAAAGAAAAGAAGGAAAAAAGAACGAAAAAAGAAAGAAAGAAAGAAAGAAAAAAAAGAAAAAAAGAAAAAAGAAAGAAAGAAAGAAAAGAAAGAAAAAAGAAAGAAAGAAAGAAAAGAAAGAAAAGAAAGAAAAAAGAACGAAAAAAGAAAGAAAGAAAGAAAGAAAAAAGAAAAAAGAAAGAAAGAAAGAAAGAAAAGAAAGAAAAAAGAAAGAAAAAAGAAAGAAAGAAAGAAAAGAAAGAAAGAAAAAAGAAAGAAAGAAAGAAAAGAAAGAAAGAAAAGAAAGAAAAAAGAACGAAAAAGAAAGAAAGAAAGATAAATGCGATCACGCGTTTAACGTCTGTTTCAGTGATATGGAAACCTAGACGCATTATTCCTCATTATATGTCCCAGATATTTTTGTTTGTTTCGCCTTCAATAAGTTTCCTTTTTATATATTTTCTTTAAAAATTCCTCCTTGCTCACATGTTCCGTCCACGGTATTCTCAAAATTCTTCTGTAGAACCAAGTCTCTATTGCCTTACATGAAATTATTTCAACCCCGGTACTACAGAAATATATATATATATATATATATATATATATATATATATATATATATATATATATATATTATAATTATTTTTAAAAAAATATGATTCCTTTGCTACATAAGAGTTCTCATGTTTAAAGAACGAGAGCCGAAACCCTCAGTATAATTATTAAAATTAAATTGAATTAAGGTATCAAGCTCTGTTTCATCCTCAAGCGAAAATTTAGGAATAACCAATCTTGAAATTTACGCATCTTTATAAGCATGTTCGTTCGCAAAATTAATTACTATGGAAACGGCTGGGGCGACCATTTTGATAAGAGGCCTAACAGTTAATTTTTATTCACATCTCAGTTTGCCTTCGGAAAGAGGTCAAGCCGAGGTAGGGTGGAGTATCCATTTAAAAGCGAACGATGACAGAATGATAAACCCAACCAGACCCGACATAGGAAAGATAAGCAAAAGAATCCTAGAAAGGATCACTAGGCAAATCAAAAGATGCCTTAGATTAACACTCTGGATTAATATCGAAGAAGTCATCAATTGGTTTACCAACATCGACAATAAGCCTGACTGCACCCTAATACAGTTCGATATTGTGGATTATTACCAGTCAATATCAAGAGATCTGTTCACGACTGCCCTGGAAATTTGCTACTGAATTTTCTGACTTAACTAAGGAAGAAATGAACATAATTCTTGGTGCAAAAAAATCTGTCCTCATCCATGATGGGGACGAATGGATTAAAAACACTAACGACAATTTTGACATCACCATGGGATCTTTGGACTCTGCAGAGTCTTCTGACCTTGTCGGTCTATTTATACTATGCAATCTTACCGCGCACCGTGAATTAGACATTAGGGACATCGGGCTATACAGGGATGACGGGCTCATGGTAGTGAGGAGCTCCATAAATTTTAAAATAAATAAAATTAGAAAGATAATACAGTGTAACCCGGATATAAGAGACTCTGATATAAGAGAAACCCGGATATAAGAGAGATTTACTCTGGTCCCAAATTAGAGCCTATGTTAATGTATATATAATAGACCAAACCCGGATATAAGAGAAACCCGGATATAAGATACTTATTCTCCGGTCCTGACAACTCTCTTATATCCGGGTTACACTGTATATAGTGAATTCAGAAAATTAAATGTAAAAACTATAGTCAACACTAAATTAAAAAAGGTAAACTTCCTCGACGTAACTCTAGACTTAATGAACAATATATACCTACCTTACAGAAAACCTAACACTAATCCCTTTTATGTACACCCTAAGTCAAACCACCCTCCATCTATAATTAAGCATATACCCACATCAATAGAGAAAAGAATCAGCATGAACTCCGCCAACACAGTAATTTTTATAACACAGCCCTAAAAGATAGCGGATACAAAAACGCTAACATAAGTGATAGAAACAACAGTACTAACAGGAAGAAAAACAGGAAAAGAAAAATCATTTGGTATACCACTCCGTTCAACCAAATGATTAGTACTAAGCTAGGACATAAGTTCCTAGCTTTAATTGAAAAACACTTTCCTACTAATAGCAGACTTAGCGAGATCTTTAATAAAAACACCTTAAAATTAAGTTACAGTTGGACTGAAAATCTAGAAAGAATCATAAAAAAACATAATAATAAAATCCTGGAAAAACACTCATGCCAAAACAGTATTAATAAAAATCCTAAACTAAAATTAGACAAAAATAATGAAAAATTATGTGATTGTAGAAACCCTGAAGACTGCCCGTTGGAAAATAAATGCCTCATAATCTATGGTATACCAATGCACTATCTCATGCATTGAGAGTCCTAACACTGATAGGATATACATTGCATCAACGAAGAATGAATTTAAAATTAGATGGCGACAACACAAAAGCTCCTTCAATAATATTAGAAATAGAAATCAGACATCTCTATCCAAATATTTTGGGCATTTAAAAGAAATGAATAAAACACCAAAAGTAAAATGGAAAATAATAAATAGAACAAGAACTTGTAAAACCTGGGATAACCCATGCCCTTTATGCCTACATGAAAAACTACACATTATTAAGTTTCTAAATATTGAAAATTTATTAAACCATAGACATGAGTTAACGGTTTTTTGCCGACATAAGCAGATTTTCACATTAAATAATTAACCTAAAAAAAAATTAAATTCCATAGTGTAATAAAGGCTTAAAAGCTTAAACCAATCATATAAGTGAAAAACCCTTTATGAAGTTCAGTGCGACGCGTTTATATATGAAACAGCCATTTGGAGAAAAGAAAAAAAAATAAATAGATAAAATAAAATAAAACAAAATTCTCTAAACACTTCACTACATATCATGGCTATGAATGACCAGAAGATATGGGTACATGAATGCCATCCTTCGCTTTTAAATGGATACTCCATCCTACCTCGGCTTGACCTCTTTCCGAAGGCAACTGAGATGTGGATAAAAATTAACTGTTAGGCTCTTTATAAAAATGGTCGCCCCAGCCGTTTCCATAGTAATTAATTTTGCGAACGAATATGCTTATAAAAATGCGTAAATTTCAAGATTGGTTATTCCTAAATTTTCGCTTGAGGATGAAACGGGACTCGATAGCTTAATTCAATTTAATTTTAATAATTATGTTGATGGTTTCGGCTCTCGCTTTTGAAACATGAGAACTCTTATGTAGCGAAGGAATCATATTTAAAAAAAAATAATTATAATTTAAGCTCAACTTCTGTATGGAGCACTGTTTTTTAAAAATAAAAACAAAAATACTAAAGAACTCAGGATTATTTACCTAACGTGTTCTTTCCTATTTTTCTACATACTTGCACACACACACACACACACACACACACACACACACATATATATATATATATATATATATATATATATATATATATATATATTCTTATCTACAAATAAAAGAAAAAAACTTCATAGACAAAATTAAACCAGAACTAAACAAATCATAGCCCCGCACACATAAGCACACACCATACACACATAGTGTCCGAACACACCAGCCAGACCACACATAGACACGCACAAACAAACACACGCACACACCATACAAATATATATGGAGAACGATTATATACACAGATACTGAAAAACAAACACACTAATAGCCCACACGCGCGTGCGCACACACACACACAAATCCTACACACTGTATGTATATACATATACTCTTTCCTTGTAATAAAAATATATATGTATGGAGAAGGAATATGTATAAACAAACTAGCAAACACACATACACACAATACACAAAAATTGAGATAGGTTTAAAAAATACAGAGGTCATAAAAAGATACAAAGACTTCCCCCCACTTTCTCTGACCAATTCTAACTGTTTTATTACGCTTTAAGAAGAACATGTTTCCACTAGCCCAAGAAGAACTTGGATTACTAGCATACACAAAAGACAATGGTTAATCATAAGCAAAAATTAATTCCTTTAAATCATATCCGGAAATAACCATTCTTCGATTCATAAAGATCACGGGACCCGAAGCACGTGTAGCAAAAAACATGTAAAATAAAATATAATATATATTTTTAAAAAATTCACATTATAAACAACGTTTGGCGTCTTTTTTCTCTTTAGAATATACACTTTTCTCTCGTTGTAACAACTATTATCCTCCTCATATATATATATATATATATATATATATATATATATATATATATATATATGTGTGTGTGTGTGTGTGTGTGTGTGTGTGTGTGTGTGTGTGTGTGTGCGGTCCCAAATGTATAGCAGTCGTGATATTTCCTTCAGAAGGCGACAAAAAGCCTCTACCTATAGATCTAGATTACGTTATACCGCCGGCCGCTGCGCTAAGAAATTCTCCCTCGCTCGTCGACTTCTTGTCTGAATTCTTGCGTCTAACCGTCAAATTATAAATTATGTATTTTTTCACAGTAAACCGATTCCAACCCAATTTCCCCATTTTATTCCTCGCGTTTACTTTTATTTTCGATATTAGTTTCTTGACAAGGATAGATTAATAATCTTATTGTTTCAATTACAAACACAAATCTTGGAATATAAGAAAATATCTTTGTACTTGCAATATTCACAAAGAAAATATATTTTCATATTTATTAAATGAATATATGAGAAAATATATATTTTTGTATTTTATGACAATATAAAAATGTCTGTAAATCGTATATAAGAGTATTGTTGTGGCTTGAACGATGAAGTAGTTTGACTTCTTGTCGTCATTCGGGCCTGATGCAAAGATATTAAATGTGGATTTTTCAAGAAAAATAAACACTTCTCTTCACTTATTGTGGTGCTATTTAGCTACGGTGGTTGATTGATTAATTAATTAATCACAGAAATTAATAACGGGAATTACTTAAACCGAGAAGAAGATAGATCGAAAGACATACTGAGCGACATTATTTGTTTCTTTTTACAAACAAAGAATGGGTAAAATATTTTTTTTATTTATTTCCATTTGCGATGCAAGATATAATTATTTTTCCTTTCCCACAGGAAACGGGAAGATTGTAAGGAAAGACAGATCTCGGATCTGTCAACATTAATTAATGTCCTGATAAGAGCAACTGTCTTGACCACACGCATAGCTGACACTCGAAATTTCGAATATCGGTCAACTGCGTGTGGAAAAAGGGGGTCAACGGAATTCGGTTAACAATAAAGACGGAATTAATCGAATTAAGAGAAACAAAAACATTGATATGGACGGCAAGCTGTACCCGGCAAAGATTTCTGTCGCCAGAAATGGTCACCTGGACAGTTGAAACAAGAGAGACAAAGAGATTTGATCTCCAGGTGGAACACAATCACCCAGTTAAAAGTTGACTGCAATAGTTAAAGAGCCAGCAATAAATGCGCTGGGCAAATACCAGGTGTCTAAAGCAAGATAAAATAATTTAACGATCACACTATGTGAGGTCTAAAAGTATTTTGACCGATAACGGAGAAAAATTCCGAGAAAGATAATTCCTTTTCTTTCTTTTCTTTCCCCTCAGAGTGTCAATGTAAGCTAACACCAGCCTAGCCACACCCACACCGCCAAGAGATCACTTGGCCCAAAGAGGGTAGCATGAAGTGATAGGCAGAGGTGAAAAATATGATAAAGAAGGAGAAACTTGTTGACGCCCACGAGGAGGTTGGTGTGAGGTACCAATGTGAGGAAGGATAAGCCTAGGGGGATAATTCTCTTCCGACCTCTCCTCACAGAAGGTGAAGATATGAGAAGGAAGGGAATTGTTGTTGACGCTCCTCGAAGGGTTTGGTATGAGGTACCGTTATGAAGAGGAAGAGTTTTAGGAGGGTAATTCTCCTCCGACCTCTCCTCACAGAAGGGGATGAACCCCTTTAAACAAAGAGCAATAGATTTCCCAAAATGGAAAGTTGTAAATTTTCCTGTCCGAAAACAAAGAAAATCCTTATTGTTGATTTGAAATTATCAAAGAACCCAGACCGCGTCCGGCTCCACACCGGGTTTTGGTCGACGTCCATATAAACGAACGTCCCTGGGCCTTCAGTAGAGTTGGGGTTCCGCAGTTCGAGAGAGTTCGAGTTCCGGCTCCAGAGTTTGAGAGTCAGAGAATAACGCCTCGCAGCAGGTTACCGCACGAATTTCACGCCTTTCGACTTAGACTTCTAACCAAGAACAGTTCAGTGAAGTCCGACTTAGATTTTCCACCAAAGCCAGTTTTAACAGACATCGATTGAAGATACCAAAAGCCGTTTATTGAAACACAACTTGAGATACCAAGACTAGCTAAGAAGCGCAAAAGTGTCACAATCCATAGACGTGGGCTGGGGGAGAGAGAGACGCACTCCTGTACCCCACAAACAGATAGAAAGTAAATTGTTATTCCTTAACAACATTTGAACTCCTTGAATTGTTCCTTTATCTTTCTTCTACATTCATTTGTGCAGCATCACCTTTGACCCGGATTCGGCTCGCACTACGGCCCGACGCCTGATTGATCTCGTCAACCTAAGATCAAATTACAACGTGGGTAGGTTGGACCGAGATCAAAGTAGTTGCTTCGGTAACCAGACGTTGGAGGCGAGCTGAGGACGACAAGGCTGATGCCGAATCTAACCAGACATCAACCGCGACCAAAACAAGAGTTAGAATCTCACATCCGATGCCGTGGATAGAGTGTCACATCTGTCGTCGCGATCAGGACTTCAACGGGTGTCCCAGGGTTAGACTGATTCACATACGGTGCAAGATCACACCACCCACCCGGGGTCAGTGTCTCAAGTGGCGCCGCGACCAGGACAAGACCCTGGATCAGCAGCTGCCATATATAGGACGTCACATTATGTAGATTTCTAAAAAGAAAAAGTTGCACAGATTTCTAAAAAGCAAAAATAATGCAGATTTCAAAAAGCGAAAGTTGCGCTGATTTCTAAAAAGCGGAAGTTGCTCAGATTTATAAAAAGCGGAAGTTGCTCAGATTTCTAAAAAAGCGGAAGTTGCGCTGGTTTCTAAAAAGCGGAAGCTGCGCAGGTTTCTAAAAGGGGAAAGTTGCGCATATTTCTAAAAAGCGGAAGTTGCGCAGGTTTCTAAAAAGCGGAAGTTGCGCAGGTTTCTAAAAGGGGAAAGTTGCGCATATTTCTAAAAAGCGGAAATTGCGCAGGTTTCTAAAAAGCGGAAGTTGCGCAGGTTTCTAAAAAGCGAAAGTTGCGCAGGTTTCTAAAAAGCGGAAGTTGCGCAGGTTTCTAAAAGGGGAAAGTTGCGCAGGTTTCTAAAAAGCGAAAGTTGCGCAGGTTTCTAAAAGGGGAAAGTTGTGCATATTTCTAAAAAGTGAAAGTTGCGCAGGTTTCTAAAAAGCGGAAGTTGCGCATATTTCTAAAAGTGAAAGTTGCGCAGGATTCTAAAAAGCGGAAGTTGCGCAGGTTTCTAAAAGGGGAAAGTTGCGCATATTTCTAAAAGGCGAAAGTTGCTCAGATTTCTAAAAAGCGGAGGTGCGCTCATAAATATAAAGTAATTCTCCATCCGACTCACATCCTAAAATTGAGCCAAAGGCGTTTCTGTTTGAATTTCCCGAATAAGGAGTTATCA
>OZ038498.1:78211654-78264154 GCA_964036315.1 Acanthosepion esculentum
ATTACTTTAAGCGTTATATTTTACCAGATGCACGTATCTGAGTAGACACACTGGTCTTAAACAATATGAATTATAAACACCGGCCTGCGCATTCTAGGATTTTAATATTTTTAAGACAATATACGATCGTTCGTTAACCCACACCGGTCACTATATTAGGTAATATAACCACAGTTTCTCATCATTATCTGAGGCTTTCTGTGGTTTTAGCCCTTCTGCTTCAAGTTCTAACGTGCTGTGCGTTTCATATTTTCCGTTATAAAGAGTTGTCTGTGCTAATGATTTCGTTCTATCGTCTTCGACCTATCCGACCATTGTCCGCCGAGCTCTTTCCTCAACAAGTTATTTGACGCCGAGAGAATAGCCGCTCACTGAATATTCTTTTTTTGTTTCTAATCTTTCTCTGTAAAACATAGAGATGGTTATGCGCGAATATTCTACTATATCAGAAGTTTTTTAAAGACTCGGACTGGCAACTACGTCTATACCGCGTTCAAAATCATGTAAAGCACATTTCTCCCCCCCCCCATTTCATGAAATGAAATTCAGTAGGTCGCCACAACCATGTTTAAATATATATATATCCATTGCTGCCACATATGACTCGTTGCACTTGCTATATATCTAGAGATCCTTGATAAAATCCAAAGAAGTATCAGCAATATTATTGTTGCTGACCTGACGACTCAGCTTCAGTCACTTTCCCATGTTGCTTAATGTTGCTCCCTATGTGATATATACTAAAAGAAAACAGCAATGTTGGTGTGACCAAAAGACAACTTGCCAGACGACATAATAATTTAAATAAGGCAAAAATCACAAACAAGGAAAAAAAACGAACAAAAATCAAACACCAACTTTCGCAGTAAATTATAGTATATATATATATATATATATATATATATATATATATATATAGGGGTAAATATAAAAGTCAACACTTAGAGGTGACAGTCTGTTTCATGCTAGATGCAATCGTCAGGCCACGAGTATATATATATATATATATATATATATATATATAAAAATATAAAAGTGGACATGGAAGTCAGCACTTAGAGACGACAGTCTGTTTCATGCTAGTGTAATCGTCAGGCGACTTCGATTCGCCTGACGATTGCACTAGCATGAAACAGACTGTCGCCTCTAAGTGCTGACTTCCATGTCCACTTTTATATTTACACACGCTCTATCTCTGATATTGAGCACTTTATCCCATAAATATAGCACACTTTAAGACTATATTTCTTCATATATATATATATATATATATATATATATATATATATATATATATATATATATATAAAGATAGAGAAAAGAACCTATGTGAATGTGTTTGTGCGAGTGAGTGAGAGAAAGATATAGACAGCGTGGACACAGGTAGCAATCCTGTACACCTCAAGTGATCATCACATTATCTGTCTCTGCTTATTTTCGCGACACTGGGGTATTAAGTGAAATGGCGGACAGAAGATCCTGGCCTTTCCCAGTTCTTTTGTTTAGCCAAACCTTCGATATTGAAAATCTTTATTTATATGTTTTCAAAAAAAGCTATAGGAATTGCTGTTCTGCCTATTATTAAAAATAGGCTTGAATTTATTCGTTCGATTACTCGACTTTTACGTGCGAGTAAAAACGAACTTGGTTCTGTTTTCGGGATTTCGCCTTAGAATTTATTTTGTTCCATTCAGGAAATCAAATTTTCTCTTTAACTTTTTCTTTCTTTCTTTGCAGAACGGAAATCAATGTTTCGCCTTTTTTTTTCTTTACTTTTATTTATTTAAAGATTTACATATGAAACAAAACTCTCATTCTTCCTTTTTTTTCTTTTCTTTTATTCTTTTCTTTATAGTGAAGAGATCAAATGATTGCAATTATATTTTTTACATTATTTTTCTTTCTTTTTTCATTCTTTCTTTCTTTTCTTTTCCCTTTTCTTTCGTTTTTTCTTTGTAGTCAAAAGATCAAATAATCTCTACTTTTCTGTACATTGTTTTTTTTATTTTTCCTTATTTTTATTTTTATTTTCTTTCTTTATTTTCTTTCTTTTACTTTTCCTTTCGTTCTTTTTCTTACTTTTTCTTTCCTTCTATCTTTCCTTCTTTCTTACAAAGAATGATTTTTGCGTGTATATATCTTTTTCTTTCCTTTTTCTTTCATTCCTTCTTTTTTTTTTCTTTCTTTGTTGTTTCTCTATTTTCTATCATTTACTTGTTCTTTCTCTTTTTCTTTTTCTTTCTTACAAAGAACGATTTTCTCTGGTTTTTATATCTTTCTTTTCTTTCTTTTTCATTCTGTCTTTTTTATTGGGTGGGGCTGCCTCTCCAGAGTTTACTTTTCTCGTATATCGTTCCTTCATTACTATCCACTCTGATTTGCATTCTGCCTTTGTTCCTGCTTCAACTTCTCTTTCTTTTTTTCTTTCTTTCTTTTTTTCTTTCTTTCTTTTTCTTTCCTTTTTTCCTTCTTTTTCTTTCCTCCTCATATCGTCTTTTCATTCTTATTATTTTGTACTCCGTCTTTCACATTTTCAAAAGTTCCTTCATTCCGATTGGACCTTTTACTACACTCCCTCTCCCCACTCTCTTATATTCTCTTTAGCGTCCCCTTTTTATTTCCTGTTGCTCGCTTCAGTTATCACGTGACATAGCACTAACCAATTGGATTAACACAACTGACAACAGGACAGATTAGCCAAACGCGGCAGCATAGACTTGTCTTCACACACGCAATCCATACAAATGTCACATAGAAGAAGAAGAAGAAGAAGAAGAAGAAGAAGAAGAAGAAGAAGAAGAAGAAGAAGAAGAAGAAGAACAGAAAAATTGGTTGAAACAGTAGTCCTGAGCCTGACATTGTTGATATCAGGTTATAAACGAATTTCATATATATATATATATATATATATATATATATATATATATATATATATATATATATATATATATATAAACGTGCTGGAGCCTTCTAGAGATTTATGCAACCTTCTAGAACTTCATGGAGCATTCTATAAGTTTATGGAAACTTCTAGAATTTTCTGGGACTTTCGAGAACATTTTGTAGCCTTCTAAACATTTCTGGAAATTTGTCAGACGATATAAGCGTGGTCTCCGTTTGGGTTGTAATTTGGATAAGGCGGATTGGAAAAGTGTGTTGCTTTTTGTGATCAGAGTACTTTTCTTTGTTTCAGGGTATATAATTACTGATTGAGCAACGCTGATGAATCTTCTGAAAGATCTCCAAGCATTCAATTTTATCCATAATGTCTCATTAAAAAGTGCTTCTACCACTGAAAGAAACAAGAAGATCTGGATAAAGAATCTTATCCGATTTCAAGAATCTCTTAAGAAAATAACTGTTCCACTAGAAGAAACAGTCACTAGAAAACAAAAGCAGGATGCCACCCAAAATCCAAATTGTCGGTAGCTATCTGTACCTTGAAGCATCCATCAAAGGAAGGAAGAAAGTACAAAAGAAATCGCTAAAATATTAACAATTTTACAGCAAAATAAATGAAATTTCCCCAAATTTATCAACTCAAGTCATACAAGCAAAACTGGATCAAGTGTTGAATATCTACGATATTTAACACGAGGAAAATATGATCCACTGATTGCAAATTTTGAGATCGCAAAAGAAAATGTTGAACGGCTGTTATATCATCTTCAGATCAAAAGAAATGGCAATTTTGGATATGCAACTGGGAAGACTGCTAGTAGTTCCAAAACTATTCAACCATCCAAAAGAAGAAACGTGACCTAGGAGTGAACTTCAACAACAGCAAAAACAACAACTTCAACATCTGAACCAGAAGCTCAATCAGAGAGTCAAGATGAAGAGTCCGAGAATTCTGTAGAACAATCCATAAGAAAAGGGAAGAAATATAGCAAAAGCAAAACTGCAATCAACTTAGTAACAACTTCCAACTTATCAACTAGCAAAGAAGCAAATGTTTGTCAGCATTTTCTCAAGAAAGGGTTGGCGTTGTGACACCTTCTCAATCTGCTATTTACAAATCGACTATTAAAGAAGCCTTTAAACTTAAAGAAGAAATGACGAAACACTACACTTAGAAAATTGGTCATTGCATTTTGATGGTAAACGAATTGGTGGCCATGAATATCAGGTAGTTGTTTTGAAGATTAAAGGAGAAAAGTTTAGTTAGAAGCATTACACCTACAAAATGGAAAAAAACGGATACTGTTGGCAAAGGAATAACAGCTTTTCTGGATTAATTCACTTTATAGACGAACATAAAGATGATTGTTGCGGACACTACAAATATGAACACTGGAAGTAAGAATGGGGTTGTCATTCAATTACAAAGACTATTTGCTTAAAAGACACTGGAAGAATCACAATTCATTGGCTGCCAACATCACGTTCTTGACTGAGGGCTTCACGTCGTAATGGATGAGGAACTAGGAGGAAATGACCCATCGCCCAATATAGAATATCCCTTTTCCTGTGAACTTGTAAATAACTAAGAACAGCTCAAGAAGAATTTCAAGAAGGGTAAGGAAGAAATTACTGAAACAGCAGGTTGACGTGATGATATGAAATTTCTATTTCATTTAACTAGAGTTTTCAGGTCTTTTGAAGAAACTAGAAGATTTCCTAAAGAGAAGTTTTAAAAAATACTTAAGTAATGCAAGATGAATTACTAGAGTAATATTAGTTCTTTTGTCATTTACTCTTCTACCAGAGAACAGAGACTCGCTGCTCGAAATGTGTAGATTCATCTCTTACACTTGAGCAGACTATTGGTTTACTGACCATATCTACGATGCAGATGATTATCAGAAGCTATGTAGCCTCTTGGCGTCTTACAAAAAGCATTAGGCACTGTGAAAAGTTTTTGGAATCCCGGACCATCAAGACTGGACATTCCTAGACTAAAACAGTGTGAAGAACGGACAATCACGTGACTTCAAGATGTTATGACGTCTGTAAAACTAAAGAGAAATATCAGCTTACATTTATTTAGCTAAAACCTAAAATCTGTCTTAGCTGGCAATAATATAAACGACAGATGACTATAAAGAGGCACTTTTGATTATTTATGGTTAATTTGTTTTTAGTAACGCACTGACTAGTGTTTGCGTCACGTGGCAATAATTGTAAGTAAAATAATTCACAATATAAGTAACCAAGTAATCGTTTTAAGTTCTCTGAATATCGGTGCCGTATCCATTTGACTTGGTAAATGTATGAAGCTATGGGTAAATAGCACGACAGACCAGGTTCTATAGCCTTGGATACCAACTGGTCTACCGAAGAAAGAAATGGCAACCTACTGCGGGAAAAAATCTGCCTCGTCAGTCATGTATTGAAAGATACATGATCGCCTAAGCGTGTATCACGTGTATCACGCATGGCACACGACTGACTGGTCCATTTGACTACTGTTAGCAACACTGATCCATTACTTCCAACATGCACAGCAGTTCTAAGAAATGACTATGTAACGCTCTCGAATACCAACAATCGGACTCCTCTGAAATCTTTTCTCTTGACCAGAACCATCACGCGCGTGCCTCTGTAGAATTCCTTCACAAACCCTGAGCCTTATCGCCACAGTCTTTTTTTTTTTTAATTTTATTTATATAATGCAAGGATGGGAAGCCTCTCGTGTTAGAAGGTTACTAAACGAATTTGATAAAAGAAGATGATGGTTGACCCGAGACTTGAAATAGTTAAGAAATAATTGAAATTTAGGGGCTTCTTTCATATTATATAACCAGTAAATAAGTGAGGGATATAATATTATATATATTTAGTTTATACGGGCTGAGGGTGGTGCCTGGATTATGCTAATTGCATATTCTGCAAGGGAATATAAGGTCACTGAAATAGTCACTTATCAAGTAAATACTTACAGACTCAATTATTTAAAAAGTTCGATATTTATTAAAAAAAAACCTAAAACTATAACAACAGAGGAAAGCGTCTTAAAAGTAATTCACTTTTGTTTGATTAGTATTTGATAAAGATGCTGGAAAATGTTCGTGTCTTTGTACCGTTCCAGAAAGTACCTGGCTCTTTATGATAGGTTTTGTCTTTACAAGAGTTACATCAAACTGAACATGGTGTATTACTGCCATATCTGGGCTTGGTCTGCCCAATACTCACTTTCCAGTCTTGGAAAAGTTCAAAAACCGTTCACGCAGGCTTAAGTTTGGCTTATTTTGTTTTATGGCATATCAACACCTCAGTGGGTTATTTAATGCCGACATGACCTTTAGGATAGACTCGAATGAATAGGATATGTTTTCTTTGTAAAAACTCAGTTTGCAGATCAGGTTTCATTGACGTCTTTTTGCAAAGAGGATTTTTGTCGAGAGTCAAATGTATTGCTGGTAATATTTCTTTAAAAAATGTATTGCTGGTATTTTTACTATAAAAATCTATTTTTATACTTCCATAATGTTTTGACCCCAGTATGGGGTTTCACTATTTGCCCATAGCTGGTGCTACCATCCCAGGTCTGGATGGTTCTGGGAACCACAGCAATTATGAGATGGTTTCATGCTTTTTCAAAACCGGCTGATCAAAGTCCTTGCTGCCGGATGTAGTTTATCGTCATACCCAGGAGGACGCAGACTTATGGGAAAGGACATTTTCCCCCTCACAGCTCCATTCCCACTGACCAAACGTGGCAAGGCTATTGTTAATGACGGGAGAAATGTCCAGAAGTGTTCCATTCTTTCGAGCCACCAGCTTAGACTGTTACACGGGATTAAATCCCATCGCACCCTGCGTATTCCTTTAATAAGAAGGCTGTGTGCAGTTTCTTCTCTATTAGTTTGTACCACGTTTCTTATCATCTCTCATTTGCGTCTCTGTCTTTGGGCAGAATGCACACAGAAGTGGCTCCGTCAGAGACAGTCGCAACTGAGGAAAATTATACTGAGAGGTGCCCAGCTCTGGGGAACAGCTGCCCGAGGCCGCACCCTTTCATTCCACTAGAGAGAGGGATCGGTTCAAGCACCGAGGCCAGCGCACCCGATAGTTGCGGGGGCTCGCGCAATTTTTGTTTCTAGCCCGGGTGTACGCGCTCGGGTTCCCCACATTAAACCGACCTTATGTCACAACCTGACCACGTTTGGAGTTGAGTAAATACTAACAAAATAAGAAGGCTGTTCCACTGCGAAGACTTCTTCCCAAGAATCAGTATTCTGTGGAGCAAACTCCCGCGAGGTTACGCTCCAAAATACCACACTATTAACCTCTCCAGGTCTAGGGATGAATAGTTATCTATCTGTCACATCCTTGTAATATGTAATTTCATATATCTTCCTCTTACGTTCTTATCACGCATCTCATTCAGTAACCCTATTACTTAAGTGGCTCTTGGGGCTTGTTTTGGATGCTCTACAATATAAATAAATATTCATTGACTCATTTGATTAAACATTTTCTAGAACTTCATTTATAAAACGTAAAAGCATTCAGAAACTAGCATCACCATGACATAAAAATCGTACTGTAGTGAACTTACTATTATACATATTGATTTTCATTCATAAAAACACTATTCTCCATTCATGCCCGCGCACACAACTTGCAAACCACAGAACCTCCGTTACGGACACTGATACAGATCAGAAAGGGTCGCTTTCAAATATATAGCAGCCGATCTACAAATGGTAAAGTTCATGCACCCGGGGATTTATGGCGGGCCCCATTTTGACAGATATGTGTATGGAAAGGGAGTGATCAGTGCTCGCCTTATGTCTGGAGTTTCTCTTCAGAGGCTTTCGTATATAAACCCAGTGTCGAGACGAAATAACAAAAGGGAGAAGATAGGAAAGAGGCAAAAACTGGTCGACCATTGTCTACAAAAGGAGACTGCGGTTTACGACTAGAGAAAATATAAAGAGGAATGGAAAGGTGAGCGAGAGGTAAACTTTGAGGAATTGCAGGACAGAAATGGAACGGCTAGAATATTGATTGCAGAAATAAGAAGATGTAAGCATAAGAGGGACTCTAGTAGAATGAACATGAATAGATAGCAAGGAAGTAATAAAAGAGAAAGGTCAATGAAGAAAAAAATGACAGGTATGCGAAACTAATTAATTCTATTATTTACTATTCTGGCGAAAAATTCCATAATCTTCATTTTATTATTACGATGAAAAGTAACTGAAATTAAGATGAAAAATAATAAACAAATGTAATTACAAAAATACGAAGGTTCAGCCTTTAAAACAGCTTTATTCAACTGTGAATACAAGGTTCATGTATAACGTCCTTTTATAGTCCCAGTAAACAGAAATAGCTCTCCCAAACAAGAGAGTAACAAAACAAGGGGTGATCACTCTTGATTATTCAGAACAACAAATATTATCAATTAATCGACAATGCTTCAATTAATAACTGTAATAAAATTCCAGGTAATAATTATTTACTAATGGCCATAGGCTAAATGGAAAAATCGTTGCAGTTGAAAGAAATTAATATTAAGAAAAGTAATATTAATTTAATTCAAGTTAATATTACTTCTTGTCTACAACTGGCCACAGAATGACCCAGTTAAGATGAAAGGTAGCAACTTTTAAGGTAAAAGAATAACTAGTGGCTGACATTTTTTCAATAATAAAATTGACAGTAATATTAATACTTCTTAAAGAAAGCTTGTAGGCTGTAGTTTTCATTTGCTTTCTCTAATGGTAATTATTCGGATGAGCTCTTCTCTATGGTGCCTAGATTTTATGTATTTAAGCGAATTTAAGACTGGCGACGAGATCTCGCCAATTTACAGCAGTGTTGGTTAGATGTTATTTTTGTTTTTTAAGCATTTCTTCCCAAACAAGGGGAGAGTGCCACTGGTTCGCAGTGGGTTACGTAGAGTGAAGGTGAGAGAAAAATGTTTATAGGAGAAAATGAGGAAAGGATAAAAGATAGACAGGTTTCAAAACATCAGAAGATTGCGATTGATGTTGCATTTAAATTTTTGGAGATTGTAGTTATCAAGGAGGCAAGTAACCGGAAGGGAGTTCTACAGTCGGATAATGCGAGTAGAAGTGTCGGTTACATTTAACTATTTCAACGGTGGGGCCTGGAGGCTAGTCTAGTAGCACGCTTAGATTTATGTAGTCGGGCATCAGAGCAAAAATCTCGACAGAAGAGTTGCCATGAAAATATTTGTAGAAAAAAAAATAGCCACCCGTAAGTTTTATGATAACAGTTACTTTTCTCGCACTTCTTGTTTGTGGAACTCTCTTCAAGTTCCATGCTTCCCAGTTAGTTGTAATCAGAAAAAAATTAAATGCAATGTCAATCTCTATCTACTGTCTTCCTGGTTATTTTTCTTTTGTTCTCGCTCCTCAGAAATGTTTCTGTTTTCTAATTCTTCCACAAACATTAGCCTCTTGTGTCATAGTGACTTTACTGCCATATGAAACAAACGATATACTCAAGATTGTAACATTCGCAAGCATAGTCTTCTAACGTCCCACAAGATAAAAACGACTTTTTGGTACCCTAAAGCTCATCAGCCAGAGATTCAACGAACGACGCTGCGAAAAGTTTCGAAAAATATTCAGAAACGTTCCATGAAATAAAATTTGAATTTGATTCACGGTAAGAGTTACGTTAACCCACCCCCGAATGAAACGTCGACAAACCCGAAATCTGACAGATCTTCAATCTCATGCGGGCAGTTTTGATTCCTCTTACGTATCTTTTGCACGCGATTTGTATTAAGCGCGTCTTTTGTTCATTTTCATCCACTATTTGCATTTTAATCTTCTTTATGAAGATCATTTATTATTAAATATGTGCTAACTGTAAATTATGTGTTATTTGGATGTATTAATTTGTTGGTTTTGATAGCTTTTTTAAAAAATTGTGGCTTTTCATTAAGAAATCACTGATTACAAATTATTACCGCTTTTCTATGTATAGAGGTAAAATAAAAATTTACAATGTAACTTTGCACAACTATCTCTAGTTTTGTAGAATACACGTAAATAATTTTATATCAGAATTTTCTTTAATCTTTTATTTTAATGGTAGCACGATTTGATAAGAAAATTTGTTGCCCCTGAAGCCTATAAAATGGCGTGCATTCACCCCCAGACTCTTTTTAGTTTTTTCCACATAGGCTTTCAGATATAATCGTAAGTACAGTTGGAATGCAGCCGTTAGGCTTACGTGCGTTTTTCAGTCTTTTTTGACAGTTGAACTCACTCATACACGCTTCTATCACAGACGTTTATTTCTCAAACAATCTTACACACCCACATATACACACGTATCTATCACGTACACAAATTTCACACACACAAAAATGCAGATTCTCTTATAGTTTGTTTAAATGTGTTCCATGCAACGAGTTTAAATGTTTTCTTCATAAATCATAATTGTATATCCATGTAATTCCTTTTTGCCAATACATACAATTTGTTGTTCGTTTTATAATGCTTTTGTTTACATTTTTTAATTGGACTCATATCGAGTCCGTTATAATTGTTGCGGGATTTATATTCCAGGAGACATGCTGACAAAATTAACCTGGCAGTTCAAATTGAAAAAGACCTCCAATCGGTTGTGAACTGGGGAGAGAAATGGATGGTTAACTTCAACGCCTCTAAAACAAAACTGCTCTCTATTAACCACCACAAGGATCCATCCCTGCATCCCATTAGAATGTCTGAAGACCAACTTCTCGAGAGCTCCTCTCTGCGGCTGCTCGGTCTCACGCTGTCCGCTGATCTGAGATGGAACAAATATATCGAATCAGTTGCATCATCCACCGCAAGGAAAGTTGGTTCCCTGTGCCGAGCCAGGAATTTTTTCTCCCCGGAATCGATCCTCCATGTCTATAAATCGACCATTCGCCCTTGCATGGAGTATTGCTGCCATATATGGTCTGGAGCCCCTGCTGTTTGCCTCAGGGTTCTTGATAAGATCCAGAGACGGATATGCAATGTGATTGGCCCTGATCTGTCATCTCGTCTGCAGTCGCTCTCTCACAGACGCGATGTTGCCTCGCTCTGTCTTTTTTACAAATACTTTCACGGTGATTGCTCCGAGGAGCTGCTTTCGCTTGTCCCTAGGCCTCATGAATTTAAACGTCCTACGAGGATGGCATCCCGTTCCCACCCCTTCACCGTTGAAACTGTTAGATGTAGACGTCTCTTCTACTCCAATAGCTTCATGTCTCGCACATCTCGCCTGCGGAACTCCCTTCCCTATTACTGTTTCCCTGACAAATACAATCTCCACCTATTTAAGTGTAACGTCAATCGACATCTCCAGTTGCCTTTATCTATCCACTTCCCTTCTCCACATTCTTTCACCTTTCATTCCTATCTGCTCTCGCTCCAAATCTTCTGTAACCCCCTTGCCTTGATCGATCCACTGTCTTTCTCTTTCTCCACATCCTCTCATTTACCACTCCTATCTGCTCTTCCTCCAGCCCTTCTATAACCCCTTGCGTGATAGTGGCCTCCAGCCTTGCTTGGGGTGATACGCTTAAAAAAATGTTTCTAGCTAACAACACAAACATTACCGTAACGAAATATTTACAAAGCATTTGTATTTTTCTTCAGATATTTGTCGATCAGAATGACCTTCAGGAAACTTTTGAACTTAATCTACGAGGTTATAATGTTCTAGTTCCGCTATATCTGCACTACCTGGCCAAAGGCTTTGCTCACATAGTAATTTTGAGTTCATTGAAAAAAAAACATTCAAATGTGTAGAAGTTAACAAGGTTGTGGGGTTTTTGTGTATTTGCAGGTGATGGTGCGTGTTCAATATGTAAACAAAGAAGATGGAAGAAGTATACAAAACTTGTGTTTTTGCTACGGACGTTTCTTGTATGGAAATCGAGTAAAAAGTTATCTTGAGTATGATCGTAGTTATACAATAATCTATGGGAAGTAAGGATGCCAACGGGTAAACACGGTCGAGCTCAAGTCAGCTTCGTGCTGAGTTGGGAAGACCGAACCTTCATGAGTAGGACTGCTAACACACGTCCGACGCTGCTGTTGGTGAGTGGAAAAATTTCAGTCGTCATTTGACCGGGGATAATAATATTCCCCAGTGGGAACGCTATTACTGCACGGTTCGCATCTTGAAGCCAAGAGGAGAAAGAGAACGATTCTTTATCCTTTCGCAAAGTGGGGTCATAAAATCATAAAATGTGATCAGAAGTTTCTTTCCGTTTTCTTTATAACTTGCATCATGGGAAAATGAATGTATTTATTGTTTTATTCTTTTTTTTATTATTTTATTTATTGGTTTTATTTCATTTTCCCCACAGATGAATTAAAGAAAGAACGGGTTTAACTGGAAAATAGTGAACAGAAAGAAAGGATAAAATGTACGAATGAAAAAAGATAACGACGAAAAAGAAAGCAAAAATATGAAGGGAAGGAACAAAAAAAAATTAAAAAATTTCATATAAAAAAAGTAAATACGATAAAAAATGAGAATAGGTTAGCATATAGGAAAAGTTTTCGACCCTAGGTCGCCAGTCCTGTTGAGTCAAAGCCATTCAGTATCGTTACACGGAAACTTTTCAGACAGAATTTATCTACGCAAGTTTCTGCTACTGCCCATAAATTTATACTAGGCAATAATTGATGAAAAGGTTTTTTTTTTTTTGCGAAGGCAGCAGAACCTCCATCTCACTCGGTAGTCAAGTGATTGGACAAATACACCCAGTAGCCAAATGAAGGAATACATACTACGAGTTGATATACAAGACTTAATGTTGCACAAACGTTACAAAAATACTTTCAAGTGGCTATATCTAAACTCAATCATTCTGGCACATAGTCGATGTAATGGAGAACGAAGAAAACATCAAGTTCACTCCATGAACAAAAGTTTGCAAGAAATTGTTGTGTTTTTAATCCTAGAGGTTAAACCATAGAGTACAGGGCCACAGCCTCACCACACCAGGCGGTGCTGCTATGGTTTCCGTAGGTAATAGCTTCTTGCAAGAAAAGATCATTAAATATTACACTGTTGTAGACGCCATAAACATATGACTGAAGAGCTTTTATCATATCATCCTCATCTAGTACAGGGCTAAATTGAATCTTATTGTGAAGTAAGTACAAAACGCGTGTATACAATGACATCAGTTAATTTAGAGATATGAGTAGATTTATAAAACAACTGAAATTATTTCGCCTGTTTTAATTGCAATATGTTAGCGACTCAGAAAGCGAAATCAACGAACCTGGTTCGAATTCCGGCAGAGGTCGTTACGTTAACAATCGTTAGGGAATCTTCTCTATCCCTTTATTGGTTAGATAGTAATTGTGTCTGTGCTTTCTTGCTTTGAGGTGGCAACCAGTCTAGCAGAATGAAAACTTAGAATTCAAAGTCAATCCAAAGAGAGACTGACTCATTTAGTCTAACTTACCCTATACACACCACTACTGCCATGGCAACAGTACATATGGTACCCTAGAGTGTGACCCTGACGTCGCCACAGTAGTCACGCCAAAGATCGGCTGTTATTAAGTAAATAAAGGCTAATGAAAGAATAATATATTTTAATATTTTTTTTAATCTATCATATTTACAGAACATCAATGCAGCTAAATTCCTTACTGCTTCCAATAGAATTTTGCCAAATATTTTATCATATTCTCGGGGAGATTACTCTGGTTTGTAGGTGTATTGTTTCAGGTGTTAATTTTCGAGTCTTTCCGCATATGTGTTCGACGGGTTTGGGGTCCGGATTTTCGTCGGGTATACGCGACATCATAGTTTCTTCAATGTAAGCTCTGACTAGGATTTTCGAAGTGTAGCCGTATAAATATCTCCAACATTTTGACATAATACTTTCCATTTACACTTCCCTTAATCCGATACAATAGACCGATACGGTCTGCACATATTCAAACCTACACCTTGACCCGCTTTTCTCTGTTTTAGCTGCTGGTGGTGGTGGTATTAGATCACCGGGTGTTGTGATGGATATCAACAGAAAAAAATAAAATCGGTAGGCCAAGTTCATTTTCCAGTCGAGTATTTTGCGTTCAATTCATGCTCCTGTCAAAGACATAAATCAGGCTTTTCTCCATTTTAGCCAGAGTAGTTTGCGATAATTAAGATCGATAAGGCAACTGGTATAGCAAAACGATCACGATTAATTCAAATCCATGGAGAAGGAAACGAGAAACCACTTTATCGATCTTTCCAAAGAAGCCATAGTAATTAACAGATATTAAAGCAATGGAAGTTAATTAGAACCACGATGACTTATATGCTGAAGGGACATGGCACTTTAAAAATGGATCTAATCTATTTTTAATGAATTTCTGATTCTTACTCACTCCATCTTGCAGCAGATGAATGAACCAAGATTTTTTAAACTTTATATTTGTTATGGTCCAGGGTCCTTGTACCAGGGTGATGGTCCAAGGTAGAACCAATGAAGAATAACTCGAACACAGGTATGGAATAACACAGATATATATTACAAATATAATATATGTACAAAAGAAGTAGAAGTGTTAGTAATAACAATCAGGTTAGGTTAGAGAGAACTATGTTGTCTCGAAGTATCACTATTCCAATGTCTTACAGTAATCGTCTGACGCGACTCTTTCTCTGACTGACTCACACTGACTCTGTGTCGATATTTAAACACCCCCCACACGGCTCGAATGTGGCACAAGGCCGGTTTAACGTGGGCTTACCGAGCCCGTAGGCTCGGCCAAAAATATGCCCATTAGAACCCGTATACACGGGTTCAGGGACTGTCTACATGTGGCAAAGGGCCGTCCGAGTTCCTCCCCGCCGAGGCGGAGAGTTCGACAGCAACGAACAATTTAAACGACTGTTCCAACTCACACGATGTTCATTAACACGCCCACGTGTGTCAAATGTGGCACAAGGCCGGTGTAATGTGGGCTTTCCGAGCCCGTAGGCTCGGGAAAAAATTGCCCGTAGAACCCGTATAAACGGGATCGAGTTGGTCAACCTCCCCGAATGAGGCTCTGCCTTTCGGCGAAGCCTCGTCCGGGTTCCTCCCTGCCCAGAGGCATAGAGTTCCCCACTGCCTCAGAGGCAGAGAGTTCGACCGGCTAGCTGAGTCGTCCAAAAAAGACTGAACTCGCACGATGTTCATTAACACGCCCACGTGTGTCAAATGTGGCACAAGGCCGGTTTAACGTGGGCTTTCCGAGCCCGTAGGCTCGTGCAAAAATTGCCCGTAGAACCCGTATGAACGGGATCGAGTTGGTCAACCTCCTCGAATGAGGCTCTGCCCTTCGGCGAAGCCTCGTCCGGATTCCTCCCTGCCCAGAGGCAAAGAGTTCGACCGGCTAGCTGAGTCGTCCAAAAAAGACTGAACTCGCACTACTGCATCCTCTTGAGGCGCAGTATTTATGGTGCACGGGATAGTCTATTACTATTATGGGTAAGTTCCCATAACAATATTTGATTGCACTCTGAACGCGTCATCGTTTATTTGTCTGTTGTGTTTCTGTATGTCACAAAATTAACTTTAAACTTTCAATAAGTATGGCAAGTAGCAAATATGAACAGTGACACTAAATATATGTCCTCCATCTATAGTTTGATATTTTTTACATGTGTTGATTCACATTATAATTCAATTTTTAACAGCTACAGTTGTTATACTTTGAGCATAATTAGATTAAAATAATGGGTTACCTGGACCGTCAGACCTCTGATGAAGGCCAGAGAGTACAACGGCCGAAACGTTATGTTGACAATAGCAAAGATGAGAATAACAGGATGCGTGTAAATAATGATAACTGTTCATCCCAGACATTGAGACAGAAATTATAGTTGAAAAGTCAGTTTTTGAAATGAAAAAGTTGTTACAATCGAGATTGAACTTGCACACGTTTTTTGTCATTGGGAGCTTGTTGACACCATAGAGAACGCATTTAAATTTGTGGCTGTGAGGCTACCAAATTTTTATGTCATATTTATTACGAACCAGAAAAAACAGTTTCGAAATATTTTAAAACAATTTCACGGATGTTTTATTATTAGTTTTGCTGCAACTTATAATTTTTGCTCTTTAGCTGAACATTATGGGTTGATAAACGTTTCCATCGCTGCAGGAAACAGTTGTAAAATTAGAAACAAAAGCCAAAAAGACAAGCCTTGAAAGCAACGATAAAATGTCTTCATCTAATTTGTCATTGTTTTGCAGC
Source organism: Acanthosepion esculentum (assembly GCA_964036315.1). Taxonomy (NCBI): domain Eukaryota; kingdom Metazoa; phylum Mollusca; class Cephalopoda; order Sepiida; family Sepiidae; genus Acanthosepion; species Acanthosepion esculentum. The sequence continues at coordinate 78,227,821 of OZ038498.1, forward strand.
CCAAACGAAACCCTTTTTTATGGTTGGTTTTGTTTAGCGGCATATCAACCTCTAAGGGTTATTTAATGCCGAAATCTAAATATTTTTTTAATAGTTTTATGGTTTCAAATATATATATTTTGAAGACGACGTTATGGCTTCAAGTAAATATATTTTGAACAAAATTGTATAACTTCAACTTCAGATAAAATTCATTGTTAGCAAATTTATTTATAGTAAAATGTATTTCTGGTAGTTTTACTATAAAAATATATTTTAATTTTCCTAGTGTGATGGAGTTCACTATTTGCTTATATCTGCGACCCTAATAGGTTCTACACCTGGGAACAACAGTAAATAAGGTGGTTACATGCTCCTCAGAACTTCTAATCTCCCGATCAGAGACCTCGATGCCGGATGTAGTTCATCGTCAGAACTAGCTTTTTATGACAAGAGGACACAGTCTTAAGCTGTTATCTGAATATTTAAATGATATTATTTTAATTATTTTTTCTGTGCAACTGTTACGCTTTCAGAGGATCAGAGTGTAGTAGCTGCCTAATTCACGCCTTATTTTAGTTATAAAGGAGAATCCAACATTTTATACAAAATACAGAAGCATGAGGTACATAGAGTATAAAGGAGATGATGTAAGAGGCAAGAATGCCAGAGAAAAATGAAAACCACGTGAAAGAAAAAGTAAATATGTAAAGAGATGGGTGGCTCCCAGATTCGGTGTCTTGCCAAAGGGCAACCCCAGATTTGGTCCAGAGACACATACGGTTTTGAACTGTCCTTCTCCTAGATTAGCGAACAGCCACGGCTAGAGACCCCGGTCTACTCTACTATTTAACCCATAGTTGGAGGGGAAGATTACGAAAACCTATCCCTGACGATATCTACCAGTTTTCAGACTGGTTTTAGATTCGGTGTTTTTCTTCTACACAGCTTATCGCCTCATGTCAAATGAACCCAGTCAGTTTTGTTATTTAGGGTCTCTTTAGGTAGTTGGGGTCTCTGCGCTAAAGTGAACGTAATACCTTATCTGTAATACTACGCTATCATATGAAGAGTTGTTCTTAAGAAGAAGAAAAAACAGTGCGAAAGCTAAGCGGTCGTAATAACGTTGCCCTTGAGTTTATATTTATTGAATTTAATGCTGAGAAAAATTGGTAAATCCGACTGTTTTTTTTTTTAATTGTCACATGTCGTCGATAAGAAAGAGTCATGGCACTTTCTTGAACGTTTCAACTCATTAAGTCTGAAATTATCCGTTAATTCTTCTTGTTCGTAATAGTTCTTATTTAATTTAAACAGTCTGGAAATTTCTTTTAGCTTTTCTAAGGTCTGCATAAACTTACATCGCTGCTACACAGACAGACAGACAGACAGAAACAGACAGACACACACACACACACACACAAACACACACACACACACACCTATGTACATTTACATGAATATCTTCCTGTCTATATGCCTGCTTTCCTTCTCTTTTATCACTTATTATTTATTAAAAGAGCCAAACGAGTTCGCTTAAAAAGGGCGTCTGCTGTTTGCAGAACAATGAAGCCTGTCAATGTATTTTGTTATTCTTGTTCTTGTTCAATGTTCGATAGTTTTGACACCTGTCACCAACACATCACACTTGGTGGAAACAGAACTTTCTAGAAATTAGAACCAAAATGTGAATGTGTCAATTTCGAATCCTTTTTTTTTTTAATGTGACGTCCAAATAATAAAGATACACAAATTAAAATAATATATACGCAAATTAAAATATATATATATATATATATATATATATATATATATATATATATATATATATATATATATATATATATATATATATATATATGGACATTGTCCTTTTACATATATATTCTATATAAGCAATTTGATACACCACACAGATACACACACATGCACACACACACACATACACACACACACATATATAATATTTAAAAATACTTTAAATAGCTAAATGTATATATATGCATATATATATATATATATATACATTCCCACAAACATGCATATATATATATATATATATATATATATATATATATATATATATATATATATATATATATATAGGAACCTGCATATATATATATATATATATATATATATATATATATATATATATATGAAGAAATATAGTCTTAAAGTGTGCTATATTTATGGGATAAAGTGCTCAATATCAGAGATAGAGCGTGTGTAAATAAATTTTCTTAAGGACGATCACTGGAATATCGTCTGGATCAGTTGCTTTTTCGGGGGTTGAAGCTTTTGATATATCTAGAGACTGAAATGAGTGTATTACTGAGATTGTGCTAAGTGAGACGTGGAAATTTGAGGAGGCGATGGCCTTTGCCATCTAACGTTGAGTTTGAGGCAAAAACCGAGGCGAAGAGCTTCACCTTGTCAGTTGAGGAGGATATGACCCCGCGGCCATTTTATAATAGTGGGCACAGCTGCCTTGCCTCTGTTCATAATTTGATTGGTGATCCCCCAGAATTCACGAGATCCAATTTGTTTATTTTCAACCTTGGCCTGGACAGATCGCGCGTAGCTGCACTTTGCGTTTTCTAGAACTCTCTTACAGAGATTGGCGGCGGTTCTGAAAGTAATGGCCAGACTAGACTGCTCCTTGCCATGTATTTTGAAGTAGTAGTTCCGGTGAGCTATGACTGCAGCGCATTCAGGTGTGAACCAGGGCTGAATGCGTGGTTTTGTTTGAATGTTTGTGGGATATAAAACACTCTATTTCAGAAAGGAAATTAGGGTAGCAGTTTTGTGGTTTGGGGGCAGCATGTTTGAAGAAAGTTGGGAGAGAAGCTTCTGTCATATAGGACTGAAATCTGCCCCAGTCTGCCTCCGCATAGCAAAAAACCGTTCTAGGGTACGGTAAATCAGGGGATGTCATAGGTTTGGAAACTGACTAGGGATTAATCTGACGTGCGAATGGGAGCTTAAACTTCTGCTGAACATTTGTCAGGGCTGCATGTTAGAAAAATGTCTGCTGTCTCATCGCATCCGGACTCAAGTGGGATCTTCAATGATCTGAGTTAGTTCATATTCGATAGAGAAGTCTCTGCAATATCTACATTCCTTATCGGTTTTGTTTGAGTGGACTAACCACTCTGTGGTGAATGTTGAAGTCACTGCATATGTGAAAGTAAATCAAGGGAAATTTGTCAATCCTCTCCGATATTGGATCGAAGATTACCAACCCTTCATCCTGAGGAGGATACAGGGAAAAGACGAATGTGCTACTATGGATAAGTGCCACGCGGAAACACATATACAGAAGATCAGGGTCCTCGTTTATTGTGTCCCTACCACAGGGAAACCCTTCCTAGATGTGGGCACCGCTAATTTATAAAATCTTTCTGATTTGTAGAAAAACAGCTTTCACGTAACCCTTATCGCTCTCTACAGTATTCATTAGGGTTTTCTTCCTAACCTTTTAAGTGGTGTGGGATGCTAACATCTTAGTTGTGTCATTATTTTATCTTCTAGTTGCATGTGCTATCCATTTTAATTGTTGCAGCTGTTGGTAGTCCTCAAGTGATGTGGTTTCTGCTATTTGGTACAGTTCTTTGTGAGTCTGTATGGCTAGTCCCCTTGCCGCCCCCAAAACCCCCAAAACAAAGATAAAACAAAAACAATCAAATACAAATATTGAATTTCAAGTAAAGTCAAGTTTCCAACTTGGAGGCTCGTTGCAACATCATCCAGCCCCATTTCCGGTTTATTTGTCTATTCCTTGGTTCCATCAAAGTGACCTTTACAACTGGTACCCGCCATGCGACTTACACAATGATATATGATACTCATTCCCTTTCTATTTCATGAGTAAGAAGTTACTTCAGCACGTGGTGATTCTTCCCAGGAACTATGGAACAAACTCCCACCTGGATGCTTTCCCAATCACTAGGAACTAAACCTCTTAAAATCTCGGGTTAACATTTATCATAGACTCATCTACTGCACTCCATACCTTTTCTTACACTCATACAACGTCACACAACAAGCCTCTACCTTAAGTGGCTCTTTATTCTTGTATTGGGTGAACATTAGTATGAAAATAATCAAAGCTTAGAATATATATATATATATATATATATATATATATATATATATATATATATATATATATATGGCACCAAATTAGTTGTGTTTCAATCCTGGCTTGAGGCATTCGGAAGTCTAGTCGCACTGAGGAGCTGTGATACAGCGAAACAGTACTGTCTGTGAATGACATAATTTAGCTCTTGAAAATACATTTCACTTGAGCTCTGTTGAGTAATAAGCTAATTCTATAAACAACAGCCACCTGCACTAATGTAAAGCTCTTCAGTAAAATGAATGGAGCACTTTGGCTGATTGGCATTTGTTTACATTTGTAAAAACAATACGCTAGATTTAGTTGTGTAACTCTACCGAGTGAAGATAGCTCTGGCTGACACCAAATTAGTTGTGTTTCAATCCTGGCTTGAGGCATTCGGAAGTCTAGTCGCACTGAGGAGCTGTGATACAGCGAAACAGTACTGTCTGTGAATGACATATATATATATATATATATATATATATATATATATATATATATATATATATATATATGAGTAAATAGCAGGACAGACTGGGTTCTATAGCTTTGGACGGACAACTTAGTTTTCAAAACCCGCGGAGGGGCATTTGCAGACCTTCTGGCACGTGGTATTCCGACATTCAAAAAGTGTAGTTGGTTCTGCACAAAGTCTTCACCACTATAATCAAATTCTGGTGTCCGTCTATCGGTTCCTATGAACTGAGCTGCTTGATGCTCATACGTCGAATACGACAGGAGATTCCACCATATATATATATATATATATATATATATATATATACGTAAATGTATCTATCGTTCTTAGTTTAGTATATATTAAAGGCGTCTCGCATTAAACTCTTTAATAGTAACTAAATCTAGCAGAGTATTTTTAAATCGGTATCAACCCATGCAAGACAGAAAAGCCATTAAAACACAAGGGGTTAGAGGGTGTGGAAGAATTTGGAACAGAAACATTAATAATGAGCGGGAAATGGAAAAAGTAATCAGGAGGGAGTTCCACGAGCGAGAAGTACGGGAAAATAAACTGTTAGCATAGAATTTACGGTTACAACATGTCAGCTCAACTGTAAATTGATGAGATCTCGACGCCAATCTGATACTGCGCTTAAATTGACAAAGTTTTGGTACCTTAGCAAAGAGATCATCCGAACAATTACATGAAAGTATTTATAGAAAAAACACAGGGAGGCAAACTTACGGCGGTGGAAAAGGGATTGAAGCCGAGTCGCCAGATCAGGGCCAATAATATTGCTGATTCTTCTTTGGATTTTATCAAGGAGCTTACGGTAAATATCAGGGGCACCGGTCCATATGTGTCAGCAATAGTCTAAGCATGGACGAATGGGAGACATATAAATATGTAAAAATTAGAATCTGCAGAGAAAAATTGTCTCGCATGAACCAGGAACCAAATTTCTTAGCAGCTAACCTAACAATGAATGTCAGCTGAGAAGGTTAACCGTAGAAGGCGCAACGAATCACTTTCCTGGAGGTTAGCATCAGTCATGCTGATGAATGTCAGAGAGGGGTCTCTCAGATGATTAATGGAGAGAAGTTTAGTCTTGGATGTGTTACATTAACAAGCCGTCTTTTGCCACAGTTAATAACGAAATTGACCTCGTTCTGAACACCGGATGTTAATTTAATCTTATCGAATTGACCAGCCTTCCTATCGAGACAGGAGTAAATGGTTGTGTCACCAGTATAGATACCAAGTTGAGAGTTCATGTTATCGGGAAGGTCATTAATGAAAATAAAAAAAACAAGGTGGGACCAGGTAATCTGGATTAGTACGAAAAGAATCTAGACGAGTAGCCGTTCAAAAAAAAAGATTATTTACTATGATTTTGTGAGTTACTGGGTGCTCCATACTTGTGGCCTTGTGTAAAACAAAGCTAAGGTTAGTAAATAAAAAAAACAACCGTCGATTGATGGTTAACGCACTTCTCGAAGTTTACTTTAAAAAAGAAGATATTTAAAATTTATTTCCTAATGTAAAAAACTGTTGAAAAGAGACGTATTATTCTACTTTTGATACAGAGTTATCGTCCTTGCTTGTGTTTTTTATTGTTTTTCTTTCGACTTTATCTTCTGTTTGAATGCTTTTCAACAGGAAACGACGTGTTATGTGTATATTTTTGACAACTAGCTGACCATGTTCGCTTCACTGTGAATTATTTGACAGCAATCACTCAAAAATAGTTCGGTATTTCTTGGGCATGTTCGTTTACGGTGGATATGTCGATAATTTTAAATGCAGAGGACGACTGGCGACCGGGAGAAAGAACGGTTGGTTTAAATATAAAGGTAATTTTAGAAACGTGAAGAGAAACAGAGAAAAAATAATGTTATATATCAAAATAAAAAAATGATAAAAATGGAACATATGGAATAATTTTGACGTTAAGAGGCGAAAAAGAATCTGGAAATGAAGGAAAGAAAAAGAAAGAAAATTTGCGACGAGGAAGGCGAAGGCAGAGAACTGTAGGGAATGGAGAGGAAGGAAGACTAGAAAGCAAAGGAAGGAAGGAAGGAAGGAAGGAAGGAATAATAGAAGAAAGGAAGGAAAAAACAAATAGAAAACTTCATTCTATATCTCATCATACGCATGTATGCACGCGTGTGTACGTGTGCGTGTACGCGTAGAATGCCATTAATTTTTGACCTTACGTCGTTCTTTTGTTTGTTTTTTAATTTACATATTTTACTCCTTAGCCTTTTCTCTCTTTTCCTTCTTTTCTTCCAAGTGCAGCCATTTTGACTTCCGTTTTTTCCAGACATATACTGCCATTGTTAATTCTTGAACGTTCTAGAGTTTTCTTGAGTTAGGAAAATTGTATTTCATTTTTGACATAAATTATTATTCCAGGATCATTTTCAAACTTATTCAAGATGTTCCCCGTCTTCTCTAACCCTCTAATTTTCTGTCCTGATGTAACAAGGTGTCTGACACATTTCACGTACGATTTCATTTTAAAGTCTTTTTTCACTGCTCTTTGGACTGTCATAGCTGAAACTCCTGTCTCACGTGCCAAACGACATATGAATCGATTTGGATCTTTTCTAATTGATCTCTTTAGCTCTAAATTGAAACGAGGATCCCTCTTCCTGTTGTGACCACCTGATTGACTTTTGCTCTCAACTGATCCTTCTTTTTTAAACTTATTCATCATTCTCTTCATGGTTCTTGAATGAACTTTGAAGATCGAAGCCAGCATATGAATGTTGGTACCATTACTGAAGGCCTGGATGATCTTTTTTCTCTCACCATTCCTCATTTGAGAAGATAGTGGGGCTCAGCATAAAGATTTTAATCGGTTCTCTTTCTAGCAGAATAACTCAAAGGTTTTTTTTCAGTGATTCTTATGATAAATGGCATCAAGATGGCTCAACGTTTTATCAGAAAACCTTGAAAAAAGAAATTAGATTAGTTTCGTGTTTTTTTTTTTAGATATTAAACATTTTGTGGGATGGACAGTGATGGTGTTACACCCGTTATATATATATATATATATATGTATATATATATATATATATATATATATATATATATATATATATATATATATATATATATATATATATATATATATATATATATATATATATATATGTGTGTGTGTGTGTGCGTGGGTGGGTGTGTAACGTGTATATAATATATATATATATATATATGAACCCGTAATCCCCGTATAAGATTTGAACTCCGCCAGCATTTCGTTAACCAAATATTTTTATTAAAATTTAAATTATGTAACGGTCAATCTCTACCCACCACCTGAAGATTGCATCAACTTCCGATTCGGGCTACCGGTGAGGATTGATATATATATATATATATATATATATATATATATATATATATATATATATATATATATATATATATATATATATATATATATAATGTGTGTGTGTCTGTGTGTGAACATCACATTCAACGCAGCATATAATCAGCTTAACATCTCAGTAGTATTCATGTACCAACATTTTCTATAACTGTCTATTTAAAGGCTCCAATAAATCTCGTATGCTAAACAATCTTCCCCTGTGCATCTAACAGAAAGCATTCTGTAATGTTATCGTCTCAGACACGAAGCGATTTCTGTCGAAGTCTAGTCCATGTTAGTTGTATGCAAAATTTTCTTCTGCTTTTTTTTCCTGAAAGGTAGATGCCAAACGCCCAATTGAAAAACGTTTTTTTATTTATTTTCGGGGTTAAAAAATGATCGTATGCAAGATATACATGCCACACAATCGGCAAGTATTTAAATTGTTTGTGTATTCCAAGAAAGTAGCTGCAATCAATTCTAAAATACAATGTTTTTAAAAAAATTAATAAACGACTGTTTTGTTATTTGCTTTCTTAAGATTTTTAATTTTTGCACACAGCAAGAAAAACAGAAAAATAACAATATTAACTGGACGCCGATTCTGATATTTGGACATTTGTCAAGTGTTAGGAAGCGGTTTGGCTTGATAACTTTTCATATCGGGTCTGGTTCTTCTATGTATTTAGAAATTCTTGATAAAATCCAAGGAAGAATCTGCAATGTTTTTGGTCCTGATCTACCATCTCGGCTTCAGTCCCTTTTCCACCGCCGTAACGTGGAATCGATGTGTCTTTTCTGTACATATTTTCATGGTAACTGTTCTGATAAGCTTTATTCATTGGTACCTTGAATTTACGAAGTTAAGCATACTACTAGATTGTCGGAAACATTTTACAGGTGAAATGGCTAGATGTAACCGTAAGTCCGATGCTGATAGTTTTTGTCTCGCACTTCTTGCTTGTGGAACATTTTTCCGGCTTCTTGCTTTCCGGTTAACTTTGATCTTCAGAAATTTAAATGCAATGTCAATCGTCATCTTTTGTCTTTTGAATTCCTCTTCTTGTTCCCTCTCCCTAATAATGTGTTTTTTTTCCACATATCTCATATTCTCTCACACTCACAACCCCTTTCGTTTTAGTGGTTTTATTGTCTTGCTTGAGATGAAATGATAAAAAAAGTACTCTTGTATCCTCTGCTATTACGCTGTCAATCCGTGTTCTGTTTTAACTGTTACTATTTTAATTTAATCAGCCGATGCTACATTATCTCTGTTCGAATGGATGAATATATTTGTTATTTGATAGTTTTAATTGTTGGTGAACGGCTGAGCAGTGAGACTTCAGTAAAACTTCCCAATGACTGACATTGCAAATTTTATATTTGATTAACGTAGAGAAGTATAACGGATATCGGTTTGGAAAATGAACTCGGCGTGCCCAGTTCAGATTCCGCTAGATTCACTTCGCCCTAATACCCTGTGAAAACACATGAAGGCATCTTCCTCCAGGTATTAGTTAAATAGCAGGGTAGACCTCGTTTGATGTGGCAACAAGTCTAAGAGAATAAACTATGAATTCAAAACAAGAATGTACAGGTTTGGCTTCCGTATTTGTGATACCGTTACGATTCTAATGCCCAACACGAACTCGTGATGCGACACAATGCACGTAGAAACTCGTATTACCAACGTGTTATTTGTTTTTTGTTTTTTTTATGCCCATGAAAACGTTTAGAAAAAGTAAGAAAATGGTGTCACTGGTTGGCAGCCATTATTTTTACTAATTAATAGCGTTTTCTTTGCAATAACTAAAAACAAATAAATATGTAAAAAATAACGATACTCAAAATTTAGCATGTTCTTCATTTCCTCTCTTCGCCCTTCGCACTATAATTAGTACTAAAATACACGATGTTTAAAGAAAAATAATAACAAGCGGCCATTTTGTTTTAATTTCTTTAAAGCTTTTTGTTTTAGTTTTTAAGTATCGGCAAGATTAAAAGGGAAAAATAAAGATTACAACATTAACTAAACACCAAGACAAAAACAATTATAATTACGTTTGTTTATTAAAAACAAAGTGTAAGCAGAATCAAGTGGAGCCACTTCATTTTGGCAGGAATTGTTCAGGTTCGTTTTGCCTTTTTTCATTTCTCCAATAAAAAAATAAGAAATAACCAAAACATACCAAACAAAAAATGGTTAAAGAAAAAAAAAATCTCAACCAAATACAAGCGTCGAAGATTGGTGCGTCGTTCTGAATTTACAATATTTACTCCGAGACTATTCTCCTAAAATAACCTTCTTCTTTCTTCACTTTCTCTTTCTGTTAGACAGTTCGTTTTAACTTTCTAATCTCGAGAACGTCAACTCTGTCTGTCTGTTATTTCTTGCTTTTTTCGCATCTTTCTTTCTCTTTCTATCTCAGAGTTTGTTCCCATATTTTTTCTGTTTTATTTTTTTCTCATTCCCAGACATATTACAAAGATAAAACTTTTCCTTGTACCTTTTAGCTCTGCTATTAATGTTTGGTACCTTTTCTTAGTTTTGATTTTACATTGTTTTCGACCGGATTTTTTCAATGCTATAAGACAACACTGTCTATTTCGGCAGAAAATCCATTATTTTAGGAATTCAGAAAGACATAACAAACCAAGAAAATCTCAGCAGAAAGTTTTGCCTTCCTTTTTTTTTTATTCATATTTCGATTTGTAACGGACAAAAAAATCATGCGAAAAGTTTACAGAAGACTCCATCTTTTGAAAAAAAAACAAAAACATTTTTCTAATTAAATAAAATAAAATTCAAAATGCATATCTTACACGTCCTTTCACTAAAATAAAACCACCAAATATCGGCTACCCACGCTTCACGGTTATTTACGAAGGAAGAAACCAAAAAAAAGAACCGTTATTAAAGACGCGAAAATACAAATTCCTCTGTAGACATTTTCTACGATTTTGTTCGTATTATAGAAAATCTAATATCACAGTGAATATACACGTGTCATAGTAGTTATTGGAAAGTGGGTTCGGAAAACCGAGTGGAAATTCCGGCTGATGTCGATGTGTTTACTTTCACACGAATGACTCTGGAAAAGATAAGAATACATATCTTCTACTCTCTAGCTATAAGTTAATTCGCTGGGAAGACTGGGCTTTCTGGCTTCGTGTGGCAATTCATCCAGGAAAAAGACCTTTGTAAATATTGGAGAAGACAACGAGTAATCACTTCCCTACCATTCATAAAGAAGTAATCCTAATTCTCATATAAACAAACCTATTTACAGGAGTAGCTTTTTGTGCTCATTGTGATTTGCTTTTATTTAATTTTAATAATTGTTCGCCTAATATAAGGCTCAAGAACCACTTGAGGTAGAGAGTAACTAAATAAAGTGAAGATTGTGGTGACTTTCTTAGCAGAGCTTAGATGTTACGCAAGGCCGAAAGTGTGGAGCACCCAGTGAGGGTCGAACTCATTACTCAGTTGTAATTGTTCTATCGAGACAAGTTTATGAGGTTTTATAGGAGATATAACAGTGAACCCTAGACTTAAAGAGACAAATATTATAGTAACCAGAAAAAGCCCCTCAAGATAATTTGTTCCACAAAGTAGCGATTCTTAGGATGAAGAATCCGATAGGAACTTCGTCCTTATTAATGAAATATGAAGGGAACCAAGATGATACGACTCACCGTACATAGAGCTTAGCAAAGGTCTAAATTGATGGAATTTAAGAATGTATCTCATCCAAAAATTTGTCATCGAAATAGCGATAATGCAGCAAGAGGTTTACGATGTTGCCCCGTTTGGGAACAGGTTTTACAGCGGAGAATAATTCATTAAAAAAAACCCATAGATGCTTCTAGCTATCAAGTCTAGAAAATTAGGTATGTTAGCAGTATTCCATTTTTGGTCTAATTTGGCTCTTGTAAATATAAAGCATAGCAGACAGAATCAGGTACTTACTGTAATAGTACAAAAAACTGACTATTTATCCGGAATCTTTAGCGATGGGTCATATATACGAGTTCCACTTGAGGTCTGGGGTGAACTTGTGTCACAACAGGAGTTCAACTTGCGAAAATTCAGCATCTGTTTGGTAACATTACTGGCTTGGTGTTGGAGGTCGTGAATGATACAAGCCAGTTTTTCTCCATGGAGCTGTTAGCGCCAATTCAGAGAAGAGATCGGATACTAGGCTTTGGTCGTTTAGATTTTGGAAGGTGCATTCATATACTGTTCTGTTATTTTCATAGATATTTTCTTATGATGTATTCATATGCATATATTGGTAAATTATTAAAATATGTGTATGGGTGTTAGTAGGATGCGAACAAAAAGTGGAGACAATGTGCCAAACATAAAAACTTTTAAAGGCAACGCGTTTCGCCTTTGTGTCATAGGCGTCTTCAGGTTAAAATGAAAAAAACAAATCTGTGCGTAAGGAATTGCGCTGAGACTTTGAGGAAAAGGTAATAAATTACCCTATCAGCTACTGCATCGAGAAAGTGTATATATCTGTATATCTTATCTTCATCATTTTTCCACTTATTTTGTTTAAAATCTTCGATCGAGATATGAAGAGTGAAGAACGAAAACAGTTCACTTTTTTTTCAGATTCGTTTCAATTTCCTGTTTATATAAATTAAACCATTTTTTTTTCTGTGGGCGCTAAAAATGTCTGTTTTAATGGCTATGATAAAATATTATACCTCAAGAAAATTATTATTTATAGTATTTACATGCGGACTATTGTCCTCATCTTTGTTGTTTTTATCATAACGTTTCGGCCTTTGTGCCCTCCGGCCTTCATCAGCTGTATGTCGATCCTATAGTGAATTTTGAACTGGACATTATTTGCTCATATCGAGGGATATCTCGTTCTTTTTTGGTACTGCTCAGTTATTGTTCTTGATGTTTTCGGTGTACCCAAGAACACTCCCTGACCTACGGATTGAACTCACAATTAATATGCCAACAAATTTACGAACCAACACTTCACTTCACATCTTGCTTATCACTGCTGATCCACTGCCGCTTATCAGTGCTGATCTACTGCTGCTACTCTCTGCTGATCTACTGCTGCTTTTTACTGCTGATCTACTGCTGCTGATCCACTGCCGCTTATCACTGCTGATCTACTGTTGGTTCTCACTGCTGATCCACTGCTGCTTCTTACTGCTAATCTACTGCTGCTTTTCACTGCTGATCTACTGCTGCTGATCTACTGTTGCTGATCTACTGTTGCTTATCACTGGTGATCCACTGCCCGTTATTACTGCTGATCTACTGTTGCTTCTCACTGCTAATCACTACTGCTTATCACTGACAATCCACTGCTGCTTATCACTGTTGATCTACTGCTGCTTATCATGACTGCCTTTTTTTATATAGAGAACTTGGAGACTTAAACCAAACCTGCCCGCTGTTGAGTGCGGTTTTTACTGCTTATTATGATTGCCTTTACTTACAGAAATTTCTCTTTTGTTACATCTATTGCTAAGTAAATATTTACATACTGCAATGCGTCATTATCGCCAGCGACTTGGTGGAGCATAGCGTCTTTTTCTATAAACAATCATGATGCCTAACAACTACTACTGAATCAAAGTTCGAAAATATATACAAAGAAAGGAAAGCAAGGAATGAACATTTATTTTCAGATTATATGAACGATAAGACAATCTATCTGTAAAGAAATGGTTGGTCTGATTATTATAGGAATACGTACTGTTTAATCAATAACAGGACTTCTAAATCTTTTGTATTTAACTTTACATTTTATTCACTCGTCACCTACTCTGGACCACTGTGTGTGTGAGGCAGCCCCGTCACCATTGAATAATTATGGAAACAACATTTTCTTCCGTATCGAAGAGACTGTACAACTTAACCGGATTCAGGTATGATGTCATATGCCGCTGCATGCAGCGGCTGGGAGTGACGCTAGTTCTATTCGCTGGTGCAAGTGACTTCTTTGCTGGTATAAAAATGCAGGCAAAGCCGATACCGACAATAACACTATATTTCTTCCATATATATCTAGAAAGTTATTTTCAAGGTAGGTAGTTGTTATGGTAATTTATCCACGCGCGCATGGACTCTCGAAGCTATAAATAGGAGCAGGTACTGCCTTTTGGAGAGGGAAGTTTCCAGCAGTCAGCTCTGACAGTCGGACCGAACATTCTTGCTGTAACACTCTCGTTTGTATATGTTTGTATTACTGTTTCTGTTAATATATTTGTTTAACTCGATTCCTCTCTTTGTGCCTTTATTTCTGGCCCTAACAAGGCCACAACAGTAGTACCTCGTAACATAGACGATAAAAAATATCCTTTCTTCAAGAAATTTTCTATGCAAATAAACACTTTTCGACTTCCACATATAATCGGATGGTATATAATTTTATCCCAATCTTAAGAGTAAATTGTTTTTAAGACCAAAAGTAATAGTTTACGAAGTGGGGTCAACAAGAAAATTAGTAAATAAAAGCATAAATAAAAACTTTTGGTGTCAAATTCTACTTCGTCAGAATTTAAAGATTTTTCTTCATGGCTGATTGTCGATTCAAAACGTTGTTTTCTGTGATTTAAGCCGAAGACAATTTTAAGAATTGCCTGTTGAGTAACTCTTTAAGTTTTTTGTATGTCTAAGACGAAAACATTTTGACGAATTCCCCAGCGTGTTTATTAGATGAGCCATAGTACCATTGGATATCTTAAGAGATATGCAAATGGTCTTTGTCAGTGAGCAGTAAGTCAATATTCAATGCTATTTTATTGCTCGCTTTACTCGCGTTTGTCGCTTCAGCCATAAATGAACGGCCCTTCGCTGGAGGCGGTCATGCAGTCGGTTTCCCACACTTAAACAATCAGTTTTATTAGTCAAGCTGAGATAGTTGTGTGCAAAAACTCGTGTAATGATTATGGCCGATCTATATATTCGTGTATAAGTCGAAAGGATGTTTAAATTTTGGAGTTTTATTTAGCCAAAGCCCCAGTGATGTTTTGTATCTTATTAGGGACAAATCTTGTTCACCGTACCCAGCTTCTATTCATAAAGCAGAAGATTTGATAGCCTATAAAACAAATTTAAGAAAACTTATTTTATTGTCTATTTCTCTCTTGTTTGTGGCTTCAGCCATAAATAAACGGCCCTTCGTTGGATGTTTCCCTCACTTAATCAGGTTTATTCTTCACGTTGGGACAGTTGTGTGAGAAAGAAGAAAACTCTTTTAATGACGCAAACTAGGTATCTACTTGTTTATAGGTTGTTTAAGTTCGCCCTATCATTTCTATGCAAATAAACACTTTTCGGCCTTGACAAAAATTGACATTACCTAGAGAGGTGATTCGACCAATCAAGACGTTTACTTAGAAGATTATTTAGCGTCAATATTTTGCATATGCGCTGAAATCTAGACTCTAACAATATCAGCTGAATTCTAAAAGCAACAACACTGTCTTCCTGTTTTTGACGCATACATTTCACGCATCTTATTTTACCCAAATTGCTTTGTTTTCGTTCTTGATATCAAATGCTGTAGATGACTAGGCCTTAATAAGACCGGAGATTTACATTATTTACATTATTCGGCCTCTCGTCCTCATCTTTGTCGCCAAAGGACACATGGCACAGTGGATAAAGGCGTTAGTTAGATCCAGTGACAGGACCCAAAGAGTGTGAGTTCAATACCTGGTTATGGCAGTGGAGAACTTTCAGAGGGAATTTAACAGGAGATAACTGGTAACTGACATCTATTAAATATGGCACGTAGAACTAGAACAGTCTACCCCACTGAATGAAATAAAGGGTTCAGTCGACACTCCAACCTGAAGAAGGCCGGGGCGTACAAAGATGAGGACAATAGTCCGAATAGTGTAAATAATGTACATAATACCTCATCTCAGAGATATAGACAGATACCGGAGATTTGATAGAAAAATATTCTCCACAAAAAATATTTAATGATGTTAACTGTCTTAAATTAGTAAATAATGAAAATAAAAAGCTTTCGCTCAGTAATTTTGTTCAGTTAGAACAAAACATAAAATTTAATCATAAGCAATAATCTCGTCAGAACAACGTGAGAGGCGACTAAATTCATTATAAAATAATTCGGTTTTACAAACTAACTTTTACTAATATTCGGTTTTATAAATTTTTTCAACGAAAATACGATGATAGATCACTAAATCTGTACCCTGAAGCATATATTAAATGAAGGTCGATCTTACTTTTTCACCATATAATATTTGATGTATATGATTAATCGAGACGCGCGAGTTTAAGTGACTTAACAAGGAAGAATATCAGGGTGAAAGATTTGTGTCAAATAAATGTTCTTTGCGTCATTATGATGCGGATTTGGATAATGAACTGGAATCTACACAACAAAAATGAAGGAGAGACGACTGAATAATTCTTCGAATGATAACAATAGGTCATCTTATGAGTATTAAACACACCTTGTCTATCAAGATGCTCGCTAGATGGAGCTGTTTCAGGACTATAAAAAAAACAAAACATGACGCATTTTCTTTTCTCCCCTCCGCCATGTAGTAGAGAAATCTTTCCTTCCGGAGATAAAATCCACGTGGATATCTCTCTCTCACACACACACACACACACACTCTAGGAATTAAGTGCGTAAATATTTTTTCCTTTTTTTGAACTGTCTGTATACCCGTAAAATTAATATTTTTGTCTTATGAGCGAGTTATGTTCGATATAAATATTTTATTTACACTATTCTCCTCATCTTTGTTGTTATCACAACGTTTCGGCAGTCGTGCCCTCCGGCTTTCATCAGCTTTACGTTGATCCGGTTAACCTACAGAAATTTTGGAACTGATTTTTTTTTTTTATTTATTCTCCAGAGGACTGACTTAGATATACCTCGTCTAGTTTTTATTTTAGTACTGTTTAGTTTGAGCAATAGAATTTCACAATAGCCGGCCCGGGTTGTACTCGGATGTAGGTTGCCCAGATTGGCACATACATACCTGATGAAGCCTGGAGGGTACAGCGGCCGAAACATTGTCATAACAACAACAAACAAACCTGGGGACGTAGCTTCCCTGTGCTTTTTCTATGAATATTTTCATGGTAATTGTTCCTCTAAGGTACCTAGATAAGCGTAATACTAGATTGGCGGTGAGGTCTCATCATTTTATAGTTGAAAAGGCTAAATGTAACCGTAAGTTCTATGCCAAGTTCTATGTTCTCTTTCAACTCTCTCTCTCTCTCTCTCTCTCTCTCTCCTTGCTTTTCCAGTCAATTTTGTTCCTTATATATCAATCGTTATCTTATAGCTCTCCTGTCGAACTCGATGTATGAGGGTCAGACAGATCCGTTCCCAGAAACTGAAAGCCCGACAGCGACACAGGATTTGATTATAGTGGTGAAGGCTTTGTGCAGGGCCATCCACACTTTTTGGAGGGACGAATACAGGGACCTGGTGCAACGGATGCCACAAGGTCCCCAAACGACCCTCCGCAGGTTTTGAATTCAGAGTTGTCCTTCTCCTAGACCAGTTGCCATCCAAGGCTATAGAAACCAGTCTGTCCTGCTATTTACCCATAGTTGGAGGGAGAAGAAGAGAATTCACACCTTTCCCAAGGGTATTAGCACGTAAGTGAATGTAATGGAATCGACTGGAATTCGAACTCGGCTCTCCGATTCCTCAATCCAAGCCGTTATCCATTACTCCACCGTGCCTCCTCACTCCACCGTGTCTCCTCCTCTAATCGTTATCTACTGTCTTATTAAATCCCTGTTCTTTTATTGTACTCTCTCCTTAATAATGTTTTTGTTTTTCATATATTCTCTAAGACTCAGTAACCTCTTGGCTTTATTTCTTTGTTTGGGATGAAAGAATTAAAAATAAACAGTTCACGTGTAAATAGGGTAAAAAAATGGTAACTCTTCATCCCAGAAGTTCTGAGAGAAAATTTGTATATGAAATTTCATGACAGATTCCGTTTCTTTCCAACGTGCCGAAGTTATTCTTTTATTTTAAATGTTAAATTCTATTCTTGTGAAAATAATCAACATAGCAGTAAATCTAGTGCAACCTTCAAACGAGGAAACCACGAGAGCGCATCTGACAAAGACAACCTCTAACAAAATTATGTCTTGTCGTATAAACAACGCTGCAGAAAGCCCTCACTAAAATTGAATTTCTATATCAGAAATGGTCCGGAAACACCGATCATCATTTATTATTTCGCCATTTTACACCCATTGAAAATATTTAGCAATAAAGAGGATCCTGTATTTTTTTTATAATTATAAAATAGTTTTGCAACTGCAGAATATCTTCCAAGTTTTAAGTTTTCGATTAAAAGTATTTGAAGTTTCCGGTTAACAGAATTTGAAGGGGAAATTATGATGGCAGATGCAGATAATGCCAAGGCCTTGCAGTTAAAATCATAAGATTACATCAATTCCTTGTCTGTCAAGCCATAACATGGTCGATCTTGGAAGTAACATCCCTTCCACAAAACGTGATGTGAACATTCCTATTGACAAAGCATCGGCTGCAATAGACAGTTAGTCATGTAGAAATCTGCTTCACGGGCGAAAATTCCAAAAAATAGCAGTGTCTATCTTGCTCTATAGCATTATGTGAACATTGATAAAAGAATTAGCAAAGAAATTCTTATTATTATTATCTTCCTTATCATCATCCTTCTTCTTCTTTTTCTCCTCCTCCTCCACCATCTCCTTCTTCTTATTATTCTTCTTTTTACCGTGTTCCTTCTGAACATTGGAGGTCATAGCTCTCCATATTTTCCTGTCTTTTGTAACACTTAGTAAATTGTGTCTTTTGGCTATCTCTCCTAATCCCTACTCTGCTAACCATTTGCAAAAGCTCATTCGGTAGTTTATACGCTGTTTTCCTTTGACCCTTACCTTTAATATGCCCTGTCAGTGTCAAATTTTCTAAGCCATCTTTCCTTATTTTGTGCCCTAAAAGTTTCAACTATATCTGATGCTACGTCTCAGTTTCCTTTTATTTTTATTTTGCTCTATTTGCAGTTAAAATCACACAGGCTAAATCACGAGTTGCACGGTCTGGCAAACTGGCTCGTCGGTTTTTATCTAAATGTAGACAAAACAACATTTCATGGGCTTTAATCAACAAGGCTCCATCAATTCCCTGTCGGGAAAGCCATTAAAAATGATTGATCAGTTCATCTATCTTGGAGGTAACAACACTTCCACGAAAAGCGATGTGAACTTTCTCATTGGCAAAACATGGCCTGCAAAGACAAGCTATCAATAGTCTGGAAATCTATTTTACCAGATAAAATGAAATTAGACTTTTTCTAAGTCATATACGCAACTTTCTCTATGATAACATCATATCAAAATTGACAAAACAATTGACATTTGGAAGCTAGAAGGCACGTATACAAGTATGCTACGAGATGCAAGAAATCTACCCTGGAAGAGTAGCCGACATAAACAAGAGTTCAAAGCCTACATTCATCAAAGATGTGAACGCACAGGAAGCCACCTGAAGACTTATCAGATACGATGGATAATCGTGAAGATTGAATAGAATAAAAAGTGCAATCGATTGATTGATTTGTTTTTTACGGCTTATCAACCTCATGCGGGTTATTTAATACCATATAGTATTGTAAGAATTTGAGGGAGATAATAATGATTAACTCAAAGAAGTCCAACCAATTAACCCACAGCTGGAGAGGTGGATCTTTCCCAATTTTCTACGTACTCACAAGCTCACATCTCATTATTGATTAATTAGCTGATTTCTTACAGTTTATCAACCTTTTACATGTTATTTAAAGACAGAAAAAATTTAGTTCGTGAGAATTCTTTGGACATAATAATGATTTTCTAATACAAATCCTACTAATTAACCCATAGCTACGGGGAGAAGAAGTGAATTATTCATATCAAGGTGATTTGCGTCTAAGTGAAAATAGCGAACCCAACTGGAATTGGAACTCGGCTCTCCGAGTTCCAATTCCGAGCCGTTATCTATTGCAGTACCCGTACTTCCAAATTTAAAGCACCTGATCATCTAGATACTGACCAGGCTCGACGTTGCTTAACTTCGGTGATCTTATGGCTGTAAGAATACATGCAATATAGCATATATACATCGCCCTGTTGTTGGCGATGAAGTGACAAATACGTTTAGACATTTATCGATCGATTTTACACGGGAAGCTCATCCCTAAATCTCTCCCTAGCTTAACCTGCTATAAGCAATGAATAATGCTTTCCTACCAGATTAATGGAGTTTTAGTACACAAAAATGTCACGCTAAGCTTCCAGATTTTCCTTGTTGATATATCATAAAAACGTGTTTACATTTACGAATGTTTCATGGGACAATTGAAAAATTCATAACCGGAAATGTCAGAAAGCTCCTATTGGACACAATGTCCTAAACCTCTACTCCTAAAATAATAATTTATTTGACGGACAAGAGTCCAGTTTATATGTAAGGTGCGCGATGATGAAATTCATAGTTTACTTTACTCATTTGTAATCTATATATATATAAATAGGAATGGAAATGGTAATATTATCCGTTTCTCTATAAGGAAACATTTGGCATTCACTGGCCGAGCAGCCTGTAATGTTTTCTGGTGAAATTTATAAAATCTATCTCTTAAAACGCTTTTTTAGGAAAAGAGGTTTCTCAAGTCCAGTAGCTGTTAACGCTCAAGCTAGTATTGATAGGTGTTTCCTTCCTAACCTTTTATTCGAAGTGGTGTGGAATGTTAACATCTTGATTATGTCATCATTATTTTCTCTTCCAAAATGTGCTATCCATTTTAGCTGTCACTGATGTTGAAAGTTCAGAATTGATATCGTTTCTGTTATTTGGTCCAGTTCTTTGTGATTCTATACTGCCAGTTCATAATGTTCAAAGTATTTGAAGTAGTGTAGAATGTTAACATCTACATTATGTAATTATTTTCTCTTCGAGTTAAATGAACTACCCATTTTAGTTGTTGCTGCTGTTGGCAGTCTTCAGATGGTGTGATTTCTGTCATTTAGTACAGCTTTGTCAGTCTTTAGTGCCAATCTACAATATTCAAAACAGGATGATCGTTTCCAGGATCCTATGGCTTCAAAGGCATTTTTCACCATTAATCGGTAGTATACAGTTTAAATATTTCTGAAAGGGTTTGGTGCCATACATGACATCCGTATGAAAGTCTCGATCTGACGAGATTTTGGAATCGTGCGATATTGGGTAAAACTACCCCTGGCACAACCTATTTTATGTTCATTTCCTCTTTCTCCTATACTTAATTTGTTATAACTGACGAGGCATCTGAAGTGTTTCGTATCTACTAATTTGACAGGCACGGTGGAGTAATGGATAGCGGCTCGGGTTGAGGAATCGGAGAGCCGAGTTCGAATTACAGTCGAATGCATTGCATTCACTTACGTACTAATACCCTTGGGAAAGGTATGAATACTCTTCTTCTCCCCCCATGGTTAAATAGCAGGACAGATCGGGTTCTCTAGCCTTGGATGGTAACTGGTCTACCGCAGAAAGAAATGGCAACCTACTGCAGGAAAAAATCTGCTTCGTCAGTCATGTATCGAAAGAAACATGATCGCCTACGCATGTATCACTCATGGCACATAACTGGTTTCGACATCGCTTGTTGGTCAGTTTTACGATTTGTTAAAACTTCTTGGATTATTTAATGTGATGTGTGGCGCTTCAAGTTTGAATCGATATTACAATTTAGTAAATCACACTTCCCTCGTTATTACGCAACTTAATATATATATATATGTGTGTGTGTGTGTGTGTGTGTGCGCGTGCGTGCGCTCGCGTATGAATATGTGGGTGTGTATTCGCGAATGTGCGTGTTCACATATGTACACAGGTAGAGCAAATATAAAATTGGTTGATAAAGCTCATGAATCTATTAACTGTTGAAATGCATACTTTGCCTAAGATTTATAAATAAAGCTCTCTCTCTTTCTCTCTCTCTCTCTTATATATATATATATATATATATATATATATATATATTTATTATAATTTTAGTTAAAATGCACTGAAACCAAGTTGCATCTTTGTAGTGAGTAAAATGGTTTTGTCTATATGATGAAATTATAATAAATAAATAATTATCGCTCTACTATCGGTATCGAGCTCTTTTTTGAATTAACGCTGCGAACGTTGGGATTTATATATTACTTTCGTTCTCATCGCATCGGATATATATATATATATATAAACATAAACTACATTTACTTAAATCAATTACGAAGCCAAAAAGTTATAAATAGTTTCCCGGCTTCTACAATGATCACCTTTTGGATCTCTTCAGTCTTGTTTACTCATATATATATATATATATATATATATATATATATATATATGTATGTATGTATGTATGTATGTGTGTGTGTGTGTGTGTGTGTGTGTGTGTGCAGCTTTCGATGATATGATAACTATCAATTCATTTCGAGACACGTGAAATAAGTTGACAGTTATAGTATAGTTTTGCGTGGCATAAAATACAGCGGCAAAATTGTCAAGCCATTCTTTCAAGTAGAAATTCTATCTTTTACCTGAACATCGACGACTGACCCCAGAGGGAAACACGCAATCACGACGTGATTCACTTAAATCCGAACGTCTTACATAAAGTGCCTTCATTATCTACCAGTAGAATGAACAATCTGAATTTCTTTATTTGTTTCGCTGTCCATTACGACGTAATCACCCGCCAGGCAATATTTCTCATCCGGGTCTTAAGACTCCTGAATAAATCTGGTGTCATGATAGCGTGAAGCATGTTCGGCACCGCTCGTCATTTCGCAGACATGCAAATTCACCCATGTGCAATAATTTCATGTGCAATAACAACTATTTAATAATGAAGAGGGTGAATGATTTGCTTGCTGTTAATATTTAACAGCCCCACCTCCCCACAAGGGATGTATGTGGCACAAAGCCGAGTTTACCGTGGGTTCTCCGAGTCCGTAGGCTCGGCCAAAAAATTCCCTTAGAACCCGCATGAACGGGTTCAGCGTCTGTCTACCTCCCCGGACGAAGCTTTGTTCCTTCGGCAAAGCCTCGTCCGGGTTCCTCTCTGCTCGAAGCAGAGAGTTCGACAGTTGAACAGGCTATGGCACCGGTCCAGATTTGCTTTCTGTTGGGAAATTACAAGCAATCTGGTCCCAATATCGAGTGAGTAACATGGCGGTATGCATGCTCAACGCCATTCAAGAGAGTCTGTCCCATAAATTTAGAAACAAGGAAAATGGAATCATGCAAGAAACTTATGCTTAGCGTCAGAAAGAGACTGTTTAACGTCCTTCTTGTTAACAGAATATCAAAGGAATGGAGATGATTCGACCCAGTTTGCATAGCATAGTGTGTTGTAGCTGTAAAGGTCTGAACTGGTGGAAATAAGGAATGTATCTGGTTTATAACATTTGCCATGGAAATAGCGATATAGCAGCGGGAAGCTTGCGGTCTTTCGTCTTTCTTGGGATAAAGGGCTGTAGGGTGGTAAATAAAAATCTACAAAACCGCGTAAAGGCTTTAAAAAGACTGGAAAGTGAGGATCTGGCAGTTTCAACCCAACCATCGCATTAATACTCCATTTTTGCTCTGATCTAACTCTTGTAAGATAGAGCATAGTAAGAGAGCGGTACAAGTAAACGGTACAAGTAAACGGTACAAGTAAGCGGTACAAGTAAACGGTACAAGTAAACGGTACAAGTAAGCGGTACAAGTAAACGCATATTTTTCCAGCACCTTTAGCGATCTATTGCATGAGTTAAAATCGAGGTCTGAAATGAAATTGAGTCCTAACAGACGTTCAAAGCAAAGAGACTCCGAGTACAAACGCTCAGCGTGAATGGGGGAAAATATGGGGTCTGCTTGGTGATGACGAAAGGTCACTAGTTTGGCTCTGGATGCATTGAATGTTGCAAAACAGTTTCTCTCTGACTGTGCTGTTAGAGACAGATCATGGGAAGGAACCACTACCAGGTTCTGATTATCCAAAGGTGCATTGCTAACTTTCGTAAATGGTTCCATTTTACTTATAAATTGATTTTCAGCTACCTATTTTACAGCGCTGGGAAATGAACAGAAATATCCTCACTGCACTTTCTGGAAAATAAACAACGATTTCAAATCCTAAGCAGCCGTTCTCTATCCGTTTATGTCAGTACTTACACCAAATGGACTGCTGTATTTTGCTAAAATCGACAGAATGATATTCACGTCTGTTCAGTGATGCGTGAATTATTGCTTATCGATGTGACTGCGTTTGCGAACGAAATTATCCACATACATCTGGTCACGGTTGCAAGCACAGACAAATACATATGCCTTATTAATAACCACCACAAGTACAAAAAGGATAAAACAAAATAAATGTCACTTTAAAAAAAAGTTTATAATGAAAATACGGAAGGACATTGGTGTACTCGTTGTAAGTGGAATGAAAAATGGAATGAAAAATGAGAACGTACAATTTCTAAAACTGGAGGACTGGGCCTATCATAACAAAATTAAATCATTATCGATCCCCGTTTCAAGTTCAGTTGAAGAGGAACTATTGAAAGTGAATGCATTTACTAGCTATGTAAATTAACTGAGATTCATAACTCAATTTATTTAACCGAAAGGGTGCATCGTTGTAGTATAATGGTTGCCAACTTTGTTTCGATGCTTCTCTCCAGACAAGAGTTAGATCAGACCAAAAATAGAGTATTGCTGCCGTTATCTGGGATGGAACTGTCAAACCCTCTCTTTCCTGCCTTGACAGATATTCAAAAGCTTTTACGCAGAATTGTAGGTCGTGAATGGTTTTCCACACTACAGCCCGTTTCTCATAGACGCAACGTCGCAAGCCTATCGCTATTCTCATAAAATATTTTCTGAAGAGATATATTCTTTACTTTCACCAGTTCAGACCTTTACAGATAATAGCCGCCATACCATAGAAGCGAACCGTCCTCGTTCCATTCGTATTCCATTTGTAAGGAGGAAGTTCCATTCAAACAGCTTCTTTCCAAGGATCACTACTTCTTTGAACAGACTTCATAGAGAATGCTTCTCCAACCTTTACGATCTTAACCATTTCAAATCTCGGGTCAACCGTTATCTATCCTACATATCCTCATAATTTACAGTTTTTAGCCTCATAAACAACCAAATTCAGTAAGCCTGTATTAGGAGCGGATCTTGGGGTTCGTATTGAGTGAACAATAGCGTAAGAAAACTTCGTTTTTCAACTCATGAGTAGTGAGTTCGACCCTCACTATCTCATGACTGTATAATCAAATTGTTTAATAGTCGTCAAATAACTATATATATAGCATGTACAATATCTATTTGCAATTTTTCATAGATTTTTAATTAAAATAATAACATTTGTCTTTAGTTATCAAACATTGAGTGCTGAGAATATTTTCACATACCTGTCGTAATCTTGGTCTGTACATCTCGCCGGGGAGTAATAGTAAGCTAGACTCTCAGATTATTATTTTTAAGCCGCAAATTCGAATTTTAGTGTTTCTTCAAATTTTCTACCTTTTTAGCAGATTGAACTAAGCTTTCTAACTCTCTACAAAATAGTTGGCATGAAGCAAATAATAGATAGTATCACAAGTCATTTCTTATGGAATATGAATTTCATTGGGCGCTCTTCTATTTTAGCCTTGTGTTATATACACACACAATCACATAAATACGCTCATACACACACACACACGTACACGCACACACATACATGTAGTATTATGCAGGGATGGGTTTTGCCTCAATTTCACCCTTGAATTCAGGTACGGGTTGACCTGAGATGACTCCAGGTTTGCAATATTCCCGTTGTCAAAGTTGGCCGTAGTGGATGCGCCTGATATGTTTGCCTATATGAATATATAAACAACTGATCAAGAATGGAAATAGCAGTCTCTTAGAAATGAAGAAGAGACTTGCGCAAGCGGAAATATGGTTCTACAGAAGGATGCTGAGAATACCATAGACTGAACGTGTAAACAAAGATGAAGTTTTCAAGAAAATTAAAGCAAAAAGGAAATTATCTAGCATAAAAAATAGACAGTTGAAATTTCCATGATACATAACGAGAAAACAGGTCTTGAAATACTGGTAGTCACAGGACAGATTGAAGGTAAGAAGGACAGTATAACGCATAACCTACCTAGCGAGTAAATGGATTTCGGAACAATGTTTAGGAGAACTTGCAAAAAAAAAAAAAAAAAAGACAAAATTTATTAAGAGCTAAAAAGGACAGAAAATGGAAAGCCATCATTGCTCGTTTTGTAAACGAAAAAACAATTCATTTAAAAATCTACCAACAATCAATTTGTTAACGAAATTAATCGGTTTCACCCCATGCAAAGCAGTAAAGCCACTGAGACAGAAGGGATTACAGAGTGTGGAAGAATTGGGAACAGAAACATTAATATTGAGCGGGAAGAAGAAAGAGTAATGAGGAGGACAGTCTACAGCGATTGACATTGCATTTAATTTTTTGGAGATTAAAATTGGCTGGAAGAGAATTCCAGTAGGGAGGAATGTAAAAAAAGAAACTGTTAGCATACGATTTACATCCAGCTAGCTCAACTTCAAATTGATTAGATCCGTGTTCCATGGGTGAGAAGTAAATTCCACTCGAACAGCTTATTGTATTCCTCTCTTATTCGCATAAACTGTTTATTAATGTAACCCTCTATCTCGAGTCGCTCTTGGGCCTTATACAGGATGAACTTTACTGTAAAAAAAAAACTCAGTCGATGAAAAAACCGTTTTATTTTGTTACGTGACGAGATTGTTTTATATCGGGTCCTCAACCATTTTTTTACATCAACGCCCATTTTCGGATGGAAAATTTTTCCATCGCCCACCTCTAAAGTAAATATTCAAAAGCATACCAAAAAGTATTGGTAAATGTCTGTTACTGGTTCATAAACTTACTTTATGATGTAGTAAAAAATGCCAAAAGGGAAGTAACAAATAATGCTGACTTGTGCGACTGATGCTGCTATCGTATTAAAGAACTAAAGAAATCGAATTTGATCATTGAAAACTATATATCTATAATTTAGTTTTATGGACAAGGTTAGTTTTATGGTCAGGGTTGGTATTGCAAGTGTTGACAAAAGATTAAACAATTTTTGCTCAGAATTATAAAATTAAAAAGAATTTAGACTCTACTAGCAACTAATAAAAATTCAGCCAATAATTTTTGGCGTTCTTGGTCTTCCTTTATCTGATTTATAGCCGAAAAATGTTATTTCGTCTGAAGAACAATTTGAAACTATTTTAAAGTTAATGACCCTTCTCAAAACTATAGAAAATAACAAAATATTCATTCTTAGCAGGAATGTTTATATCTTATCTAAGAACGTGTCCCAGTTTTCCCAATTAGCAATCTTTTATATTTGTTTCTTATACAAGTTATTTGGATATCACCTTTAAATATTCTTTCGATATCATATCTTGAAATACCTTTTTAATGCTCAAAATCCTATATCGTTCACCAAAATGTTCAATCACCCAAGATTTTAAGTTCACTTTCTCATCGCCTACCCAACAATTGAAATCGCCCACCGGTGGTCGATATCGCCCAGATTGGAAAACCATGTTTTATATTTACTCGCCCCTTCCTTCCGACGCTGTTTAGTCTTTTTAAGTATGTTTTTTTAATGTTTTATTATTTCTTTTATTTTCGTCAATCGTTTACATAACGTAAAAATAACAAGAATAATTCGAAAATTATTGCTTACAAGCTGCCAGTGAAAAGAACAAATACCTGGTTTATTTTGTTAATATAAAGGTGAACTGAAAACAAACGTCTTATAACCCAACGAATATCAATGCAGAAGTGAAATAATGCATCGACTGAAGCTGCAAAATACTTAAAAAAGAAAGCAAAGACAAATGCAACCGACGAGATGCAAAAACCGCTTCACATCAATACTCTTCTCGTATCAAACAAACTGATGTAGACAAACTCCGTACCCATCAGTGGCTACGTAGTGTAAGGATAAAACTGAACTGAAATATTTTATTCTTACTGCATAGGAACAATGCTTGCTAACTAGAAATTACAAAGCACATACTGAAAAACTGGGTTAGTCCAAAATGCAGATTCTGTGATAAATATCCAGAAACAATTGACCATTTTATATTAGGTTGCACTTTATTGGCACCCGCTGAATATAAAACACGGCACAACGGAGTGGGCCAATATCTGCACTGGAAAATCTGCAACACTTACAGAAAGGAAACAGCAAGGAATTGTTATAAACATCACCAAGACCCAGTTACGGAGATAGGACCTGTAACAATTTTATGGGATTTTACAATACACACAGACAGAACAATCAAAGGTAATCGCCTTGACATCGTGAAGACAAAAAGTGACACTTTATTAATATGGCTGTGCCTGCAGATTTCAATGTATCTTTGGAGATTTAAAAAATATATATCAAAATACAAGGACCTTGAAATCGAAATCACAAAAATGTGGCGCATGTGACATTAACAATTCCAATTGTAGTTGGAGCCCTCGGATGGATTGGAAAAGATTCCAATAGACTCATTGAAAGAATCCCTGGTAGCCCACGCCTTAAAGAAATACAAAAACTTGTACTCACACCTTACGAATAGCTTTATCGATGTAAAACATGTGCGATGTTTTTTCTTGTTTTTTTTTTTAAATTATTAGTGGAAAATGTCATGATGCCATTTCTGACCTTAGGTCTCTGGTTGGGACCCGGAATGAAATGAGTATACATCAGAAAGCAAAGGAAATAATAATAATAATAATAATAATAATAATAATAATAATAATAATAATGATGATGATGATGATGATGATGATGATGATGATGAGGAGGAGGAGGAGGAGGAGGACAACAATGCTTAAAACAGTGATTGCGCTGAAGCACTGAGGAGACTTTGTTTTCACTTAATCCACAGTGTTCACATAATTTCCTTCTGGTGTGAACACTCAATACGTGAATAATAATAATAATAATAATAATAATAATAATAATAATAATAATAATAATAATAATCTGTCAAAATACAAGGACCTTGAAATAGAAATCTCAAAAATGTGGCACATGGGAACATCAACAATCCCCGTGGTAGTTGGAGCCTTAGGCTTGGTTGGAAAAGATTCCAGTAGACTAATTGAAGGGATCCCTGGAAGTTCATGCCTCAAAGAGATACAAAAAAAATATTCTGACAAGTACAGCCCACAATTTACAAAGGGCTTTTATCTATGTAATAATTTTTTTTTTTTTTTTTGCAGTGGAAAGTGTCATGATACCATTTCTCACCTTAAGTCCCTGGGCGGGACCCGGAGAGAAATGTGTAAACGGCAGATATCAAAGTAAATTTAAAAAAATAATAATAATCCTCTTAATTCTGAATTCTTCTTTTAGGGAACATATATTGTTGTCTGCGATTCGATTTCGATAGCAATTCCAGAGAGTTCTTTTTTGATCCTTGACCTTTTATGGCAAGCCAAGAATAGACACTGATTTTCGGAAAAATACCAACATAATAGTATTTCTTATTTATCTCTGATTTGCATGACCTTTCTTCTGAACCGGCACAACTAAAGAGAACGGAAAGCTTCACAGAAACATGTGCATGAGATAGGCACATAATGTCGACTGAATTTTACCATGACGTCATCTAGCACAGAGTGTGACGTCATGACAGGACTTGTGGTTCTCAGAAAATCGTGGGTTACTATGGAATTTCATCTGCAAATGTCTCGATATATATATATATATATATATATATATATATATATATATATATATATATATATATATATATATATATATATATATTGACGGATCCTTACTTTGACAAGCTTATGTCTATAAAGAAATCATGCATGAGTTTTTTCACAGAAATTCGACAATGTGTGCTTGAAACAGATGTCCATCGAATATTTGTCTCGCACTTTCAGGATATCTCTACACTGTTCATATCTATCTATCTATCTATCTATCTATCTATCTATCTATCTATCTTTGTTCATATCTATCTATCTATCTTTGTCCATATCTATCTATCTATCTATCTCATTGTCTTCATATATGTTATTACATATTAATATATTATTTCGATTCTGTGGTTATGTCTAATATTTGTCATTACATATATATATATATATATATATATATATATATATATATATATATATATATATATAGATAGATGGATAGATAGATAGATAGATAGATAGATAGATATTTTTGTAGGTACAAAATTTTATAACTGAAATGAAGGTGTTAAGCTTAATATTACTAGACATATTAAAATAAAAAGCAAAGAATAAAAAGGGAAGCAACCGGTTTCGCTCCCGCTCTTCAGGCTTCTACGGGAGATTTTAATGTCATTAAAAAACAGAATATGCAATGAAAAAGAAATGAGTATGAGGAGAAAAAAAAGAAAAGAAAAAAATAGAGGCTAGAGGCAAATGACAGCGAGCCCCAACAGACACTCACGCTGTTTATATATATATATATATATATATATATATATATATATATATATATATATATATATATATATATATATATATATATATATATACAAATGTAAAAGAACGAAGAATAAAATTACAACGTTCAGAACATTAATTAAAACAGGGCTCAATAAAAAAAAAGTAGAGCCATAAATATTTATTATACACTGTTAATATATATAAATATAGTACTTCTCAGGCGTGTCGGAACAGTGAAGTTCACTGACCGACATGTTCGTTTAGTGTTTAAGTATACTAGATCCTATTTCAGACCTAAACGTGGGGATATACAAGATGTTTCAAATGTCTATGTGACATTCTAAGAAATCTTATATCATGAACTACAAATGGTAGCATGATTGAAATGATACCATTTAAAAGCTAAAAGTGTCAAGCTTTCTCCTGTAAGTAAGTTTCTGCTACAAAATTGTACATTTTGTTTCAACGTTTAATAAAGAACGTATCATCAGGTAGTTAACAATGATGGCAACCATTTAAACTTGTAGGCGATAAATTATATCCAACCTTACTGTTTCTTTCTTTTCGACAGACGAAACGTTGCAAAATACACTATCGTTTTACGTTATTTCCATTTTCAGAACATTACAGCCAGGATCAGCTTTGCCACATACACCTGCTCGAATCATCCTCATTCCCTTCGCATTCCATGAGTAAGAAGGAATTTCCATTCAGAGAGCATCTTCTCCAGAACTCTTATTTTGTGGAAGAAACTCCCGAGGGGCTATCTCTCCATTCTATACGATCTTAACCTCTTCATGTCATGGGTGGTCAGTTATCTCTCTCGTATATCCTCATAATATCCACTTACTTCCATACAACAGCCGCATTCACTAACCCTCTATCTGGAATGGCTCTTGGGCCTTGTAATATGTGATCATTTACTTAGAAAAAAAGGTAATTATTTTACACTGACACTTTTAATCAGTATTCGTATCCAAGTAATAGACAGCATATAAAATGCTGATGGTCCTCCTCAAAAGATAACGGTTGTTGCTATACATTCTTACTCGCTTATATTCTTACATTCGTCTTATTTTTCCTTGATTCACAATAAGCTTAGGAAATATCTAGATCGCCAAGCATATGTACATATACTGGCATTGTTCGGGCACCTCGGGGCGGTCTAATGGTTAACAAGTTTGTCTCGCTAGAACAGTTACCACTGAGTAGTGAGTTTGATCCTCACTGGGTGCACCTCTACTTTCGACCTTGTGCCACATTTAAGCTACGGTTGGAAAATCACTATACTGCCATTGTTTCTTTTACGTAAATTGGTGTCCGAGAGTGACGCATATTCTTTTAGGAGACAGACGTAATGGTTTGTGTACGTGCAAAACGCTGGCATACCGAATAGTTATTTCCCGAGGCAGGACCTATTTGAAGATTGGCGCTTTACAATCTTCATTCTTCAATGTATTTTATTAATTTCTTTGGACTAAGCACTATACAGGTTATTTCAAACGTCTGTGTGACATTACAACACTGTATATGTTAATAGCTATTGAGGATATCAAAACACAATTTATATTCCCTGAGAGCTAATATTTCCACGTTTCTATACAGGTTTTTACAGGTGTTCAAACTGAACAGCGCGGGTTGCACGACAGATGTCCAAACGATAATCTAATTCTTGCCAAACGCAACCAAGCATAGCGTTGTTGATGGTTGCCATGGCTTCAGTTATTCGCCTCTCCAGATAATCCAATGTCTGGGAAGTGGAGGTACGTACACGAGATCTTTCACATAACCCCAGAGGAAGAAGTCACATGATATGAGGTCCGGAGGCCTAGCTGACCATCGCAGGATGTAAAATAGCATTACTGGATCTGAAAAGAGACAAGAAAAATTAAATTAACAGGAGAAAGATGGACACTTTTAGCTTTTAAATGGTATCATTTCAATCATGCTACCATTTGTAGTCCATGATATAAGATTTCTTAGAATGTCACATAGACATTTGAAACATCCTGTATATCCCCACGTCTAGGTCTGAAATAGGATCTAGTATACATAAACACTAAACGAACATGTCGGTCAGTGAACTTCACTGTTCGGACACGCCTGGGAAGTACTATATTTATATATATTAAGTACTTAGAAGTACTCCAGTCGTTATACCCTCAGGCCTTCTTTATGTGACTGTCGATTTGTGTAACCCTGAAGGAATTTCGAATTGAACCCTTTATTAATTCTAAGGAGGCGGATTGTTCTCGTTCAGCTGTCCATATCCTGGGATAATTTGCTTTGTTCTCTGACCAGTTATTTTAAAAATATGTTCTCTGACCAGTTATTTTAAAAATATTTGCTGGGGGGTGAGAGGTCTGGGACACCCATAACGTTTTATTTTTTTATTTTGGATTATGACTGAGATTAAATTAAATTACTTCATATTTAGGTTCACTCATAGAGATATATGTACATCTGAAAACTCTTTGTTGGATGAGAGATGTAATCTTATAACCATTCAGTCATTTTAAAACATTGTTATACAATGACTGAGCCGTGCAGAAAAAGAGGAAAAAACAAAATCTCCCTAGACAGCAGACCGAGGCGAAGCTTCCTCTGTAAATTTAATAAAGAGTTCAGTTTGAAATTTCGGATCAACAGACGCCTGAAGAAGGCCAGAGGACCCAACGACTGGACTATTACGATCGTAACTTAGTTCAACTTTCCACTTTTTTGGGAAAAAAAGCTTCCATATTGATCCTTCCGTGGACAGTACAAGCTTACTATTTTTAAATCAATGATCAATAGTTATCTATCTTTCATTTCCTCATTTGTATCCTCCTTTTTTGACTCCTCTTACGTTCATGTCATTATTAATTCTGTGCGATGATTGGAAGCTGACTGGGTGACTGGGTGGATTTTAGTAGGGAAATACCGGACAAAGTTTGCTAAATAATTCTCAGGTCTCGTAGTAGTGGCGTTTGTTTTAAGTCCCAACAATAAACAAAAGATTTCCCAATTTAGCATCTTGACGCATCAGAATCTTACTTTTCCGTTTGTCCTAGCTTGAAAGCCACATTCTGGGCAGACTTTTAAGTTGGCTCCTGCTCTGAATTCTGCAAGTTGTTTTCCATCCTAGCGAGGTAGCATCTTTGGCTCCAAATGAAGCCATTGCAAAAGAGGCATTGTAGCTTCTGATGTGCAGGATGAATTGTTTTGATTCAGCTGAGTTCCCATCCAGAAATGATAGCAATGGCTCTTCCAGCTGTGTTTTTTCCTTTTTTACAGCACATCCCATCTGGCACTTACCTTGATTCTGAGAGAATTGCTTACACTGAATGATCATTGACCCAATAGATATATTTGGATGGTGTGAATAGTTACTGTTACAGTTGTACTGGAAAGCTAGCATGGACAGGCTAAAAAAAAACAAGCTGCACTTCTTTTAGCATGATTGTGGTTATCACAAAACGGTCTGGCATGTCTTGCATCAGGTTTTTCCAAAGTTCTTGGTCTTCTATGGTTTACAGAATCTGCTACTCCTGATCTTCTCTTCCTTGCTGTATCTGCTTCTCTCCTTACTTGCACCTCCTCTGATGTTTGAGATGCTCTTGATCTTATCTATCTTGCAGTATTTGCTTATCTCCGAGCATGTACCTCTTCTGATGTTACAGATGCTCTTGATCTTCTATGGTCTGCAGCATTTTCTTGTCTCCTAGCTTGCACCTACTCTGTTTCAGATGCTCTCTTCTCCCTTTGCCTTAGAGCTATCGTCCCTGGGTTTTTCATGGCATTTTGAAGAAATAACTTTGAATTCCCAAATTCAGTACATGGAAATTCAAAATCTCACTTTAGCTCTGATTCAGGCTATAAGTTCAATTTGGGCTATAAGTCAAATGTGAGCCAAAAATCTGATTTGGACCAAAATTCTAATTCAGACCGAAAATTAAGCTCTTCAAATCACAAACTACATAGAACTACATTGAGTTAAGTTCTTCAAATCACAAACTCTGCGGAACCTGAAGTCACGAAATTTCTTGGCATTTTGAAGAAATAAAATTCATTTCCTACATTCACGAAGTTTTGGAAATATTTAAAGTGAACATTTTTAAATTTACGAAATTGTTATGTTACTTTAAACTCAATATAAATTAAAAACTTTCAAAATCATAAATTTTTTTCACTTATAAATTTTGAATTTTTAACAGTTCCTTCTTCAACCGGACACAAATCCCAATATTGGTTGTTCAAGCACCAGATGAAGGACAGATTTTCAATCCCAGGATCATCCTGATTTTAAAAAGTCATAATGTCTCTATGCAGAGCAAGTGTGACTCGAGTTAAAGGAGTTTCGGACACACGGACGGACAGACAGAATTTGCCGTTTATTTATTAAAAAAATAATTATTATTTACATGCTGCCTTCAACATGTGAGTAATCTACATTGAATTCTGAATCGAACCCTTTATTTAATCTCCCCATATCTAGGGATATCCGGTCTAGTTCTTATATATTACTGATCAGATATTGCTCACCACGTTTTCACTAATCTCACTGACCGGCTCAGGGAGTGAACACACGATTACTAGGTCAACAAATTCCCGAACCGAAGCTTTAATCCACGTGGAACATTTCGATGTGAAGAACTTGGAGCCTCAAACCTAACCTACCTGCTGTTTCTTGTCATGCTTGACTCTACGAAGTGAAGCTACTCTTTTGTTACAACTGTCTGTCGAAAACCTGTTGACATATGTCTTTGATTATTAGTGGCTCCCATTCCATATCTCTATCTATAATTTTCAAAATGTGTGTATGTATGTATGTATGTATGTGTGTGTGTGATCGGATGTTGTTTATGCGTTTCCAGTTTTCAACCGATTTCGGTGATTTTTTTTTTTGATAGATAATTCTTCTGTGCTGGTTTTGAGTTCAAATTGGCTGGAAAAAATTACAACCATGAAGGTGAGAAATCGAAAAATCGAATTTTTTTTATACTTTCCGCAAAAATCAAAGGCAAAATTTGATGTCTGTAAAAAACAGCGTACGATCAATTTAGAGAGTTGAAATCTAACGCAAACGATTATTAGAATTATAAAATAAATTATATTATAAATAAAAATTATCGTATATTATTATTATGACGGTCCATGCAAGAGGTTCCTTCCTTGCAAGATTGAGAACGCAAAAACGGCCCTTTTGAGGGCCACCCACCATTCAAATTGTTAACCCCCCCACCCCCACCCCATTTGGGGATGTGCTTCAGTTGCACCCAAATGTAGTTACTAATACTGATTTTCGGGTGGGCTGACTTTAAGCTTAAACTGCTCCAATTGAACGGCAAAAATTCCCAGTAATGAAAGACCCGGTCGAAGACGGGTTATACTGCTAGTTTATTTCTACGTTCGACCGAGGAAGGAGATCTTTATAGCCAATCATATGAGCTGATCCTTTCAAGCGTTTAACTCACCTGTTTTCGTTGTCCAATATTTTCAGTTCATTCAACAGGGGCTGATAATAATATTAATTATTATAACAAAAGATAACAAGATAATAATGTTGGGAAAGGCGTGATGTGCAGTTGAGATAATTGCATATTTACCACTGAGAACAATGTTCACAATTCAGTAAAATTCAGGGAGATTGTACCAGTTGATAGATTGACGTAACGTAATCTTTCTAGTTCATTTTTTCTAACCTGTCTGTATATTTCACTGGGATGACTTTAGAAAATAGTTTTCGGCGAGATGTTTGTGTCGCTGCACTTGTCACCGGTGGCCTCGGTTCGAATTCTGACAAAAAACAAAAGTTTTCTTGACTTAAAAGTGAAGACTTTTGAAAGACTGGTGCTATACAATCTTTCTGTCTCAT
>OZ038498.1:78266654-78349154 GCA_964036315.1 Acanthosepion esculentum
GTCCTTTGAAAAAAGTGTGTTACAGGGTTTAATATAAATAATGTACGATTATGGAACATCTTTCTAACTCTCTTGCAAAAAGTGTCCTGCTCTACGTTCCCCGTGATAGATATAACACGGTGGATACGGTGAGCTCTGATTGTAGTATATTCGAGCCTGAACCAAAATTGGTTATTCGACATTTGATAATTTTTTTTCTGTGGGATAAAATATTCTGTGGCAGAAAGAATCCATTCAGAAATGAAGTCAGTTGTTCTAGAGGTTTTATTATTGAATAATTTTGAGAGAAGATCTTTCGCAATCTAAGAACTGAAGCTATTCCTAGCAGCTTGGCGTTTTTTTTATATGCTATGTTCTTGCAGTACGTTTGCAACCATGACTTTGTAGAACTTTCTTTTGTGATGTTTGACCCTTCATCATCATTCTTTGTGTCATTGATACAAACCTGTTAAATAGGTTATTCCCTGTTACTCCTTACTTCGCTAGCCTTCAGTATCCCTTGTGAATGTTAAATACCCTCAACGATCCTTCCTCGTTACTTATCTTATAATTTTCAATTGTATCTTTTTGAGTTGGTAATTTATATTTTTTTAGAAAGTCCTCCTTTCTTACTTCTTCTGTGGAGAGTATTTTGCTGTCACTTCAATTTTTTCTTATCTCTAAAGAAATTATCCATCATTCACTCTCATATACTAAATTGAGTATTACATCATTCATTTATGTGCCATGCATGATACAAGCTTAGGCGATCATGTATCTTTCTATACATGACTAACAAGTCAAATTTTTCCGCCATTTCTTTCTGCGGTAGACTAGTTGCCAACCTGATCTGTCCCGCTATTTACCCATAGCTGGGGGGAAGAAGAGGATCCATACCTTTCCCAAGGGTATTAGCAGGTAAGTGAATGTAATGGATTCGACTGGTATTCGAACTCGGCTCTCCGATTCCTCAACCCGAGCCGCTATCTCATTGCTCCACTGTGCCTCTCATATACAGGGGTAGGGGCAGGAGGTTAGGGTTAGATTTAGGCTTAAGGGTTACGTTTAGGATTAGGGGTTAGGGTTAAGGGTTTTAGTTTAGGGTTAAGGTTAAGGTTCGGGTACAGGAGTATTTTTTATGATTTGAAAATGAGGAAATCAAACAAATTCATATTTCCAAATGGTCCTAATGTTCTTGGTAAAATACAAAAATATATATTTATTTCCAGCAAAATATTTTTAATAATATGCTATTTACCCATCGCCGGTGGGGGGAGAAGAAGAGGGTTCATACCTTTTCCAAGGATAATAGCACGTAAGTGAATGTAATGGAGTCGACTGGAATTCGAACTCGGCTCTCTGATTCCTCAATATAGCAGGACAGTATTGTTTTTTCTATATTTTGAAGGACATATTTCAGTTCTCTAATACTTGGCACAATTTCTGTAAGCTTCATGAATATAAATTGTATAATGAAAAAGAGGAATCAACTGAATAGATTTAACTACACAGGAGTAGATTTCTAACGATATTTGTTTTGCTTCAAATAAAACATGGCGGAATAAAAAAAAGAAACAAGATGTCAAGAATTCCTGCAAAGAACAAAATTCAGAGAAATACATGTAGCATTTATACGAACAATTCTGGAAACTTTCTGAATGGGAATAGAGAAAAATGATAATTTACATCAGAGAACTAAACGATGAATAACCGTAAATAAAGATTTACACAATTTAATGGCCTCCATATGAAGAGAAACGATGAGAAAAGATGACTGATCCGCAAAGGTGAATTGGTTGGTAAAGAGTAGCAGAATGCGTACAAGGAAAGAGAAAAGTGACATGAGAAAATAGAAAATTGACATGAAAGCAAGACATTACAGACGAAATCAACAATAGGAAAACAAACAAAGAATATGGAAACTTGAAAACGAAAAACGGACAAAATTAAGGGAAAAAATGGAATCCGCTGGGAATTCAAGGAATAAAAACTGATTTGCAATAGAAAAGGCATCTTCGGCTCATTTACTCAAAAAGAAATATACCCATGGGAGGTGGGAAAAGAACAGAAGTAATGAAGATTCAAGACACGTTTAGCAGAACCAAAGACACCAAACTACAACACTTGAAAAATCGCATTTGTGGCGCGTTTGGGGTGAGAGAGTGAGAATGAGAGAGTTCCAATCAACATAAATGGGTATGTTCCAATGCTCACAAATACGCCGTCCTGGGTATGACAATAAACTACATCTGCGTCCTGGGTATGACGATAAACTACATCTGCTTCGTGGTTAAGAAGATAAACTACGTCCAACAGCAAGGCCTCTGATCAGGTGGTTTTGGGAAGCGTGGAACCACCTCTTAATTGCTGGTGTCCCCAGGTCTACCCTGACCCGGAGTGGTAGCACCTGTTAGGGTCCCAGGTATGGAAGAATAGTTAACCCCCAAACTGGGTTCAAAACACTACGAAAGTGTAAAAATAGGTTTTAATACCAGAAATACTTTGTAAAAAAATATTACCAGCAATATATTTTTGGAAAAAAAAGATATTACCAGCAATACATTTTTGAAAAAAAAAAGATATTATCAGCAATGCATTCTTTTTTTTAATATTACCAGCAATAAAAATCTTGTCGGCATTAAATAACCCATTGAAGTTGATATGCCGTAAAACAAAACAATCATAAATACGTTGGACACTATTGTAGGTGGAGGTAAGATGCTGGCTAAGTAGTCCACCACTAGCTGTGGTTTACCTACTTCACGCCGCTAGCGAGTATTGTATTTAGTTGATGTTATAAAGATTACCATTTCATTTTCAACCTCCGTTTTCAGTAACTCATTCAGTAACTCTTTTTAGATTACAAGATCGTGACGACGAGGATTTGGCCGAACTCAAGTAAACTTTCACCAGAACAACGTTTGGCGAACAAAGATTTCGATAGAACATAACTCACGTAAACGTTCACTAATACGATAAAACGAAGATATCGGCAAAACTCACGTAAAAATTCACCAAAGCTAAATTGGCAAAGGAAGTTCAAACTTGTTAATAACTATTACTTTTTGTTAAGAATTCATCCTTTGTTTTATTTTTAATCAATTTTTATTTCATATTTTGTTTTACTAAATTTCACCCACTGCAAGACTCAAAAGCCACAGAGGGTTACAGTTGAAACGGTAATGATGAATGAGGTATGACTGGAAGAGAAGTTGATAGGAACTGAAGATTATAAGGATAAAGACGAAAGTTGATAATTGAGCATTTGATTTTGTTATATACTGTAACTATGAACACTAATAGGTATGTCCCAATCCTCATAAATATGTTGGACACTATTGTAAGTGGGGGAAATGTGCTGTCTAAGCTGGCAGCGTGAGCTCTCAGCGTGGAAAGCTCTTGCCGTCGAACTTGTCTCTTGTCGAACTCTCTGCCCAAAGGCAGAGAGGAACTCGGACGAGGCTATGCCGAAGGACAAAGTCTCGTCCGGAGAGGTAGACAGATACCCGATACCGCGTAGCGGGCAATTTTTGCTCGTGCACACGGGCTATGATTTCACCACATTAAATTTGGCCTTGTGTCGTGAGGAGGCAGGTAAATATAATAATATGCTAAGTATTGCACCACTAACAGTCGTTTACCTACTTCACGTTACTGGCGAGTATTGTATTTTGTTGATGTTATAAAGATTACCATTTCGTTTCCAACCTCCGTTTTGGTTATTCCTCGTTCAGCAACACTTTCTAGGTTACAAAAGAAAGAGAGAGAGATAGAGAACCAAAAATGTAAAAATAAATTTTGCATATGCGAATTGTGTATTTTAACCAAATTATTTTAGCAGACTCTCCACCTAGACTTAACCTCTCGGTGTCAAATTATTTATATTTTAGTTCAAATTATATCTTTTCTCATAGCGAAATGGTTATGGATATCTACCGAGGTGGCATCAAAATACGTTTTTCACAAAACCAAAAGCAAATATACGTCATGTGGCAAATTTTATGAAATATTTATTCCATAAGGTAAAAAGATTTTAAAAGTAGAAAAGCGTCGTCTTTCGTTAACAACAGAGACAAAGTTCAAACGTCCATATTTTTTTTAACAACCCCCCCCTACTTTCTGAAAAGCTACAGAGGATCAATTCCAGGTTACGGTCTGTAACCCTACTCAAAGGAGAAAGAAAATGAAAGCGGCTTTATTTTCGAAAATATGGGGTTTAAATATGCTAGTCAACTGTTGCTATTATGTATATCCATTACAGCCAAACGTCTATCTCTTCTGATGCTATATAGCATGAACTCACTCGAATAGTAATTATTATCAGGTGAAGCAAAAAAGAAGAGTTTGTATTGTAATAATAGTGGTTATAGTGGTCATTATTATTATTATTATTATCATTTATTGAATGTTTATATCAGCAGTAATGGTGACCCATACAGAATATTAAGTGACAGCCAGTCTCCTCAATTCTGCAGAAATGTTTGTTAGCACCTTTTTAGTTCCTTGCACCAATCTCGCCTTCTGGCTGTTTCTAATTCCACTCCAAATTTCCAGCTCCTCCAGGCTATTGCCACTGATTTTGATCGTGATCCCAGTATTTTCACAACGACTGACACTACTGTCAAATTCACTTTATACTTCTTCATATCTATTATTATAAGTTTAAAATAATTATCTGTCTTTTCGTTTTCTTGCATATCCACTTTATCATCTGTCAAAACTGCAAAATTTACACACACATACACACACGCACACATATATATATATATATATATATATATATATATATATATATATATATACATATATTTATATATATATATATATATATATATATATATATAATATCTGGATAAAATGAATGAAACAAAATTGGGTGTTTTTTTTATGAAAGTATTTATTTCTGTGTTTTTGTATATATTTATTTATTTAATATTTCAGACCACCTAGGTCTTTCCTCAGAAATCAAATGAGAAACTGTGTTTGTGTGTTTGTTTACAGCGTTTGTCGTGAAGCGTGCGCATGTCACGTGATGTGCAATGCAACTTTGTTTGAATTTTTGGCGGAAGACTGATGATAGTGTCTTAAATGTTGTTTAAAAGGTTTTTTGACCATAACTCAAGAAATATTTCTTAAAATATTTTTAACTGTTAAAATATTTATGTAGATTTAAAATATCCATGTGTTTGTTTACCCCTAGTTTATATGTGTCTAATTTTAGAATTTAGTATAGAAAAGTATACGTGGCCTCTCATTATGCTATATATATATATATATATATATATATATATATATATATATATATATATATATATATATATATATGGCCCGACGATTGCATATAGCATGAAACAGATTGTCGCCTCTAAGTGTTGACTTCTATGTTCACTTTTATATTTACACACGCTCTATCTCTGATATTGAGCACTTTATCCCATAAATATAGCACACTTTAAGACTATATTTCTTCATATATATATAGTGATAACCCCAACATAAAGAAATGCAATCCAACTTTAGAAATCTTATAGAAAAAACAAAAAATAACACTCCCAATTATTACAAAAGATAACTCGAAAATCTTTTTACCTACTCAAATGTAATATTATCCCCTATCGCTATCTTCTCTCCCCTACCTCTCAAACTTAGGACGCTTGTGAGTTGACGTGCCTAAACTTTGACCGATGTTTATCAACTAAAAAATGTCCACACACCAATCAACATTAACCACCCGGTCCACACACCACCAAACTGCTATCAACAACCACTATTGTTTCACTCAGATACTTTATGTATATTTTGTATGTACATTTTTCTTCTCAAAAAATGGAAAATAGGAAGTGACGTTTTACATCCGGGCTTGCCTACAAACAGGATTGTTCATAACCATTTTCGACCCTCACCCGTAGATGTGCAGTTAAAATGCACTGAAACCAAGTTGCATCTTTGTTGTGAGTAAAATGGTTTTGTCTATATGATAAAATTATAATAAATATATATATATATATATATATATATATATATATATATATATATATATATATATATATATAGTGTGTGTGTGTGTGGGTGTGTGCGTGTTGCGTGTGTGCTTTTGCTGCATATATATGCCGATAATAAATTTTAATTTATAAGTTTGTCTCAATAAAAAATTACCAACAATTAATTATAGACAAGAATAACTATAATAAAATAATAGTTGTAAAAAGAATATAAGATTCGTTCCTACCGTAGATTCTTGTCTATGACTTTTTGCTTTACTAAGTCGAGAACTTCACCCTTTCCAGTTAAGGAACAACATTTTAGGGTTTCACCTAGGCATATTCAAATTAATGATTCCACAACTTTTTCCACTTTCGGCTAATTATTAAGTAAAATTTATAAATTATCTATTTCTGTTCAGACTGCGGAAAGCGAAACTGCCGATTTAGGAGAACCCCTGAAGGTAAAAACGAACGCTTGTATATATGTTTCTTAAATTAATATTTTTTGTCGACCGTGTAAGTTTTTGTCGCAGTTAGTAACAATATTTTCTTTAGTTTCTTGTAGATAGATTTGTATACACATTGTAAATAATCATTGGGGTAGTTTTTAGAATTGTTATTTTTTCCCCTGTCCCCACAGACAACGAATTGTAAATATGGGACTAGTTAGTATTTACATAGAGACAGTGAGGCATTATGGCGTTTGGGGTAAGAAAGGTACGTATGAATGTGTTGTTTTGGTGTATGGAATATTGTTCGTACGATTGGGTCAGTGATTCCGGCTAGCTAAGTTATAGTTAAGACAGAAGAAGACCATCCTTTCCCCAACCCCCATTAGGCCTTGTGCCACATTTCTGTATAGCACAGAATAAATATTGTTGGTAACTCGGCGTCTGCTAAGGCTGTTTTATTGTTTTTTTTGTTTTTTTTTGCAGTCAAGTACCTGGAGACTTTTTCAATATTAATATTGAATATAAATCAAATAGCCAAAATCAGAGCAAAAGCACATCGAAGTGAACGACACTCTAGCCCCTCCGGTGCGTTATTGCCGTTCGTACAAACGAAAATCGTCACCCTAATCTAAATTACCCTTCTGGAAGGAGTAATTTAGCTTCCAATCACCTCGCTGCTAAAAACTAATTCAAGAAAGCAAACTTTCGATCGATATTCATTTTTGCTTTCTTCTAAGATCGATAAAAATTCATTCATTCTCCTATTTTTTGTTCCAGCACGAGATTTATTGATCGAAGCCGATCGAAAAAGCACACAAAAGTAGTCGTGTTTTGTGTTGTTTGAGGTTAAGTTACTGTTTGGCATTCCGAAACAGAAATCAAAAACAAGGCGTGAATGAATTAACAGAAAGAAAAGAAAACTTATGAGAAAAAGAAACAAAGACGCCAACTGTGTATTTGGTAACCCTTAGGGAAATTACTGCGTCTGTTTTTACTGCGAACACTTTCCCTTCGCCGATATAACGATTTAAATCTTGACTGTACCTCTTGGCTAGAGTCAAACATTAAATGTCGCCATCTGGCAAGTCAGTGCATAGGCTTGAAATTCAGAAGCTTAAATAGGGACTCGGTGTTGGAGAGAAAATAGGAGCCATTCAGAGATTTTAACTCAATTCTAGCGTCGTATAATATTGTACTCCTTGAAAGATTATACCTTGATTCGGAGGGAACTGAACCAAAAAAAATTAAAGTTTTTTTTTTTTTTCAGTGGACATTACCTTAAGATAATCGGATGACAGGATGTTTATGGCAGACTCAGAAATAAATCTGAAATAACTCCTAGAAAGTAAAAACAAGTAAAGTAAAAAGGACGATGAATTATAAAAAGACGAAAAGCATTCTTGCCAGCAAAAGAAACAGTAGAAGTTTTGAGCAACGTACTTAATAAAACACGTTCGCAAATTTAACTATTCGTGTAGTGCAGGGGTAGGCAAACTACGGCCCGCGGGCCACATGCAGCCCGCCAAACGAATTCGTGCGGCCCGCTTTAAAATGTTATTTATTAAAACTATATTTTTCCTTTAAAAGCCCTTTATTTTGCCAATTTTAAATATCCATTATTTTGGTTTATATATACTATGCGGCCCAGTAAAACTATAAATTTTTAGAATGCGGCCCTTGTACTAAAAAGTTTGCCCACCCCTGGTGTAGTTTAACAACAGACGAGAGAAAATGTGACGTGGTATATAAAAGTTCAGAGAAATAACGAAATGTGACTCTCAGAACCTGAATAAAATTTTAAGAGTTAAGAAAATTTCGTTAGAAAGACAGAAAACTGTGCTGAACTATTAC
This sequence comes from Acanthosepion esculentum, assembly GCA_964036315.1. Classification (NCBI taxonomy): domain Eukaryota; kingdom Metazoa; phylum Mollusca; class Cephalopoda; order Sepiida; family Sepiidae; genus Acanthosepion; species Acanthosepion esculentum. Next base: position 78,274,921 of record OZ038498.1, read on the forward strand.
CTATTCTTTTATAAGGCAGTGAATGCTGGTGAATCACCTCTTGCCTTTCCGAAACTAATTAAAGTATTAAGGAATAGGAAAACATCGTTAGAAATAATGAAAAGAGTGCTGGACTATTACCTATTCTTTTATAAGGCAGTGAATGCTGGAGAATCACCTCTTGCCTTTCCGAAACTAATTAAAGTATTAAGGAATAGGAAAACATCGTTAGAAATAATGAAAAGAGTGCTGGACTATTACCTATTCTTTTATAAGGCAGTGAATGCTGGTGAATCAACTCTTGCCTTTCCGAAACTAATTAAAGTATTAAGGAATAGGAAAACATCGTTAGAAATAATGAAAAGAGTGCTGGACTATTACCTATTCTTTTATAAGGCAGTGAATGCTGGAGAATCACCTCTTGCCATTCCGAAACTAATTAAAGTATTAAGGAATAGGAAAACATCGTTAGAAATAATGAAAAGAGTGCTGGACTGCTGCGTAATATATAATTCCCTACTTGACAATGAATAGTGAACCATTTAGTCACTTATGAAGAGACTTGAAGCAAGAATGATGTATTTCTGCTGTCAGAACACCTTGAACTACATGTTAGCAATGAGGAAGTCTTAACGAAAACATGTTTTATAAGGAAACTTATACTTACAATCAGAAAGAGACAGTTGAAATTTCTGGGATATTTAAAGTGGAAAGAAAGTACTTGCAGCTACATGACATTGAAATACTGGTCTCGTATGATCACTGAAAGTAAGCAATGTCGAGCCTGGTCAGTATCTGTATGGGTGGCCGCTTGGGAATCCTAGGTGCTGTAAGCTCGGATGTGCGGGTGGTGCAATGGGTAAGTGCGCAGAATTGTTAATCGGAGAGAAGAGTTCCAATTCACGTTAGGTTTGTTATAGTCACAAGCGCGTAAATACTCTTGGGAAATGTATACCTCTTCTTCCCCAGCTATAGATTAAATAACAAGACTTGTATCACTAAGCTATTACTAACTCAAAAATAGTCTTACAATCTAAGATATTTTTTGGCTTTCAATAACGTGCAATGGGTTGATAAGCCGTTGAAAGCGAATCAATTAATTAATGTGGAAAGAGGGCTTAGAGAATTTAACATTCACAGGATCCTTTGACGTCAAGAGGAACAGAGTGAAACAGCGAGTAAGCTACTTAAAAAGTTTGTGTGAATGAATGGTGAGACGAACACAAATATGTATGTTAAAGAGACAAAATTATTTTAAGTAACAAAATACAGAGTTTGGGTGAAGGATTCGAGTCGCCCTCTTCCTGAAGGAGCACTTTTTAACGAAAACGTTTGCCATACCTATCCCACTTTTCAGTATCCAATCTTGGTTCAAAGTTACAGACTTGAAATGTCTTTAAAACAGAGGCTAATGTTCAAAGCACTTAAACTTTGGGAAAGATACTAAACGAAATCGATGTTCTAGTTTTAAAATAATAAGTACAATTAATTAAAGAATTAGAGAACGTGATAATAGCGGCTGGACCGTGTCAGAGTGAAGACGAACTGACAATGTGTAAATGATTGAGTTATAAGCTTTTATCTTAGGGCAATTAAATTAGGACCTTCGTAAAAGAGCAAAACCAGAAAATACTGCTCGTTTAAAAGCAGCCATGAGAAAATATACTTAATAAATAACTGACAGGCATTAACATAATCTTATAATTATAAATCGATAAGTAAAGGAAAACAAAGTCGCAGATAAGCTGAGATGCAAACTTCCTCCCTTCATTCGAAAACATTGGCCAATCACTTTATTTCATCGCTGGTCAGTTTGATTGTACTTATCCACAGTTTTCATCGCTTATTATCACGCAACAATTATTAGCCAATCAGAATTAAACATCTTGACCAATCATTCTTGATCACAGCTGTTACCACCAATCAGAACCAAAGCTAATTCTTTCGAGTGATTGATACCACGTTAAGCTATAATGGCAACAAAATAAATGCAGAAAATATGAACGAAGAATGGATAAGGATTGTTCAGACAGTTGTCGAGAATCATGTTGAACGTAATAGCGGGGTTCTCTGCCATAGGTTGATAGAAATCCTTAATTTGTATCTTTTTTTTTCTGGTCGTTTTCTTATTCGTTGACTATCCGTTGGGCAGCAATCAACCGACCTTTAGCTTCATCTCTTATCATTTCTTCTTGTTTAGATGTCACATCCAGCATGGTTTTTGCTGCTTAATGAAACTGTAATATATTTTCATTTTCACGCGATAACTCCTTTTGTTATGTATACAGATGGTTGGCTGGGCAGTGATTCGTACAAATTTTAGATATTGAAAAATTTCATGAAATATTAATTAAGTCTCAATCCGAATATTTCTTTTACTGCGGAATCCAGGATTTAATTTTAGAAAAAAAAATTCTTTTTTCTTGTATGAATCACTATATATATATATATATATATATATATATATATATATATATATATATATATATATATATATATATATATATATATGGAAGTCTATAACACCTTTTCTATCTCGTTATTCGATTTCTTTTTAGTGGTTTCATTTGTCGTAACCAGTCGGAAATCCAATTCTCTCATTCAAAGTGAAATTCTCACATCGACATAAAACAAAAATAGACCTTTATTTCGCCCAACTCCGCGAACCCACTTCCGGAATACTGCCCCAAAATACCAAGGTCACAAAACACTTTTCAAACCAATCAGAAAAAGGCCCATGCCTGTTTTAGTATTAGCCGTTTCTGAACAACTGACTCACTATAAAGTCAACTCTGATTTCACTCATCAAGGCAATCCGACCACGTTGGCATGAGTGACGGACCCTCACGGCAGGCAAGGCTTAACTAGGCCATCATAGCGACACCAAGGCGTTTCCATCAACCAAGTCTATCTCACTCGACTATATATGCGTGTTGATTTTCTCAACGTGATTGTGTCTATATACCGAACGAATTCTCAATCTCTCGGAACAAACGAAGGATCGAAGTTTGTAAGTCACGAGAAATAAAAACCGTTTTATTTATCTCAACCACGTCTTATTCTCCATTTGTTCTTTTGTCTCTTTCACTTTGTTCTTCTAAACTTTGAGGCCACATTTAAGCACTAATGCAAACATATATATATATATATATATATATATATTTGTCATCCACAGACAGACTGTTTCGCTGTTTCACAGCTCATCAGTGTGGCTAGACGTCCGGTTGCCTCTAGCTACGATCGAAACCCGACTGATTTTACGTCATCTGAATCTCTACCCGTTAAGCGTACGGTACGGGATGGAGGTGAATTTTAGCGTGTTTATTTTTAGATTCGGATAAACACACAGTGACAGAGAGTGACTCAATTCTGTCGAAGAGTCGTGCCGTATTAGCATAAATAGTCACTGATTACAAATTCACACCCCAAACCAGAGGGCTCAACCGAAATTAATTTCAGGAGCTACTATCTGGAGCCCCTTCTGTTTGCCTCGGGGTTCTTGATAAGATCCAGAGACGCATTTGCAACGTGGTTGGCCCTGATCTGGCATCTCGTCTGCAGTCGCTCTCTCACAGACGCGCCGTCGCCTCTCTCTGTCTTTTTTACAAATACTTTCACGGTAATTTCTCCGATGAGCTGCTTTCGCTGGTTCCCAGGCTCCATGAATTCAAGCGTCCTACGAGGCTGGCATCCCGCTCCCACCCTTTCACTGTCGAAACTGTTAAATGTAGCCGTCTCTTCTACTCCAATAGCTTCATATCTCGCACCTCTCGCTTGTGGAACTCCCTTCCTTATTCCTATTTCCCTGACAACTATAGTCTCCAACTATTCGAATGTAATGTCTCCAGTTGCCTTGATCTATCCACTATCCTTTTCCACTTCCTTTCCTCTATCGCTCCTATCTGCTCTTGCTCCAAATTTTCTGTAACTCCTTGCGCGCTAGTGACTTCCCGCTTTGCTTTGGGTGAAATGCTTAAAAAAAAAATTTAAAAAATGATGCATTGCGTTTGAATATAGAATTCGATTCATTTTATATTAACCTCTTTAAGCGTTTTATGTTTGTATTTATTTTTAATGTTGAGATTTCTTTTCATTGTTAAATATTGTTTTTATATGATTTTTGTGTTGTATTAAAGTTTAAGATCGGTCAATACATTAATTATTTTTCAACAGTTAGTAAATTTCATTTGGGATATGGGTTTCATGAAATAAAAATAAAATGCAATAACGATTGTATTACATATCGGATAGATTTTTATTAAGTTAGCCTCTGCTCCCTGTATTTATTGAGGGTAAATATCTAATTAGAACAATGAGTCAAACTAACTTAAAATTGCTAACGGAAAATTACGAAGCTCAGGGTAAATTCTTGAAATCACACCTCCACTGAAAAGAAATGTCATTCTTAATTAAGCGAAATAGATTTTTGAAAGCATATTTTCTTGTATAATTTATCCACTTATTAATAATGCAATCATAAATAAGGTATGAAGAAACGGAGATATTTCGGTAGAAACAAAGAAAAGAGTGCAGAACTGCTATTTAATACTAATCGTCCTTTATGGCAGTGAATGGAAGACAATTTCCGCACAGAGAAAGAAGAGAATTCCCTCAACAGAAATGTGGTTCTACAGAAGAATGATGAGAATACCATAGACTAAACATGTAAATAACGACAGGTTTTAAGGAAAATGGAAACAAAAAGGATTCTTATACGTAGAATCTGAAATAGACGCTTGTAATGTCTAGGACGCATAATGAGGAAAGAGGGATTGGAAAATTTGAGACGCACTGTACATATTAAAAGTGAGAAGCGCATAGGAACGCACCGATTAACACTAGCTAACGAGCTTTTGTAAGTTGTTGGCAGAACATGGATTAGGAGGCATAACAAAGAGATAAACAGCTACAAATGACATGAAGTTGTGGAGAGCCATGAACACCCGCGTTCTAAAGGAACATGGGGCATAGTAGAATATTTTGGTTGATTTTGTTTAGCGGTATATCGAACTCTATGGTTTATTTAATGACGTAGTTGTATGCATTCAACTACAGATTAAATGTATTGCTGGTCATTTTACTATAAATATACCTTGTTGATCTTTTTTATATAAAAATGTATTGCTGGTATTTTTATTACAAAAAAAATGTATTTTTATACTTTCATAGTGTTTTACTTGTGGTTGAGGGTTCACTATTTGCCTATAAATGGGATCCTAAAAGGTTCTGCCACCCTCATAGTAGAAATTAACTCTAGGGTTAATTGTGTTTTTTTTTACGCTTGCTCTCTATTCGTGGTGGTTACCTGAGTAAATTTTAATTTAATCTACATTCTTATGCCTTATGCTGTCAGGAATGACAAAAATATATAGACGAGGTTTTAATCATCAAGCACAGCTAGAAATATTACGTACCTAACGAGTTTGCAATAAATAATTTACAACTAATATTCCGTTTTTAGTTGTCAATTATGGAACAATGGTTATGCTTGGGAAATTCTCTTTGGCATTATCGCTCTCCCGTCGAACTCGACGTACGAGGGTCAGACAGATCAGTTCCCAGAAACTGAAAGCCCGACAGGATTTGATTATAGTGGTGAAGGCTTTGTGCAAGGCCATCTACACTTTTTGGAGGGACGAATACAGGGACTTGGTGCAACGGATGCCACAAGGTCCCCAAACGACCCTCCGCAGGTTTTGAATTCAGAGTTGTCCTTCTTCTAAACCAGTTGCCATCCAAGGCTATAGAACCCAGTCTGTCCTGCTATTTGCCCATAGTTGGAGGGAGAAGAAGAGGATTCACACCTTTCCCAAGGGTTCTATATTAGCACGTAAGTGAATGTAATGGAATCGACTGGAGTTCGAACTCGGCTCTCCGATTCCTCAATCCAAGCCGTTATCCATTACTCCACCGTGCCTCCTGGCATAATAAACATAATAAACGGATTTGACAACCCCTTTTGGAAATATAGGAATATGATGAGGACACGGGAAAGAAATTACAAAATCTCCCCCCAGAAGGTAGCGACGGAGAAGGGACTAAGCATAAACTACAATAAGACAGAATGCATGATCATCAATAAAAGGATGAGCCCGAAATGTGATTTGCAGGTCGGGAACACTAGAATCAAGAAGGAAGTTTAAATATCTAGGAAGCGTTTTGACAGAGGACGGTAAATGCGACACTAAGATTCGTAGACGTGTTGGGATGGCCAAGGACATTCCAAAAGCTGGACAGAGTATTGCGAGACAGGAGGATCTTTTGGTAAGAAAGAATACTGAGCTGTTACGTGACATCTGTCCTTCTTTACGGCTGCGAATGTTGGACGACTTCCTCAGAGATGAAGAAGAGGCACGAGGCGACGGAGATGTGGTTCTACAGAAGGATGCTACGGACCGAGCTTGTGAGCAACGGTGAAATCTTAGAGAAGATGCAAACAAGGAGGAAGCTTATACTTAATATCAGGAAGAGGCAGCTGAAGGAGGGCCTGGAGAATTTGATACTCACGGGTCGAAAAGAGGGAAAAAAACGCGTGACATACCTAGCAGGCCTAAGCAAGTGGTCTGGGGAGGAAGTAGAAACAAAAAACTTGTTGAGAGCTGCAAGGGATAGAGGGAGGTGGGTAGCCATGATCGCCTACGTCCTGAAAGGGCATGGCACATAAAAAGAAGAACGAGATACCTATGAAAACAACACCAAGGAAGGTGAGAAAGATCTTCTTCTTCTTCTTCTTCTCCTCCTCCTCCTCCTTCTCCTCCTTCTTCTTCTTCTTCTTTCAAGAAAATTTAACTTTTACTGCTGTAATGAAGACAATTTTCACTCGAATAAATTAATGTATATTAGCAACAGCAGCTTGTCTTATAAATTCAGACAGAGATCTAAGAAAATTCAAATTGATCCAAACTAGAACAAATCCACAAAATACAAGGGTTTGTATGAATAGCAGACATAAAGTCGGCGGGACTGGCTACGTAGAATGATAGCAAATAGAAGAAAACCTGTAGACTTTTTTCTTGTTGAAAAGATAGACAAGAGATTTGGCTGCAACTCTGACGTTTGAAGCTGCAAGTTGTTGTCAGCGGGCGATGGTAGAAAGTAGTCGATATACGAACCAACATGTTCTCTAGAGTTTTTTTATTCATTTTCGTTTTCTCTTGTCAGTAAAATGGCTGAAGGCAGGAACTTTGAATGTCACTCTAATCAAGAACGACAACCCGTCAGAGAAAACCACTCGAATCTATCCAAATCTTCTGAAGGAAATCGCTAAAAGAAATGTTGCGGCGTATTTGGTCGGCTCTAAAATCAAATACAAAATAAAAACAGACAAAAAATATAAGTTTATTATTTCCAAAAATAAATGTAAAGAGGGAACGAGAAGAAAACGAAAATATTTTTTTAAATGTTGGCGAAAACATAAAGGCTCTGGGAAAAATCCATTGATGAAATTGGCTGTTAAAACAAATCTAAATTGGAAAATTACAGTACTTGTTTAGGTAAGATTAATTAAATTTAAAAGTTTTCCAAAATTTTATTATTCAATTTTTTTATTTTTTTCTTTAAAGTTAGCAAATTCTCTTCTATCTTTATTATTCTGAATATTGCAGCTCCATCTCTTCTGGTGCTTCTGATACGTATTTAGAAAACTTGTAATATTATCGGTCCTGTCCTGGTATCTCAACTGCACTCACTTTACCCACAGCTGTGCTATAGCTTCCTGTACCGTTTCTATAAATACTTTCAAAGACACATATCCCAGTGAATAAAATCTTTGGTTGAAGTAATTTAAAAGTGACTTGACCCAAAGAGTTGTGAGTTCAGTACCTGGCCACAGCAAAGGTGAACAAAGAATTGAAGAGTTGAGTTACTAACGAGAATTATCTACAATCTCCCTCCGTGGACTAAATAAGGGGTTCGGTTGAAAATTACACCGTATATCAACTGATGAATGCCGGAGCGTACAACGGCCGAAACGTCGTGAATATGACAATAAATATGAGGATAACAGTCCGAGCAATGTAAATATTGTAAATAAATACTTTTATGATAATTATTCTTATAATAAGATTTCCTCTTTGGTACGACGACTTCACGAATTTAAGTGCGGTATTAGGTTGGCAGCTAGGTCCCATCTGTGGAAATAGCTAAGTGTCGGTATAAATTCTATGCTAATGGATTCTTCCATAAAACTTATTGCCTATGGAACTCTCTTCCGTCTCTTGCTTCCCTGCCATATTCGAAAATTTAAATGCAGCGACAATGTTCATCATTAGTCTTCTTCAATATTGTTCTTTTAATGTCCTCAAAGTTGTCTGCTTCTCTCCCTTTCAGAAAAAGTCTTACGTCTTCGTGGCTTTATCGCCTTGCATTGGGTGAATTTATTAAAAGAAATTAAATACTTACATTAGTGATTTGGTTAAAGTTATCATTAGAAACTGTTATGCAACGCTAATTGTGTTTTACTTGATTAAATAAATTAAAATTATTAACGTATTCACTACTGTCTTTAATGTGTGTACTTTTATATATTTCCAGTTGTGGACGTCTTTATGTTTATCATTTGAAACCGCAGTTTAATAATTTTTAATTTTATTTCTCAAATCAAAATAAATTTGTTGAATTATAAAGAATGACGCCAACATACACACTCGGTACTCTAATGCCGGAGTCGGCAACCTACGGCACGCGTGACATACGTTGCACGGCAAGAAATTTCCAATGGCACGCAGCCGCAAATGACATCATGAGGTCCGAACCAATAACTACCACAACGCATCATCTCAAGAAACATCTAAGTCAATTGATCACCACAATCGTGCGACTTGACGCCTTTAAATTTCTTCCATTGGGGTCATTTCAAAAGTAAGTTTTATGCCAACAAGCCAACGACAATTCAACAACTGAAGGACGAGATAATAAGGCATATTGGTGAGATCGAGGAGCAACTATATAGAGACGTCATCAAATATTTTGACCATCGAGTGGAGGTGTGCCGCCGAAGCCTTGGCGGACATTTGGGTGATATTATTTTTTCATATATAATTGCCATGACTTAAATAACATGATCCAACAGAGAAATAAATAAATTTTCACCAATAACACTGATTTATTTACTGCTGACTTTGATCCGTCTTAATGAAACACCCTTTATTATACGCCATGCTTTTAAAAATACCCCATATTTTTCGGAAAATTTTCCTTTAAAAATTACGCTTTGGTCTATTCTAAGCTGCCGATAGTTTTTCGGGGTTGTCAAGGGCTACATAACAAAAGAATAGATTTTGTGAATTGGAAAATAGTTGAAATTTTGGTAAAAAGAATTTGAATATAGAGTTCAGATGCAAAGGCAAATATTTTGTCCAGAACTTATTGATTTAAAAGAAGTTATTATCTCGTCTATAACTGGCTGTCAGTCAAATCAAATAATGTTGATGTTATCGCTGGCAATCGATCGGCATTCTCACAAGAGAGACACTTCTCACTATAATTTCTACAATATATTTGTCAAAAAATCTTTTCAGAAATGTGTATAGATAGATAGATAGATAGATATGAACAGATGACGATATATATGAAAAGACTCAGATAGATAGATAGATAGATAGATAGATAGATAGATAGATAGATAGATAGATAGATAGATAGATATGGGAAGAAGAGAATCGCCTTTGGAGGTTCATTGAAGATTAAGTAAATGTGAATAACCTGGAAATGTTGGAGAGAAAGGCGTTGCCCTGGTTACCAGCCACATTTGGAATTTGCTATTTCCGCACTCAAGACGGTGTTCCTGCACAAAGGTCAGTTTGATGTAGAACTGGAGCAAGAGACATATCCATGGATCATTTAAGTCAATTTGGCTCCCATCAAGCTCTGATTATGCATTTTGCCCTGGGGCCTTTACTGGAAGCGATGTTTCCCGCATCTCATACTGAAGTGTACGAGACCGGAAAGAGGCTCTTTGATGACGTGGTACAATTTACTTATACAGGGCGTCCCTCAAAAATTGGCATAATTTGAAAGAATGTTACGCAAAACATGCTAGAGCGTGTTTGACAGAAGCTGGTCTACCGACTTGAGGTGGTTCGTGTCACATTTGCTGCGCATATCGAACATTTGTGAAATTTTGTGAAATCGGTTATAAAATCGACATCCATTTTAATACCTTGTTCGAATTTTGAGAAATAAATCTTTTATTATTGAACATCAAGCCTATTTTATTTCGTTATCTTGGGAAATTTAGTTACTCAGTAATTCACATTTATTTATGTCAGTTTGGGGGGGGGACATCTAGTTTTGATAGATAGATAGATAAATAGATAGATAGATAGATAGATAGATAGATAGATAGATAGATAGATATGCCTTTCATAACATTTTAACGATCGGTGAGTATTTTGCACCTGAAGATTTCGTGTTTGAATGAAACGCTAAGTCGTGCTACCGACGTGAGATATTATGCCTATTCACTAATACACAAACACACACACACACACACACACACACATATATATATATATATATATATATATATATATATATATATATATATATATATTATGTTTATACGGTCTTTTTATAGATACAAATATTTAAGTAAATGCTCTGTTTATAATAAACAATATTAGTGACATTTACCGGCCTGAATGTCCGAGAAATTTTCATAGAAAATATACGTCCTTCGCCAGTGACTCAGAGTGCTCGATTCATAGAAGAGATTTGCATTATATATATATATATATATAATTTAATTTTTATTTTTATTTTCAAATAAATTCAAAATCACGAAAATATATATTTGATTCATACAATATCCATTATAGCTGATTATATTACGAATTTATTGTTTTGTACATTAGCGTAGACTACTTGACTGTCTATCATCTTCAGTTGTATTTAAACTATTGTCTAGTATTTAATTTTAACATCAACTGCTGCAGTTTTTATTCCTTTCAATAGATCTACTTTGCGTGAATATTGTTTCCCGTTCTTATATACATCTCTTAATGATGGAATACAAATTTGCTATTGGGCCAATACCTGGGGGGACTAACAGCTATTCCATTAATGTGGAATTTTGAAACTTTTTTTTGTTTTTTGGCAAAGTAATTAATTATCTGGTTTGCATAATGTGAAGGAGATTGTCTTGTATGAATATAGTCTTTAGTATAAAATTATTGGCCCTGATCTATACTACACAAAATATATTGCCTTGGGACAGACAATAATTATCGGGACAATATCGTCAAATTTGAATCGAACTTTAATTTTAGTATCTTACGATGGAGTAATGGATAGCGGCTCGGACTGAGGAATCGGAGAACCGGGTTCGAATTCCAGTCGAATTACATTACATTCACTTACATGCTGATACCCTTCGGAAAGGGATGAATCCTCTTCTTCTCCCCTTAGCTATGGGTAAATTAAATAGCAGGGTAGACTGTTCTATAACCTTGGATGGCAACTTGTCTACCGCAGAAAGAAATGGCAACTTACTGCGGGAAAAAATCTGCCTCGTCAGTCATGTATCGAAAGATACATGATCACTTATGCGTGGATCATGATACGAACCTAATATATTAGTCACCGTTCCTCTTGTTGTCGACTAAGTTGTCTTGTTTCGATGAATGGTCAAACCCCTAAATCGTCTATCCAATGTAGCTCTACATTCATCATTGATAATTTTACTTTTCTGAAAACCTATTTTATGTAGTTTCTTTGCCAAATCTACATATTTCCCGTTATGACCAAAGAAAGACGGTTGCTGCTATGCCTTTCTTTAAAATTCTTAAGATTCTCTATATGTCTCTCTGTTTACACTCACAGTAACTTTTCTAAAAAATATTTCCCTTCTTGTCAACAGACTTTTCTTATTCATTACCATTTTGATTCTTTTCAGTTCTCTTTTTGTGATATTCTCAAAGCCAGTCTTTTTTTTTTCATTATCCTGTCAATTTTCAATTCCTTTTCTGAACGTTCTTTGATCTGTCTTCAAATTATACCCAATTTCTAATCTTCTGATCACATTACAAAATAACTAGAAAACTTTTTGCCTCTCTTGAACTTATATTTTTTTTTATATCGGAACGTAAAAGATAAATAACAGTGAATATATTATTATAAATACATATTTACAATATTATCAAGACGGCTCAGTTTACATAATAAAAATCACACCGCCAAATAACGAACACATTTTAACAAAAAACAAATATTTAAGTTGAAATTTGCATAGTAGTTTTAATATAACTAGTTCCTGATAAAGTTACAAACGGCTGATTAATAAGAATTTAATTGGAAAAAATTACTTCTTAAGATAAAAAGTGACATAGATAGATAGATAGATAGATAGATAGATAGATAGATAGATAGATAGATATTGGATAAGAGAGATTAGAAATTATTGTAGAACAATGAGGTAGGAAGAGAAAGAAACAAATAAAAATGATAATTATTAACTGAATGGGCTAGTTGCGTAGTTCGCTAAATAGATAGATATGAACACAGTGATATATATATATATATATATATATATATATATATATATATATATATATATATATATATATATATATATATATATAGTTATAGTTAAACCTGGACAGCCAGACAGACCTACTAAGGTTTCACCTAACCGGATCGTCAGGCCTTCCCTGACGTTCCGCTTAGGTACTTGATAGGTTTGTCTGGCTGTCTAAGTTTAACTAGGTCTGCTCTACTTATTGTATTGAGCACTTTATTTAGTTAGTTGCGTACTTGTATCGGGGTTTTTTCTTTGGGCTTTGGACCTGCATGCTGAACGATTATTTTCGACAGGCGTTCATGGTCTTGGCTCTTTCTTTTTTTTATACCTTTTTTTCCTTCGATATTGATTTGATCATTTGCAAATCAAGAAACCGAAGGTTTTTCGAAACGAGTTTAGTTACTTATATTTATAAGATTACTACTACTAATAATATATATGTGTGTGTGTGTGTGTGTGTGTGTGTGTGTGTGTGTATGTATGTATGCATATTAAATAAACATATTCAAATCTTTAGATGAGACTATACTATAACAAATTTAGAGTGAAAGAGATAATTGGAAATAAAATAAATTGAATAGTCTGATATAAATGTAGGTAGTGTATGAACAGATAGATAGATAGATAGATAGATATCAGTTGACTGCTATAGATAGATAGATAGATAGATAGATAGATAGATATCAGTTGGCTGCGATAGATAGATAGATAGATATCAGTTGACTGCGATAGATATATAGATATCTAGCTAGCTAGCTAGATAGATAGATAGATAGAAAGATAGATAGATAGATAGAAAGATAGATAGATAGATAGATAGATAGATATCAGTTGACTGCGATAGATAGTTTGATAGATAGATAGATAGATAGATAGATAGATAGATAGATAGATAGATATCAGTTGACTGCGATAGATAGATAGATAGATAGATATCAGTTGACTGCGATAGATAGATAGATAGATAGATAGATAGATAGATAGATAGATAGATAGATATCAGTTGACTGCGATAGATAGATAGATATCAGTTGACTGAGATAGATAGATAGATAGATAGATAGATAGATAGATAGATAGATAGATAGATAGATAGATAGATACGAAAGGACAACCAAGTTAAAATAGGGACATAGATATAAATGGGTGTAAGTAGGATTCAAAATAGTATCCTATCAACTGTGGAGATATGACAATGTGGAAAAGCTTTCACAAACAACGCCTTTAGTCACCTTGTGTGTAACCAAAATGTGTTGGAATATTTGAGGAAGGAATGATAAATAAACTGCAAAGTGTTTGCTTGTGTGTGTCTGTGGGGGGGCTCACGCATGTGCGTCCGTCTGTGTATATGTTTGTGTATGTGTGTGCTGAAGCCATTAACGTCAGTGGGATTTGAAATTAGCTCACTCCAAGAGGTTTCTGGGTTTTCTTTTAGTTCTTATACCACATTGGGCTATTACTGTGGTGATCGATTGTGTATGAGCTCTGTCGGAGGTTGACTGCCGAGATCAGTACACTTTCGATATATTTTCTTCTCATTGAATTCTTTTCTCTTCTAATCAGACGGTTAACTAACTATGAGTTTCAAGTGTTGCTATGCAACAGGTGCGTACGGATCTTCATATAGTCTCTTTTTTTTTAGATTTCTAAATGCTTCGTCAATGTATATCATTGGGCATTTTCTGCTATTTATTTTTTATATTCCTGTATTTATTTTGTTGTTGTTGGCACCCAGTTAGGTGCTGATTATATCTTTTATTGTTTTAGAAATGGTGCTGATAAATTTTTGATCACGGTTGGACGAGTCGTTTTCGATGGTAGCCCTCATGGAGTTGCAGGATAGAATTGTGCACCAAGTTTTGTGAGGGTTGTTGGAATATTTATTATCTGTCGAGTTTTCTGTTTTCTTCTGCGGGTGTTTTAGGCTTTGCATTTTGTATTTAGGGAGGCACGGTGGAGTAATGGATAGCGGTTCGGATTGAGGAATCGGAGAACCGAGTTCGAATTCCATTCAAATCCATTACGTTCACTTACGTGCTAATACCCTTGGGAAAGGTATGAATCCTCTTCTTCTCTGGATAAATAACAGGACATACTTGGATGGCAACTGGTCTACCGCAGAAAGAAACGGCAACAACTGCCGAAAAAAACGGCAACAACTTATCAAGGGAAAAATCTGCCTCGTCAGTCATGTATCGAAAGATACATGATCGCCTACGCGTGTAGCACGCGTAACACATAATTTACTGACTGATTTTGTATTATACAGGATATAATTCGAGTCTTGGTGGATATTGAAAGTATTTTCGATGTATTATTCCCTGGACACGAATTGAGTGCTACAGATTCTACAAGGTCTTCAGCAAAAGTGTATGAATGCTCCGGATTTTATTGTATTGTTATAATGGGAGTAGAAGTGTATAAGATCTTTTTTATTTACATTATTCGGACTATTGCCCTCATCTTTGTTGCCATATTTATTACAACGTTTCGACCGTTGTACGCTCCGGCCTTCTTCAGGTGGTTGGAATGTCGAACTGAATCCTCACTGGGGTAGACTGTTCTAGTTCCACGTGCTATGTTTAATCGATGTCAGTTATCAGTTATCTCCTGTTAATTTCCATCTGGAAGTTCTCCCCTGCCTTAACCGGGTATTGAACTCACATGCTTTGGGTCCTGTCACTGGATCTAACTAACGCCTTTATTCACTGTGCCGTGTGTCCTTGAGACATTCCAACCACCTGAATAAGGCCGGAGCGTATAACGGCCGAAACGTTGTAATAAATATGGCGACAAAGATGAGGACAATAGTCCGAATAATGAAAATAGTGTACATAATACCTCATCTCAGAAATATAGACAGATACTGGAGATCTTTTTTATTTGTTGGATAGACTTTTAGGTGTATATCGTCATGCCTTAAGTATAAATACATTGAAATTGATGTATCTTGATGCAGAATCGTGATAGACGTGTCTTTCTTGTAAAAGAAAGAAGGTTTATCATGGTAGATTCGCAAAGCATTAATAGAATGTTTAAGCCTGACGGGAGTTTTCCTTATTTCAAACCTGTTCCGAACGAAGTTTAGTTTAGCAAACCTTTCGAGAGTTTAGCGAATTATTCATGGACAGATCGTTTAATTCTCTAGTCTTGCAAGCATTAGTTTATTTTGCATTTGCCACTCTTTCAATGATACCCTGAACTAAAATGTGTTTCATCTAATCAACGTCTTCTTTCAATCACTAAAACTAATAGTCCCTCACTCGCATTGAGGTCTTATGCCAAACCTGGTTAGAATTAAGAAAATTTGTTCGGGAAACAAGTTCTATGCATATCTCCAATTCATTCATATTTGAGCAAGTCATTTTTAGAATAGGCCTCATATAGCATCCCACGTCTCTTTAGCTACGAACAAATCGCTTGATATTAATGACCATTTAATTATTCCAGACTAGCCAGCCGTCTCCTTACTGGCTATTATTTAGAGCCAACCAACTTCCCACTTAAGCCAGGGTCACTTGCTCCCTACTGTTGAGTCAGACCACCCACACACTTTGTCAGTGCTCAGGATTATAAAACATTAAAAATGTGCTATGTATTTTTAAAAATGCAGACAATGGTGCAGCATATTACAAAACGCCTCATAAAATATACATACAATAGGTCTTTTCTGTCGAACAGTAAATGAATTTCTGGCCACTGATAATGTTTGGGTGCCTGGTTTTCAATGCATTTCTGTGGGGAAAACTTCAGCAATCCATTTACGTTAAAAGTGCTGAAAAGTTCCTATGATCGATATACTTTGCCGGATTCTTATAAAATCAAATGGAAAGAATTAATAAAGGAAATTGGAGTTTGATTTAATCATTTACAGCTGAATATGATTTGGTATTTGCTGAGCTGGGCTTTAAGGTCAAATGCAACACGTGGTCGAAATCTTAAAGACATTTACAACTGAGTAAATGCTTACTAATTATCTCAAATGAAAACAGCTTTATTTGGTTTTGTTAAGAATTTATAGATATGCGCTGAGCGAATACTTCCTGCACACATTCATTTTGAGATAATGGGCTTGATAAGCACATCATAACTATTGTGGCTGAAAAAAAATGTTCACATTTTCTGTAAAGAAGGTTATCACTGACAAAACAATCGTTATATTAACTTACTTCGACATTTCTAGTAAGAAATGACACGTTTTACTCTATAAGGGCAGTCAGTCAGTTATGCGCCATGCGTGATACCCCTTAGGCGATCATGTATCTTCCGATCTTCTGATACATGACTGACGAGGCAATTTTTTTTCCCGTAATCTTTTTGGCTATTTCATTCTGCTAGGCTCGACGATTCCTCAATCCGAACCGCTCTCCATGCCTCCCTGCTATTTACCCATATCTGGGTGAGGGAAAGAAGAAGAGAATTCTGAACTTTACGAAGGTTATTATCACGTAAATTAATGTAATGGATTCGACTGGAATTCGAACCCGGCTCGCCGATTCCTCAATCCGAACCGCTCTCCATTACTCCACCGTGCCTCCCCTGCTATACTTTTTATATAAGCATAAAAATTGTTCGTGGGAGGCGATCCCATCGTGCGTCAGCGTTGGACTAAACCTGTTGAGGTAAATCCCGACGCTCTCGATGCTTGTGCGAGCACGAAGCCAAAAGTCATCGTGTTTGCGCCTACTAGCCCTGTTTATTTGTTTATCATGATGCTGTCTTTCAAGGATGATTTTATTTTTTTCAATTTAATTGCGTGTCTGGGTGTATAGGTTGTGTGCATGTTTTTAAAGTTAGAGAGATGTTTTATTTTCTGAACACAGCGCATTGTGGCTGCTTTCGGAGTTAATATTATTTTTTAAAAAAAGAAAAAGAAAAAGCCAACACTCAATAATATTAACTACGAACTTGATAATGGCTAAAAGTACAGCCGAAAGCGCTCTGAATTATAGAAGATTTGGGCAGTGTCGGCACACACCGTGTCCCAAAAATATCACTTGTTCGAACACTAAAAAGCTTAATCGTAGTACCTTGTGTAGCGTTTTTAATGAAGCATGCATAAATGAAGGATTGCTGCCTATATACATAATTATACATATATATATATATATATATATATATATATGTTTCATCTATTAATTTTATTTTTTATTTATTTACTATTATTACTATTATTTTATTATTATTATTATCATGATCATTTTTATTATTATTAGTTATATATTCTTTTGTTATATATATATATATATATATATATATATATATATATATATGTTTTAATAATATATATTTTTCTTATAAGTATATTATAATTTTGTTTATTATCATTAGTGTTATGTGATGATGATTATATGATGATGATGATGATCCTCCTTTTGTGAGACTTATTTGACACATTGTTGTAACTCTGTTGTAAGTTTAACCTTCCTATCTCTTTACTTTCTCTTACCCGTTATATTAACTCTTTTTTCTGTTCTCTCGCTTCATAATGTAAGCCCCCAAAGAAAACTTTTGTAGGTCAATTTATTTTTGCTATTGTTTCATTTTTTTCTATGTTTCTATTTCTTATTTTTTTTATCTTTGTGTATCTGTCTGGGATATATTGATTCCATTTCATAATATGTAGTCTGTCTGATGAGATGAGTATACTTATATATGTATATATATGAAATAAATTTATTACTGACTATGGATTTATAAGGTCTTTTCCTAATTATATATATATATATATATATATATATATATATATATATATATATATATATATATATATATATATATATATATATATATATATCCGGGTTCGATTCTCGGTAGTGGATGCGCACTGCTGATGAGTGCTTTCTGCATTCTGTTGAGGATTCGAAGCTCGACGCATTACTATAAAATACATATATTATAATATATATTAAATATATATATCTTGTGTATCATTTTTCGGGTAGCTGTCTACCACCCCAGACGAGAGACTGCTCTCGCCATAGCATTGTCTCGGTTCCTCTCCGCCCGAAGGCAGAGAGTTCGACCGGCACAGCTGTAGATGAATCTCCTACTAATTACCAAAGCAAGGTTATTTACCTTACCTCCCTGCGAGGCAATATGTGGCACCAGGCCGTTTATTAATGCGGGTTAAAGCAAAAATTCCCCATAGACCTCGTATACCCGGAGTCGGGTAGATGTCTACCATCCCAGACGAGAGACTGCTCTCGCCATAGCATTGTCTGGGTTCCTCTCCGCCCGAAGGCAGAAAGTTCGACCATCACAGCTGGAGACGAATCTCCAACTAATTGCCGAAACAACTTTATTTACCTCACCACCCCGCGACACAGGATGTGGAACAAGGCTATTTTTAATGCGGGAATAACGGAGCCCGTAGACTCGGGCAAAAATTCCCCGTAGACCCCGTATACACGGGGTCGGGTAGCTGTCTACCATCCCAGACGAGACACTGCCCTTCGGTATAGCCTCGTCTGTGTTCCTCTCTGCCGAAGCAACGATATTTATCTTACCTGCCCGCGAGGCACAAATAACGTGCCCGTGTATAATCGTTAGTTATTCCTTTTTTTCTCGTGTAATTATTGCATTGCACCCCGCTTTGCACAAAGCCGACAATGATACGCTCCCCTATGGAAAAATTAACCCACCAGTACAATTGACCATAGAGATACAAGTAAGATCTTTTTTACCTTGCTCTTCTTGTTTCATTAAACTGCAGACTGAGATGTGATACAATTTATAATCGATGTATACATCTCATATTAAAATAACTGTTAGATTTGATAACATCAAAGAATGAATATTTTTGTAATCAACTATAATATATTTGGTAATAATTGTTTTAACAAAGGATTTCTTATTTTAGGAATTCTTTCTAAAAGCAAATTTATTTTTCCAAATATTTTAAACATTTCTATATATTACCAAATATTTTAAACATTTCTATATATTACCAAATATTTTAAACAATTCTATATATGATGATTATCAGATTTTTGACAGACTTCGCAGTTTAAAGAATTTAATGAATTAGAAAATTTTAGAATCGAATAAAAAGATAATGTCTCTAAGCGTTTTAGTTTTTGCGTTATTAAATTATTGTTTGAGATTCATGGCGCAGCGTAAAAGAAAATGACATTAGTCTAGCGAGGCTAAAAAATAGAAATCTTTCTGTCAATTTATGTCGAAAAACCAGTGAAATAAACCAGGAGACTGTAATTTTCTCTTAGATCTTTTACACGATTTAAAAGAATACATTTTCAATAATCTGCTTTGTTTATGAATCATGTATTTTCTTTTGAATGTTGAGATTGTTTTCGACTCAGCTTCGAATAAATTGCGCCACGTCTCTGGAATTCTTTCTAGCTGTTCGTACAAGGTAGGTAGCCTATCACTGTCTGGTTCAGGCGACTTAGAGAGGAGAACACTCAAAGTAACAAGTACGTGTACACAATCTTATATCCGAAATCTTTAAGGTCATTTTTTTAATCATTTCACCCCAAGCAAGGCGAGAATGCCACTAGCACGCAGAGGGTTCAAGAGATTGAAAGAGAGAGAGAAACTGAGTATAGCGAGGAAAGGACAAAAGATGAACGGGATTCAAGAGGATTGAAGATGGACATTGGCGTTGCATTTCAATATACGTTTCTGTGTTCAATAAATAATATTGCAGCTAAAATGGATGAATACTCACACCATGAGAGATATAAAAAAAAGACTACAGTTATTATTACAGTTTATTTCTAGAGTAATATACTGATAAATGATATAGATGGACAAGACCATAAGTAAAGAATAGGTTTTATTTATTTCGGACAGAAATGCCTTGCGTAACTTCAAAATGAATAGCATCAGACGATAAACTAAAAATATATGTCACGCTTTCGTGCCTCTCTGTCGTTCATTAAAATATGCCTTTTTTCCTCAAAATTGTCAATTACCCAACAGAAGCGTATGTGTTTTGTTTATTAATCATGTATTTTCTTTTGAATGTTGAAATTGTTTTCGACTCAGCTTCGAATAAATTGCGCCACGTCTCTGGAATTCTTTCTAGCTGTTCGTACAAGGTAGGTAGCCTATCACTGTCTGGTTCAGGCGACTTAGAGAGGAGAACACTCAAAGTAACAAGTACGTGTACACAATCTTATATCCGAAATCTTTAAGGTCATTTTTTTAATCATTTCACCCCAAGCAAGGTGAGAATGCCACTAGCACGCAGAGGGTTCAATAGAGTGAAAGAGAGAGAGAGAGAGAAACTGAGTATAGCGAGGAAAAGACAAAAGATGAACGGGATTCAAGAGGATTGAAGATGGACATTGGCGTTGCATTTCAATATACGTTTTGGTGTTCAATAAACAATATTGCAGCAAAAACATATGAATACTCACACCACGTGGAATAAAAAAAAAAGACTACATATGTAGCCCGTCTGCCTCTTTTTCGATCAATACTGTCACTTACCCTACAGAAGGCTAAGATAGTTTCCAAATAGTGAGGTAAAGAAAAACTACAGACAATATGTATTGTAGTTTATTTTGTGATATGTAGTGTTTTTCTATTGTTCTTAGTTTATGATTATCACTTTCGCTATGAAATTTAAGAAACTTGTCTTCTGTTTCTTTAAACCATACAGAGTAGTTGTTCCAAAACCATATTCCTCAGTCAGACGTCGAACAGGAACACTGTCATCAAGCTTCTGCAAAACATTTTATTTTTGATGTTATTGATAACGAAAGACGCTTACTTTTCTTTTTCTCACTGTTACCCTTCAGAAGGGCATCTGCAGTTCTTTTTGACATTTTCAATTTATAAAGTGACAAAAATTACGAAAAGAAAAAAGAATCAGCGAACAACACACTCACGTCTACCCAATACGAACGTTTGACAACAAATACCGTTTGGTGGGCTCAGGTCGCTCAACTAGACTTGGTGGGTGGTGGGCGAAATCGAACTGAACATGAAACCTGTTGGCACGTCATAACTTTTGGCGTGGCTCATGTAGGTAAGTTTCTTTTTGCGTCAAACACCACACACACAAAAAAAAAACATTCGGTTTTTAGAGTTTTCCGGTTTTCAGATGTTCGGATATGCGACTGTCAACCTGTAGTATTAATTTGGTATGAAATAGAACCATATTAAAGTATCACATTCACATATTAATTGAAAATGCATTGAAAGAGCTTTGAGGAATCCCTAATTAAAAAAAAAATCTGTTTATACACTAACCTAAATAAACTTTCAGTGTCCTTAAAAACATTGATTTTTGTTTTCTTCTCCCCACCCACCTCCTTCACTACAATCTGGTTCATGTTAGAGGTTTGTTGATATTCTCATCAAATTTTCTCTTCAGCCTTTGTCTGTAGACAATGTTGCATGCCACTGATACACTTTCTTCAGTTAGAGCCAAACAATTTTTTTCACAATCACCTTCCATAAACAAAATGGGGAGATATAAAAAATTAACAATTTTAGCTTGACATGTTTCACCAGTAACCTGGCATCAAACAAAAAATCTACATCAACCATAATTGCAGAAACCAAAATCTACATCAACCATAATTGTTTGAATGCTTAATTATAAAGTTTAATTTTTATAGAAATATTTTGCTAATATCACTCCTTTTTTTTTTCTCTCTCACAATGTTTTGGTATTAATTTGTTATGAAATAGAACCATATTAAAGTGACATGTTCATGTATTAATTGAAGATGCATTGGAAGTGCTTTGAGAAGTCCCTAATTCTTATATATATTTTCCTTATATGTAATCTTTCTCTCTCTCTCTTCCTTTGCCTGGAACAAAGCCAGGTGTTTCCAATGCCAGCTACATTCATGGTTGAGGTGGAGTTACAAGTTCTCTTATGCAAGGATTTTGAATTAGACACACAAAATAAGAGAGGGTGGGGGTGTTGCAAGAAACCAAGGAGTGCTGACATTTACCACAAAATGCTTATCTGAATTTCTATCTATTTTATTCACTTGATGCTCTTCTCTCGGTGTGTTTGGTGAATGCTTGTAAATTTGTGTGCCTCGTTGTCTTTAAAATTTGCATTATTTTTTGTGCGTATTATCAATACAATACATTTCCATACAGATTGTATTTCATCATGTGTAGTTCCCTCCACCTTTATTATTATTTTTTACATAATATACACTATTTACATTGTTCGAACTGCGGCCAGGTAATGAACTGGCAAGTCCTTTGCGTCAATTCACTGGATTACTTCAACCAACGCCAGAGACACAAGGTCCAGTGAATAAAAACAGAGGTTAACAAAAATATGGAGAGTTTAGTTACTAAAGAGAAATAACCAAAACTGAGATATCCAGAAGAGGCATGACATGTGGAACAAGAACAATCTACCCTGGTTGACGAAATAAACGGTTCGGTTCGAAATTCCAATCACCTGAAGAAGGGCGCAGCGTACAATGAACGAAACGTCGTGAATATGACAGCAAAGATGAAGACAACAGGCCGAACAATGTAAATAGTGTAAATAGTTACAAATGCCTCATATCAGAAATAGAGGCAGACATAAAAATGCAGTTTGCATAAAAGCATTTATCACTGTCTTTTCTTCTTTTTTTAAAATTTTTTTTAATACAAGGTTTTACTGTAAAAAGGCGGTAATTATACTCAAATATGAATTTTTTCAACATTTTCCAGCAAAATTGTTTTAAAAAAATGTATGATCAATAATGAAAAATAAAAATCAGGCTGAAGTTTTTTTGTTTTTTTTGTTTTTTTTGTTTTTTGTTTTTTGTTTTTTTGTTTTTTTGTTTTTTGTTGTTTTTTTTTGTTTTTTTTTCCTTGTCGTTTTTTATGAGAAAATAAAATTTTAGTTCTTTATAAACGCAGGTTTGGGATATATTTGACCACTTAAGATGAGAGGAATTAACGTAATTACATTAAACTCTTGGACAGATTTGAGGAAACGGGCAGCACAAATGTATGAGAAATCAGTTTCGTATTTAATACAGTTATTACTATTAATGAGATTTGTGAACATTTTACTTTTTTTTCATAAATAAGGTTCAGTTTATTGGTTGAAGTACGCAAGACAGATTGCAAATTCAAATCTGTTATCTAAGACGTATTTTTTTTATTTTCTTAAAAAAAAATTAAATCAATACTAAATGCATATGGTTTCTCTCTTTGTTCTCTGTTTTGGAAAAAGTATATAATTTGGTGCAACATATAACAAAAAAAAAATACCAACATTTCCTTAATGAATCCGCATAAATTAAACAGGTGCGCTGCATGCAGCCCACGCACCGTTGTTTTCCGACCCTCGGTCATAAGGATTACCAAGAGGGTTAAAAAAAAAACTGAAATCTCGAATCCAAAACCTGCAACCACTTCCCCATAGATAAAACTTTACTAATCTCGAGCTGCTCTGTCACTCTATGAGGAATGTTCAGGCGATCTACATCCATTACTTCCAGCAGTTCAGACCTTCACATCTAGGACTAGCTATGCCACATAGGCGGCATCCAATCATATTCCAGCTCTTTGTACTCCGTTTGGTAAGAAGATTCCACCCAGACAGCTTCATCTCCAGAAATGTCACTTTCTGGGCCAGACTTCCAAGAGAATGCTTAGCCGACCACAACAAAATTAATTATCCTACATTTCCTCATAATATTTACGTCTTCATCCTCCCTTTACACCCTTAGAACTATCTCATTCAGTAACACTCTACCTTGAACGTCTTATGGGTCTTATATTAGTAACACTCTACCTTGAGTGTCTCTTGGATCTTTTATTAGATGAACAGTAGTATAAAAAAATAAAAACCTTGCAAACCATTTTCAAACGCGCGATGATTCTCATTTCTTCTTCATAAAATCCGCGACAAAATCGCCTTTTTATCCTTAAAAATCGCCATTTTTTTCTTAATGTAAAATAATACCGAAAAATATAATTTTGCAGATTAGAAACCTGTATCCTTTGATCACAACTGTTACAAAACGATCCGAAGCGACGTTTTTACTGAAATTATTTAATGAAACTAATCGCTAATGCGTTAGAAATGGTTATTTCAAAAGTAGATATAAATATATGAACAAAAATATAAAACAAAGGTGTATAGGAGCAAGGAGAAGAAAAATTGCTCGCCGAGAAATTGATGAATAAAATAACAGCTAAGAAGTAAAAAAAAAAATGGGTAACCAGTTATAGATCCTCCCTCTTCAGAAGTCAAACGAGGACAAAAATACAGTGGGGGAAACAAATATTCGTACACATTGAAATTTTTAATTTATTGTATTTCCATCTAATGAATAAACATATTTGTCATATAATTAACTGTACACAGATACATAATAACTAAATATACACAGAAAACAGAAGAAAATGATTTATGATAAATCACATTTATCCATTTTAATGGTTGAAAAAAGTAATCGTACAATAAAAAAAGAATACATAATCTTCATTTAATACTTTGTATAATGGCCATTATTCACTTCTATAGCAACCAAACTCTTCTTGTAAGTTCCCAATTAATGATTTGCAAGTTTTAGTTGGTATTTTGTTCCATTCTTCTTCGCATATGTTCTTCAGATCCGGGATGTTTGTTGGAACTCTCGGTTGGATTTGAATTTTCAAATAACGCCACAGATTCTCGATTGGGTTAAAATCTGGGGAATAACTTAGCCATTTCACGATATTTACATTATTTTTAGCAAATTTTGGAGTGTGTTGATGTTAAATATTTTGTTGGAAGATCCAGTCAGGAGGAAGTTCTAGATTTTCAACCCAAATCATTAAATTTGCTTCCAAAATGTTTTGATATGCTGTGGCATTCATTCTACCATCTATTACTGATGTTGCCAGTACCGTTTGCAGAAAGGTATCCCATAACCATGATGCTGCCACCACCAGATTTCACTGTTGTTCTTTTGTTTGAAGGCAGCGCCATGTTTCCTCCATGCATGATTTCTAGAATTACATCTAAACAACTCAATGTTATTTTCCTATGTCCATAATATTCTTTCCCAGTACAATCTTTCCTTATCCTTATGTTCACGAACGTATTTCAGCCTGGCATCTCTGTGTCTTTTCAATAGCTGTAGAGTTTCCTAGGAGATCTTGACTTCAGTTTGTTCCTATAAATTTCATTGCTTATTGTCCGTTTAGTGACCTAGATTCCTGATGAAAGTAAATCATCCTGCAACTCTTGACGAGTAACCATTGGATTCTGTTTAATTTGAAGCATTAGTTTCCGCGAAGATCTTGAAGAAATCTTCCGTACATCATCTGTTCTTTTTTGGTTTTCAACAGTTTTTTATACCTTGCAGTGAATGACTTATGGTAGGAAATGGAATATTCAGGTTGTCTGAGAGTTTCCTGCAATTTTTGCCTTCTTTCCACAGCTGAACAATTAGTTCTTCTTTACGAATGTGTCAACTCTTAACTCTTGCCATGATAAATTTCTTGCACGAATATCAATTACAGAATGTTCTGTTTGTATTTTTAGGCTAAAAATAACTACTGATAACATTATTGGAATATTCTACAAGGTCACCAAAAATTTCTGTCCGTTTTTTGATTAGTCATTGAATGAAGTTGAAATATATACGAAATGCATGTAGCAATTGTTTTCAAATTCGGACAGCCGGAAGTAGGAACATCAGACGTTATCAAAAACACGCGCACCGTGCCCGTCCATCAGTTATAAGTCGGACAGCTGTGAGAAGGATGGAAGTGTCTAGAGATCTCGTTCGGAGCTGTTTGCTTTACGACTTCAAAGTGGGCTTATCAGCAGCTGCATCAAGTCGCCGCATGTGTCAAGCGTTTAGGGATAGTCCTGTGGATGAACGTACTGCAAGGCGTTTGTTTCGAAAATTCAAGTCGGGAGATTTGCAGTGGACGACCTCAGGTCTTGAATGACGGAGTCCGGAAGGCGGCATTGAAGAGGACAGTAGTCTAACGTGTGGTGAACTTGCAAGACTGTTCAACGTTTCCGATGAAACAGTTAGACTTCACCTGCACCGCCTAGGTAAGACGTACAAACTGAGCAAGTGGGTTCCGCAAACGCTGTCTGCGTATCGCTGCTTTCTCGCCACCGTACCGCATCCTTATTCAATCGAGTGCTTACCAGTGATAAAAAGTGGGTTCTGTACGAAACTCCTCAGGATGCTGTGCCTCACACCGCAAGACCGCCTATGCACCCATGCAAGATTATGCTTTGTGTCTGGTGGACAGGTCATCAAGTGGTTCATTATGAACTGCTACCAACAGGCCAAACGGTCACTGGAGACCTATACTCGCAGCAATTGAAACGTGTGCAACAGGCATTGCGCCAGAAGGAGCCAGCACTGGTGAATCCATGACAACGCCAGGCCAGATGTCGCGCGAATGGTCAGGGATACCATTTAGCAACTTGGGTGGGAGACTTTGTGCCATCCACCTTATTCGCTTGACCTTGCGCCATCCGATTACCACCTCTTCCACTCCCTGGATAATCATCTTCGTGGGAAATCCTTCACCAATGAAACAGACTTGCGCAAAGCCCTCACGGACTTATTTGCGTCAAAACACCCCGGGTTCTACTGCAAGGGCATTGAACAGCTGGAGACACGTTGACAGAAGGTGCTGGATGCCGATGGCGATTACTTCGAAGACTAAATATAAGTTATACATACTGTGAAGCGTTTTCTTTTCTTCCTTTAAAAACTTTTTTGGTTACCTTGTAGAATATTCCACTTGAATAATCTAGAGTATTAAAGCAATTTAAGTTTTAAAATCCCAAATTGGTACATATGTTTTTCACCCATTAAAATGGATAAATGGGATTTATTTCTATTAAATAGTTTTTTTCTATTTTCTATGCATATTTAGTTATTATGTATCTTTTTACAGTTAATTATATGAAAAGTACGTTTATTCATTAGTTGAGAATACAATAAATTAAAAAATTGTATGTGTACGAATATTTGCCCCCACCACCACTATATGTGCACAGTAACTAAAATAAAGGAAAATTAAAGGTGTAAATTATTAATACCAAACAGTTTAATTTACAGACAGGTTACGTTTAAACTCAGCAGCCATTTCTTTTGTTTGCAGAGGGAAGGTTGCTTGGACTTCATATAAATAGTCTGAAGAATCCTTAGTTATGCTTTACTAATTATTGTGAAATTCCCTGGAAAAGGACGAGGCGTAAATCGGATTATTTGTTAAGTGTTTAGCAATAGCAAAAGCAGATATATTCACAAACATATGCAAATTTTCACGCGGCACTAAACGTTTTCTATATAATTTTATAATGTCACTTTTTAAACCATTAATAAAATGTTACACTCCTACAGTTTAGTTAAAAGCTAAATGTTTATAATACAATCTAACGACAAACACAGGACGAACGTTTGTTAGTTATATGCGGTGTTTTGTTAAACCATTTTTTAAAATTACTCATAAGTCCTAGTTGGTATCTACTCCATCCCACTACTCTCCTGACTCAGTGTGTGTGGCGTTGCGCAGTTGTATCTCAGTTGTTATGGGAGGCAGATGTCGTTGTGAGCTTCTTCGGGATGTCATGTCACCCCCACCTGAATAACGAAGGTATGTTTTCATGACTTATATTTTTGTTATATATATATATATATATATATATATATATATATATATAAGAAATTGTTAGGAGGATTTGAGATAATCATAATTAAGTAATTCATCGAGTTTTAGAAGAAACCTCAACAGAATGCAGAAAGCACTGGACGGCCGTTTCGTCCTATATTTGGGACTCATCAGCAGTGCGCATCCACTACCAGTAATTAAGCAAACGTCACACCAACTGTGCAACGGGCCCCAGTGACGAAGAGGTTACGAATTAAACTCGACATAGGAACAAATATAGGACGAAACGGCCGTCCAGTGCTTTCTGCATTCTGTTGAGGTTTTTTCTAAAAACTCGATGAATTACTTAATTATGATTATCTCAAATCCTCCTAACAATTTCTTGTATATCCTTGCTTGAACCGGCTTCTAATGCTCTGGATGGAGCGGCTTGGTGATAGTAGTCGTGTCTCTCGGGGGCACAATCCTTGGTTAAAGGAACTTGGATGAGTTCCAGGGCGGAATATGTGAATGAGCGGCGCTATGTCGAGTTTAATTCGTTACCTCTTCGTCACCGGGACCCGTGGTACAGTTGGTATGACGTTTGCTTAATAACGTAACTGTCCAGGTTTCAATTTATGATAGTGGATGCGCACTGCTGATGAGTCCCAAATATAAGACGAAACGGCTGTCCAGTGCTTTCTGCATTCTGTTGAGGTTTCTTCTAAAACTCGATGAATTACTTAATTATGAATATATATGTAAGGTTGTATGTTTTCTATTTAAATTGAATTAATAATTGCTCTGACTTGACATTGAGCTCTCTGGATTACATCCTCCTTGGGATTACCAAACTTTTCATTATATATATTACAAACAGTTAATCATACCTTGAATCAATTCGCGATATTAATGCAATTATTGGCGAAATCCCTATATATATATATGCACAGTACTTATAAGAAGCGCTCAATATCAGTGATAGAGCTAACATATTCAGTTGTATGGATATGACCCTGGGTTTCACGCTTTTGGTGATTGCAAAAGCGTGAAACCCAGGGTCACAAAGTCATATCCATTCAGCTGAATATATATATATATATATATATATATATATATATATATATATATATATATGTTTCCTAACAATTTTTAACCCCCCCCCCCCAATGCAAGGCGATAATGGTGCAAAGATGCAAAGGATTTACTAGGTGTGGAAGTGAATGGGAAGATTTTAGTAAGGAGAGGGAACATTAAAAGAATAGGTATCAAGAAGACAGAAGATGGTGCTTGATGTTTCATTTAAATTTTTGAAGACAGTAGGTGACAATGAAACAATAAACCGGAAGTGAGTTGCAGAGGGGTAAATTGCGAGAAAATAAACTATTAGAATAGAACTTCCTGTTAAGCGATGAGACTTATTTGCGAATCTAGTAGCACGCTTAAATTCATGCGGTTGAAGAGCCAAAAAAGAGAACAAGACTTATTTTGAAAAATACAAAAATGTGGCACAAGACCAAAAGCGGCGATAGGGAAAGGCTGATCTTCAATCTGCCTTATCTTAAACTTAGCTAGCCACCATTACTGACCCAAACATACTACAGTATTCCTTTACACCAAAATAACATATTCTTACTACAGCCACCATAATACATCAAAGTCTCTATGTGGTAAGTAGGTGAGCGATATTTATTTGTTATATTTACAAAATGTGACACAGGGCCAAAATAGTGAATGAGGGAAAAGGACAGTTTTCATCTGTCTTAACTTTAAGCTTAACTAGACACAACCACTGACCCAATCATACAAACAATATTCATAACACCAAAACAACACATTCTTACTTACCTTTCTTACTACATCCACCATAATACCTCATTGTCTCTATGAAAATACTAACTAGTCCCCATATTGTCTGTGGGGAAGGGAATAAAACAGCAATTTAAAAACTAGCCCCAATGAGTATTTACAATATAAAAACAAAACTATTTACAAGAAACCAAGTAGAACCTCCTTAGAACAACTACCATGAAAATATTTATAGAAAAGACAGAGGGATGTCAGCGTCACAGCGGTGGGAAAGTGAGTAAAAGTCGAGATGCCCGGTCAAGACCTTCTTTTTGTCGAGAATCACAAGGTATCTAACAGGAGACTAGATGTGACAACAATATTCAATGCAGGAACGAAGGGTAGATTTATAAACATGCAAGATGGATTCGGACGAGAAAAATTATTTATTGAGATTTTCTCTCTTAATCAGGTTTACTTTCTGATCCGCTTGCACGGCAGCATTCTGTGTCAAACAGATATTCTCTACTAATGGTTTTTATTCGAAAATATTTAAAGTCTCGAGTAGATTCTGTTCGGAAGTAAATTCCAGCTTCCTTGCTGATTTCAATTTGTTCCCGCAAAGTCTCGCATTCTTACATTCATCTCTGTTTCTTCCATTTTTTCTAGAAGTCTTTCTGGCAATTATCCAAGTATTCCAGAAATGATAGGTTCAAGCTTCCCGATTATATTCCACACTTTCTTAAATGTAGATATCGCCGTTGAATAAAGTTGCAGTTGGCCTAATGGTTGTGAGTTCAATCTCACAATCAGGCAGTGGAATCCAACAGAGCTTACGGCCACCTCCCGTTGAATGATCACTGAAGTTAAGTAACGTCGAGTCAGGTCAGTGCCTAGAAGGGTGACTACTTGGAAATATCACGCGCATTATGTGCGGTGGCTTATGGATTGTTAGTCGGCGAGTCGTATTCTAATAACTTTGGGTTCGCTATATTCGCTTGAGAAACGTATGGATCCAGCTATTCGCCCTCAGCTAGGGGTTAATTAGTAAGATTTGTTTCGCTAAAACACTATTATCTTAAAAAATAACATTACAATATAAAAATAATTTTTTTCCTGGCTTTTAATAACATTTAAAGGGTTGATAAACCGTCGAAAACGAATCAATAAATCTAGCTGAACGAGCAGAAATGTTATCGCAACAATGCATAAGGAAAGGGACAAAATAAAATAAGCAAGCCTGCCAACTTCTCCCGCTCATGAACAGAGAGGCACGATACATCAGCCCCGAGCGGTCATGGTCAAAGGGTTATGGCGAAGCAACTGGCAAGAAAATGTGTGGTACAGCACAGGATATTTACTGTATCTTACTCCACCTAAAACAAAACATGTAGATGCTAACACCGCCAAACAGTTAAGATAAGACGCCATGAGGCTTATAACTGGCGTAGCATCAGAGCCTTCTGTTGTTATTATTGGCAATTCTGTTTCTCTTTTCAAGTATCCTTCACACAACCACGAATGCGTTTTTAGCATCAGCGTCTTTCTTTGCGATATTTTCATCACGTCAGTGTTTCGATTTTAATTGGCTTCTTGAAAAGGAGAATCCATTTTTCGCAATCACACACAAGTTAAAATAAATTCTTTCTTTCTTTCACCAAAATCAGTTTTCTTTCATGTCTCGTCGCCAGCGGCAAGAATATTGTTGTGTAAAGATGAAAGCTCTCAGAAAAGGATAGAAGGAAATATAGAATTCTTTTTTAAATCCACATTTTCACTGTTTTCATGTACACAAAATAATTACTAAAAGTCCCCTTTTCCCTCAAGAGTCGCTTTTTTTATCCCAGTTGAGGAAAGGTACAACAGTTTCTAATTTTCCTCCAGTCATTTACAGAAATCTTAAAGAAAATCAAAAACAAAGAATTCACCGTGAAAACTTTTGTTCAAACTTGCACATCACGGAATTAGCGCTGCTAAACGTTTACGCATGCGTTGCTTTTTTTTGTTTGTTTTTGGGTTGTTGTTTTTTTGTTTTTTATACGCTTGAAGGGACTGGTCGATGAAGTTTGTTAAAAGTAAAATGAAGTTCTACAAATTAAAAAAACAAAGTCTTTTTGAAATTAAGGGTGTTTTTCGTTACTCATTCCATATTCTTATTTTGGTACATTTCAGCACAACGTTCGTAAGTAATAACAGAGAAGTTATAAAAGAAATACCAATAATAAATGACTACTAAGATATTAGTACTAAGATATTAGTAATTACATTTTCCCATAAAAGTTATAAAAACAAATGTAAGTTAAATTTATTTAAATATTATTCATAAAAAATTAAATCATCTTCATTTTTAACGACTTGGAAGGCACATTTTTCGATTTTTTAATCATTTTTCCCCAAGTAAGGCATTAAAGCCACTAAGAAGCGATGGTTTACAGAGTGTAAGAAAATATGATAAAAAAAACAATTAAGGAGAGAGAACAATAAAAGAATAGAAATTAAGAAGATAAATAATAATGATTGACATTGCATTTAACATTTTTGAACGTCAAAGTTGACTGCAAAGCAAGAATCCGGAAGTGAGTTTCACAAGTGAAAAGGACGAGGAAGAAACTGTTGGAATAGAACTTACGGTTACATCTATCGATTACAACTGTAATATAAAGAGACCTTGTGATCAATCTAGTAATGCACTTAAATTCATAAATTCTACGTACTATAGAGGAAAGTTCATCAGAATAATAACCATGGAATTATTTATAAAATGACACTGGGAAGCTATGTTACGGCGGTGAGAAACTGACTGAAGTCGAGATGCCAGAACAGAACCAATAACATTGCAGAGTTTTATTTTTTATTTTCTCAAAAACCTCTAAATACGTAGCAGAAACACCAGACCAGATGTGGTAGCAATATTTAATGCATGGGCGAATGGTAGACATATTAATGTGTAAGACACGGTGAACTAACATTCCTGGCAGTAGACCTAAAAATTGGTTCCAACCACAGAAACAAAAGCTTTCATTAAAGATTCCATTCTTTAAAGATTTTTTCTCCACAATATTTTAACAGACACTTTTCAACTTCTTTATTTTATAATGTTCTCTCATTTATTTGATGATTCCTTGATCGAAACTGGACCTGTTAAATCGAGTGAGTGTCGGGAATGTACCTCCGCCCCCTACAGATCTTATTTCTTATTCAGGGTGGTTTTTCCCTGTTTGCCATTAAAAATTCATGCTGATTAATAATATATTTTCTGATTACCAAATCAAGACACTTTCGACATAATGATTTGTTTACCCAATCAAGTTACTAGCAATAAACGTCTTAAACATTAAAACATCAACGTCGTAAACGTTTCTTACATGTTTCACAAAATCATAACGAACAGTTTGTATACAGACACAATGAAATCTGTAGCTGGAATATTGGTCTCCTGCTGACATTAGTTTCTTATTCTGTGATAATTTCTCTTCTTCGTTTTTCTATTGATATACACGATCCGTTTTTCAACACTTGTAACAATGAAATGCAAAAATGAAAAGCCGCCATTCCTGGTTAAAAGACTTTTAGATGGTGACATTTTGTTCGGTTATCAAGCGAAAGTTCACGAGGGATCAAAACTTACATTTTGTAAGTTTTCTTAATTGAATTCTCAAATGCATTAGAAATGGCACACTATTCTATAAATAATCCTAATTTATTTGTACTCAAGAGAGCAATTCATTTAGCATTATCGGTCTTTTGGTATCTCCTGACAGGAAGTAGAATGATTATATTAAATCAGTTGTGAGGTCTGCCGCTAGAGGAAGGTTTGTTCACTGTATTGTTCCAGACAATTTATCTCGTCAGAATCCATTTTACATGGTTATAAATCTATGATTCATTCCTGCATTGAATATCGTTGCCATATCTCGTCTGGTGCTGCTGCTATACAAGATTCTCGACAAAGTCCAAACAAGCTTCATAAATGTTATCAGTCCTGACCTAGCATATCGGCTTCAATTAATTCTTCACCACGCTAACGTAGATTCCCTGTGTCTTTTCTATAAATATTTGTTACGTTAATTGTTCTGATGAAATTCCTTTATGCAAACAGTTTCTCCTCTCGTACTTCTTGCTTGTGGAAATCAATTGCGGCTTCTAGATTCCCAGTCAGTTTTGATCTTCAAAAATTTAAGTGCAACGTAGGACTAGATTTTGCAATTAGGTCTTATTGTTTTAATGTTGAAATAGCTAGAGATGTAATTCTAGTCATTCTTTTCTAACAATCCTCCCTTTGTGTTCTAGTTTTCTTTTTATAGTACCTGTTCCGATACGTTTTTGATCAGGCCTCTTATATATATATATATATATATATATATATATATATATATATATATTAGACTCGTATTATATGTATGAGGATCAAGCAGCTCAATTCCTAGGAACCGACAGCACAGACACCAGATTTGATATTAGAGGTGAAGGCTTTGTGCAGAACCATGCACACTTTTTTGGATTTTTTTTTATTTCATTAGTAATACTAGCTAATGACTAACGATCGCTATTTCTAGTCTATCCTCTATTACTACACGGACCGCTATTCTCTATTCTCTTCTCTACACTATTCTCTATTCAGATCACTTTACGGTCGTTAGTTTTCGAGCGAGTATTATCGATCAAGTACTATTAGTGCGAGTGTTATTCGAAGGCGTCTGACACCAGTATTGTTCAACGGCGTTACTATAGTTTTTATCTGCGATTACAAAGTTTCTACTACTACGAGCATTACGAAAGTGACAAGTATTCGTTGACATCACAAAACCTTTGAAAGTGATTATGCATAAATAGACCTAATAATATAGAAAGTCGTTAATAAAACTCACAAAATACCAAAAATACTTAAACTTACTAAACTACTTAATGTAGCTTGTGTTATTGTCCATTACATCCTCAAGACAATTATGAAAAACTGTGCAGCACTTAATGAAAAAAATTTCTTGGACATCTTGACCAACTCTTTCTTCATTGTAGCTTTGTGTTTATTTTGGCTGAGTGAATATGAGCATAGTTGTTTTCTCGGTAATAGGCTTTGAACAATTCTACACACAGTACCTCACGACCTTGTAGTATCAGCAACTACCTCTTCAAAACGAGTTGTAGAATAGAGGCCTGCAACACGCATCAATAACATAGACTAGATCTTTGATACTGAAGTTGCCGTTGACAACTGTCTGAGAAATACCAGTCGTTTTGATGATTCAAAACAGTGTCTACCTTAAGGGTTCTCTTGACAGCTCATAGTTTAGAAAAGAACCAATGATTCTTACCTTATCGAGACAGTTTTTAGTATCATTCTAAACGCCTGTCTTCTACGTGAGGAGGTACCTTGGCATCCTGGTATGCGTCATGACCGGAAAAACGTAGACATTCTTTCTGATGGTGCCAGTTTTTTTTTATGTGCCGTGTCATTTCAGGACGTAGGAGTTCATGGCCTCTACATATTCCTCTCCCTTGTAGCTCCTTTTGTTATTTCTCCCAAACTCTGTTCTACCATCTATTTACGCAAACTTATCAAGTATGGTACGCACTGTTTTCCTATGTCCCTCTTTTACCTTAATCTATTCTGTGAGTATCAGATTTTCCAAGCCCTCCTTCCTCATTACGTGCCTCAGAAATGTAAACTGCCTATTCCTTATGTTAAGTATAAGTTTCCTTTTACATTCCATTTTTCCAAAACATCACCCTTGATCACATGTTCGTTCCATGGTATCCTCAGCATCCTTCTGCATAACCACATTTGTTTTTTCAAGTCTCTTCTTTGTCTTTGAGGAGATTTTTTCAGCATTCGCTGCCATACGGGAGGCCAGATATCACGTAACAGTACTATACGCTTTTCATTATTTCTGTCTTTCTCTTGTTCTTTCTAACGTCTCTAAATACTCTGCTTAGTTTTTGGAATGCATCTTTGGCCATCCCAACACGTCTTCGGATCTCAGTGGCGTACTATTCCCTTCTCTGTTAGAACACTTCCCATATACTTAAATTATTGTACTTGTTTGATTTTAACATTCCCGATTAGTAATTTGCACTTTGAAAGGCTTATCCTTTTGCTGATAAGCATCTTAAACATGAATATTGTAGGTTTCTTTTGATCTTGAAGACGTTAATGTCTTCTTGAGTCTACTTCTTGTTGACCAAGCAATGACATTGTTCCTACTTTGATGCCTTTACTTCTGCTGAGATTGTAGAGAAGACGCAAAGACACACCGAGAAGGATGGAGATGTCATCAGGGTGGATTTTTCTATAAAGAGCCAGATCAAACTAAAAGTAAAGTATTATTAACATATCTGTACTGAAGCTGCACAATCCTCTCTAGTAAGCCTTGACGCAATGGGTGATGAACTATTTTACGCCCTAACACCTCACTTCCTCGCAAAGACAAGACGTTGTAACCTTGTTGTTATTCTGTTGTTGTTTCCATAGCAAATATTCAGATGTGCTGCATTTCGTAGTTCCTGGGGCCACAATGCCAACAGCTTAGCCGCATTCGCTTCGTATTCACTTGGTAAGAAGACAGTTCTACTCGGAGAGCTTCTTCCTCAGAACTGTTGTTACTCTGCTGAAACAGATGCTTCCCCGATCACGAGGATTTTAACCTCGTTAGCTCTATTATCAGCCGTTATTTATCCTATATATCTAGACAATTTCCACTTCTTACTTACTCATTTACAAAAGCCTCATTCAGCAACTCTCTCCCATGAATAGCTTCTGAGTCGTATATTGGGTGAAAAACAGTATCACACTAAAGTAAGTGTATTAATTAATGTGCTCTTTGTTTGCTTTTCGTGTAATGGTCGATTTTAGTTTAAATTTTACTCACATACTTGTTAGAATTAATCGTTCTCTTGGAGGAATTTATAGCAAAATATTGCCTTCCAATCTTTCATGTTCACAGAATCATCTCATCAGAATGAAGATCAGCTAAACTATAATAGTGTTGTGGTAGGATCCACCTAATCTGCATAGGTGACTACCGACTATATAAATAATGGTTGGTACCGGAAGACAGCGGGGGAATACAGAGATCCAGCTAGAGACTCTGCCCGACTGCGACTTAGTTAACACATTCTCCAGGAACGTCTTCCCAGAAATATACAGAAATACTATATGTAAATATTGTGTACATTTTCTTGTGATAATACATTCTTGTTCTAAGTACATTTCGTGTTGCATTATTATTCCATGCATTAGTCGAGATTCAACAATGAGTCAAGACTCAACAATGGCGACGAAGATGAGATGAACCATACGCCAAGACTCAACAAATAGTTTACTTTGTTCCAGGTTGTATTATTTAAATTATTCACTTCAGTGAGGTAGATCAGTCTTGCAAAGTTTTGTCTGTAGGAAATAGGTTGTAGAGTGGAAAATTTCGACTTGTCTTCCTGGCTTTACAGCATCGTTCAACGAAGCTATCTCTCCTACTGACAGGTTCAATTATCCAGAGTAACTCATCTGTAGGCTTTCACAAATCTTTCTGATTTGCGTCTAGTTGCTTTTTATTCCTATTAAAAATGAAAAGAAAATATTTAATATGCAGAATTTTATTAGTTTCTTCCATTTGCAATGTTAGAAAAATGAATAGAAATGCGCAAATGTTGAAAATTATTTGGAAACTGAACACATCTAATTCCATTTAACAACACGACCCACTTACACATCTACTTTTTGCTCTTTCCGATTTGTAACTCTCCCCTACTATTGGGAAAGTGTTAATCTCGTTTTGTTATCGTCAAAGGATCGCTTCCTTCTTCAACCCTTACGGTCTTTAAAGTTTCTTATCTTCTTTCGAAACTTTTGGAACCATCACTGAACTCTACGAACAGGAACCGATCTTTTGCCAAATTAGTGATTGATGCCTTTGCAGTTTGCGTAGTCTTTCGTTTAAGTTGGAAGTAATAAAGAAAAATTATGCGAAATTTCTTTTTCTTTCGTTTTTTCACGAGGTCGATAAATCTAATCTGAAAAGAAAAAAAGATTCTAAACAGCGAAAAATTAAAAAATAATTTTTGTGATAAATATATAATAGAAAATAATACGTCACTATTTTGCAAACGGTTGTCTACATTCAGATTATAAATAAGGTAAGGAAATATTATTTATTTAGCTACACCTATGTTTACCTATCACTCATTTTGCTGTTGTTTCCATTGTGTCTGAAAAGTTGGTTTATTTAATTATTGTCTATATGAAATATATTTTTCCGAAGATTCGTCTTTGTTAATATATTATTATTATTTCAATTTGATATTAATCCGTAGTACATTGTAACCCGGATATAAGAGAGTTGTCGGGACCGGAGAAGAAGTCTCTTATATCCGTGTTTGGTCTATTATATATACATTAACACAGTCTCTAATTTGGGACCAGAGAAAAATTTCTCTTATATCCGGGTTACACTGTACCAAACTACTACTTACCAAGAAGCGTTTCTTGTGGGAAATTTTTACAAAATTGTCTCCCTTGTCTTAATTATACTATATAAAATAGGTACCTTCATGAGCGCGTGTTTTTTTTTTTTTGAATTTTCTTTTTTAATGGGAGCCGTTAATTTTGAAAATCTTGTAAAAATAAAAATAATTGTCGGATTTTCATGAAACTTTCAGTAACTATTCACAAATGATGGAAATTATTATAAATGTGTTTATTTTTTTTTTTTAAATCATGGTAATTTTTTTATTTTATTTATTACACCCCCCCATAAGTAATTTCATGAAAACTCATGAAATTCTAAGGTGTTCCGATTTAGCGACTAATTAGTTAAAAGCACAAGGCTTTGACCAAAGCAAATCCATTTTACTTTTTTTTTTATTTAGGACCCGTCTACCTTAAAATCAGCTCTGAATTGTAACATACAAAACTCAATAAAACAAAGATATTATTTAATTTCAAAAACTTTTAGTTGCTTTTACTTATTTGTATGACTATGGATAACATTTCCTGAAAGCAAAAAACATTTTCGATGAAAAATAAGTTTTTACAACAATTATTTGTTATTTCTTATTGTTAAATTTATGTTTATTGCTTAAAGTTGTTAAATATTTTAAAATTGATCAAAATGGTGTTGCAGTTAGTCAATGTATTATTAAGTAGATAATATCATTTACAGATTATAAAATAAACCTGGTTACAATCAGAAAGTTGCTTTTAGGTAAAAATCTAATATAACATGTTTTTTTTTGTGTCAAAAATAGCTTAAATTCAAATATACGGAAGACCGGAAGCGTCATGAAAACAAAAGAAAGTCATGTGGCTTGCCTGGCGATAAATGTTGTCCTCCGCTGTCGGTCAGCCTTTACTGTGTTTGTGCTAGACACGTGTGGAGAAATTTTTGATATTTTTCTTTTCCTTTAAAGTTTAAACAATCCTTTTGGATGTTGCCATGCAGTATAGCACAGAACCACACAGGATCAGAATATCCTGAAAAGCAGAGACAGCATCAAAAAAAGGAAAGGCGTCAGCTACAGAAAAGATTGAAGGACCTTGAACACACCAATTCTGCCATCAAAGCAGAATTCCCGGACTTTTCCCAAGATTTTGTAGATAACATTTACAAAATCTTACGTGGTGATATAGTTGGCCATACTATAAAACACATCTGGACAGTTGATTCTGTTGATAAGATATTTGTAGGATGGGTCATGGAATTCTCTGACCCAGATTACAACATTTTCTATGAAGAAGATAATGAAGACTATCAACTGGACAAATGTGAAATAGCTACCGACTATATCATGCACGACCTGCTCTTTAAATGGTTAACCCCATCCTGTGACATCTGGCAGCAAGGACTCTGATCATTAGGTTGGAGTTTGTGAGGAAATATTTCACGAATCTCTGGTACGAATTGCATTGCATCTCTAGACCTCTCTTCTTACTTGGTTATGAATAAATAAAATAAAGTGTATATGATTATGTAATTATGTGAAATAAAG
Source organism: Acanthosepion esculentum (assembly GCA_964036315.1). Lineage (NCBI taxonomy): Eukaryota > Metazoa > Mollusca > Cephalopoda > Sepiida > Sepiidae > Acanthosepion > Acanthosepion esculentum. The sequence goes on from OZ038498.1 coordinate 78,314,744, forward strand.
TCTTTTCAATATTCGTATTACTTTGAAGAAAAATTAACAAAAAAAAATTGTGTAATATTTCAAATGATAAGGGTACCTAAAAGTATTATGTACCTAACCTATCTTATGAAATTTCTTTTTTTTTTTATTTTCTCAGTTATTTTTTTTTTCTATATGAAATATCAAAATTAATAAATGAAGGGAAATAGAAATAATACCATAAAATAAAATAAATGTATATGTTTATATTTTACACCTTAGCCTTTCATAAGAAAGGTATCTAATTAAAGTAATTAAAATAATTAAATTAATTTGTATGCACCTTATGAATTTTTTTTTTCTATCAACAGTCTTAGTTTTAAAATTTTCATAAAGCATCGTACACGTAAAGATGGAAAGCTAAGAAACAATTAAAAATTAAAACGCTGAAATTTTCCCTTAATAACTGGTTACGCAAGTTGGTTCAATAAGAAGCTAAATTATTTCACTTTCGTCCATCCGTACGATGAAATTAGGTCGCGTAAGCTGTCAATACTGATTGACAGCATCAATCGACACCTCGAATGTGTCACTATTTTTCCGACCCGCTGTGTTTTTTTTTTAAAGTACACTTTTCAGCGCGTAAAGTAAGTAATGTTTTCTTTCCAAATATGTTAAATAAACATTTAAATTTTAAATTTTGTAAAAATAAATTTAAAAAAAAGTTTAACTATTTCTTGGCAGAATTTAAAACGGAAAAATTAAATTTTTGTTTATAAAATTTAAAAAAAATGTCTGACGATCGGTTTTTTTTTTTTAAAAATAAACATGATTTTAAACGACACTTTTGGATGTGATCGAAATGATAAAAAAAAGTAAAAAAATAATCAAAAAATACTTTGATCTTTCCTCTTTATTATAGCATAAACAGTTAGACAAATAAAAATTATTTTCGTCAAGTTTAAGGCAATTTTTATCATGCTATGCTCATTTTCTGTCGATCTCATGAAGGTACCTAAAAAATAAGTGAATTATTTAACAAGGGATCGCAAAAACAACAGGTTAACTATCATTTAGTGGGCAGCCGAAGATATTTATTAAGCTTTAATTTATACTATTAATGTTACCAACATATTTTCTTTCTCTCATTATTCTTAAAGCAGCGTTCATCATTACTATGCGTTATCTTAAAGACTACTATCTATCAGGCTCCGGCCACAATATGTACAGATAAATGTCACGCTAGCCATTATTATATGTGATAATATCAACATATAATGAAAATTTATTATCTGCAGTGTCAATATGTAATTATTCTATTCAATAAATGCTACTGTTAGCAATATATGTTCCGTAACGCTTAAAAATAGCGGTATTTTCGCATCTATTTTCTATATATGTTTTTAGTAATTTTTCTTTCACTGTACACAGGACCGAAAGTGACCCATAATATTCGACACGGAAAATAATTCCCAAAATGTAAATAATGGTGGAATTCAAACAGTTCGCTAATGACGTGTGAAAAGATTTCCAGATTTCTCTGGTGAGGCACAGAATGTCATATGCATAGAAAGCGAAAATAGACGGAAATGTCCGGAAAAGGCCGAGGATTAGCGAGGGCGAAACGTTATAATTTTTTAAAAAATAACAGAAACAAGAAAGATCATCGTGAATGCGCTAATATAAACAGGATCTGTCGAAAACATTTGTTCAGCTAAAAGTCTTCTTTCTTTTTATGTGCTTTGTCCTTTCAGAAAATAGGTGATCATGGCCCTCCACCTGCCTCTAACCCTTGCGGCTCTCAACAATTTCCTTCCCTCTGCTTCCTCCCGCAGACTACGTTCTGTCATCCACTTGCTTCAGCCCGCTAGGTATGTCATGCGTTGTTTTCCCTTGTCTCTCTTTCCCTCTATTCCTCCCGTGAGTATCAGATTCTCCAGGCTGTCCTTCCTCATTAGGTGTTCCAGAAACTTCAGCTACCACTTCCTGATGCTTGCATCCTCTCTAAGACCTCATCGTTGCTCACACGCTCGGTCCATGATATCCTTAGCATCCTTCTGTAAAACCATATCTCCGACTCCTCGAGTCTCTTCTTCATCTTTGAGGAAATCGTTCAACATTAGCTGCCGTAAAGAAGGACAGATGTCAAAAACCTAATTTAAAAAAAAAAAAAAAATTTATTTTTTCTTTATTCCGTCCCCTTTTTGCTAAGTATTCCAGTCGAAATGTCGGCGACTAAACCGACTCCCCCCACTCCAATTTCCGAGTGAGGCCGCTCGTTACAAGCCAGTGAGACGAAAAACAAGATCTAACAAAGGGCGGTGGAAATCTCTGAGTCAACGGCCAGCTAACTCGGAGGTGGTGTCTCTATAAACGACCGTGAAGAAGACAACGGGAAACCACTCCACAACCAATCCCAAGACATGGTCAACAACTCAGACAGCTTAAAGTCATAAATCCTAATTGGTATAACATGGATTTCCGAAAAGTATATTATAATCCTTGACTATTATTAAACAAATAAAAGAAGATTGAGCATATGTTAACGGGCCTGCCATATTTTCCACGAAATCGGCATTGGAATTGAAGCCTTTCAAACGCCTTCAATACTAAATTACACTCTATTAATCATCTGAGATAACCCTATCTGCCTTCCATCAGCATGGCTGATGCTGACCACCAGGAGAGTGACTCGTTGCGCCTTCTTGCGCTAACTTTCTCGGGTGACATAAAGTAGAAAGTCTGATCCATCGGGAAAGTTTTATTATCGGATTCTACGACTAAAGAGCTACTCAAGGGAGAGGCTTATTGAATAGGATTGCTTTATCGACACAATAGACAGGTCAAATCATTTTCAGTCTTACATTTGTAAAAAAAGAATTTCCATTCAGACAGCTTCTTCTTAAGAGCTCCTGCTTTGTGAAAGAGGATGTTTCCCTGATCAATATAATCTTAACCACTTCAAGTCCAGGATCACACGTAATCTATCCTAAATATGCTCATAATCCACAATTATTACGTCCATAAAGCAAGCACATTGAGTAAGCATCTACCTTGAGTGGCTCTTGGGACTTGTATTGGGTGAAAAATAGTGTAATATAATTTATATTTGTTCCAAAATTATAATAAATACTAAAATTATAATTTCATTTAACTTTTTTGAAATCGAATGTTTTAATTATTCTATTTTATTTAATTTTGAAATATACTGTATAAAACTGTATAAATTTGATTATACAAATGTATCTTAAAACTTTTTAAAATAAATAGATTTTAAAATTAAATCCTCTTTCAAGAAATTAAAACTATGTATATGTTTAATAAACTCTATATATTATATCCCAGTTACAGTTCTGTATTAATTTGTAGTAGTCAAGTGATATTGTTATTAAATTAAGACTGTATTACCTAATATTAAATGGAAAAGCTCACTACAATTCAACGACCTGCAATGTATTAAAAATAATTTTGAATTTATTTTATGCGTGTATAAAAGTGCCAATTCTTGTAAATATGTATGTCCAACCACAACATTTTCAGAATATAAGAGCGGTAACTCGTAAAGTTAAAATTTATTCGTAATTTTCTGACATAGTTTTTGTAAGTTAGACTATAAAGCCAAAGTGTCTAAAATTCAATAAAACGACACAGGGAACGGACTTTCTTAGCAGCTGACCTAGCACTGAATTCAATATAGACTTTCCACTTCATGTCAGCCGAGGTACGTTAGCCCAATAAAGCGCAACGAGTCACTCTCCTGGAGGTCAGTATCAGCCATGTAGACGGAAGGTAGAGAGGGTTATCCCAGACGATTAATAGACAGCAATTTACTTTTGGGGTGTTAAAATGAACAATCCTTTGTCCCAATTAACAAGAGACTGAAGGCTGTTTTTGACATCAGTTATCATTTTGACCTTATCAAACAGATCAAACTTACAGAAGTAAACGGTTGTGCCATCAACGTAGATACAAATTTGAGAGCTGATGCCATCGGGGAGGTCATTAATGAAAATATTTTAAAATGTTGGACTAAGGATGGAGCCCTGGGGGTCCGAAAGGAACTGGGAGAGTGGCTTACTTTAATTTCACGATTCGATAGGAATGAGTGTATCAGTTCAGAAATTTGATTGTGGCACCGTAATTTTTCAGCCCGTGGAGAAAGCTACAGACACAGCTTCACCATTCTTATCTAGAGCTTCATCGTCTCTTTGCACAATTATCGACAGTACATCAGCAGTTGAACTGAAGGAACGAAATATATTTATCATGTGATAAAAATATAGTTTTATGGTATGCAATATTTATGAAGAAAAATATTCAATATCAGGTATATATATATATATATATATATATATATATGTGTGTGTGTGTGTGTGTGTGTGTGTGTGTGTGTGTGTGTGTGTGTGTTAGGCGCGTAGCCGAGGATTTAGCTCTTGAAAATATATTTTCAATTGAGCACTGTTGAACGACAAGCTAATTCTAAAAACCACGGTCACCTGCGCAAATGCGAAGCTCTTCAGTAAAATGAATGGAGCACTTTGGCTGCTTGTCGTTTGTTTACGTTTGTAAAAACAATACGCTAGATTTGGCTGATTCGTTCCATCGAGAGAAGATGGCTCAGTGGTAGAAGCTCTGACTGACACTAAATTGGGTTTCGATCCGGGCTTGAGTCGCACTGAGGAAACAGTACTGTCTGCGAATGACATTTTATATATATATATATATATATATATATATATATATATATATTATGTCATTCACAGACAGTACTGTTTCGCTGTATCACAGCTCCTCAGTGTGACTAGACTTCCGAATGCCTCAAGCCCGGATTGAAACACAACTAATTTGGTGTCAGCCAGAGCTATCTTCACTCGGTAGAGTTACACAACTAAACCTAGTGTATTGTTATTACAAATGTAAAGAAATGCCAATCAGCCAAAGTGCTCCATTCATTTTACTGAAGAGCTTTGCATTAGTGCAGGTGGCTGTTGTTTATAGAATTAGCTTATCACTCAACAGTGCTCAATTGAAATGTATTTTAGGCGTCTGGTCGAGTCGTTAGAACATTCGCTTTCTGACCATGAGACTATTTTCGTAATAATCATTGAAAAACCATTTCGGTTATTCAGCTAAAAAGAGAACAAGTTAAAATCAGTTTGTGCCAACCCTAATATGTCTTCCCAAATGAGCAATGGTGAGAGGAAAAAGATCATTCAGGCTTTCAGTAATGGTACCAACAATCATACTCTGGCTTCCATCTTCCAGGCCCATTCAAGGACCATCAAGAGAACGGCGAATAAGTTTTTAAAATGCGGGAACAGTAGAGGGGACAACTGGATCAGGAGGTCACAACAACAAGAGGGGTCAACATTCTTATTGTTCAAAATATATAAAAACCTCGGAAAATTACAGTAAGATATATTTAAGCTTGATCTAACAATTGTACAATTAAACGATTTTGACAATTTTGCTGTTACATTCTATATATATATATATATATATATATATATATATATATATATATATATATGTATATCACATAGTGCTGTATAGTTGACTGACTGTAAACTACCTTCACAAATGATTGCGATGTTACTAAATGCCAACTTGTATCAATGGTTGGCAGATGAGAACAGTTAATTACAACCTTCTACACATATGATAACTAACAACTAACAAAACTAAAGAACGCATAAAGAAATCATAGATGAAAAAAGTAATCATTAAAAATTTGATTATCATTCCTAATTGTATTACCGATGCCAGTAATCGTTCATTTTGATTTTCGCATTGGTGAGGCATTTTGTGCGTTTGGTTTGAAAAGTAGCCAACTTGGCACATCTGGACTGTACTTCATCATGGTGCCTGTCAGGAGCAACTCCGTGTGGTCATCCGCTTCAGCTGAAACGTTTCAAGAACGCAATGTAGCGCATTAACCACTGAAGGAAAACATTTTACATTAATAATAATCACGGCGTCTGTACTCATCGTTGGTCAGCGGTTCATAATAAAAAAAATTAGCGATTCATTGTTACATTATATTTATTGAAAAAAATTATATAAGCAGACTGATATTCTTGTGTCGGTGTGAGTTTTATTAAATGTTTGAGTTAAACTTTGGGAACCGACCTTTATGAATATATTCTTTGTTGAAAGTTTAAAATGCGGGAATCAAAATTATCATACCGTTTAGAAAATTTCAACTTGTTCAAATATAGTACTTTATTTCATCCATAGGTGATCATGGATATCCACAACATCTTTTTATTTAATACATGTAAATCGTTATGGCTTCTAGATAGATAGATATATAGATAGATAGACAGACAGACAGACAATGGTAGACATAGATAGATAGATAGATAGATAGATAGATAGATAGATAGATAGACAGACAGACAGACAATGGTAGACATAGATAGATAGATAGATAGATAGATAGATAGATAGATAGATAGATAGATAGATAGATAATGAACAGACAATGATAGATAGATAGATAGATAGATAGATAGATAGATAGATAGATAGATAGATAGATAGATAATGAACAGACAATGATAGATAGATAGATAGATAGATAGATAGATAGATAGATAGATAGATAGATAGATAGATAGATAATGGGTAAACATAGATAGATAGATAGATAGATAGATAGATAGATAGATAGATAGATAGATAGATAGATAGATAGATAGATAATGGGTAAACATAGATAGATAGATAGATAGATAGATAGATAGATAGATAGATAGATAGATAGATAATGGGTAAACATAGATAGATAGATAGATAGATAGATAGATAGATAGATAGATAGATAGATAATGGGTAAACATAGATAGATAGATAGATAGATAGATAGATAGATAGATAGATAGATAGATAGATAGATAATGGGTAAACATAGATAGATAGATAGATAGATAGATAGATAGATAGATAGATAGATAGATAATGGGTAAACATAGATAGATAGATAGATAGATAGATAGATAGATAGATAGATAGATAGATAGATAGATATGAACAAATTGAAATTATATATTTATGTAGATATGGATCACAATAGACAAAGTACTACTAGCTTGCGCTAACTATGGCAGCATAAATTTACGATTAGTATGTACAAATAAAAACATTTTGTTTGCTTAGCTGGTCCGACTTACTAACGTTTTTGTTGATTTTTAATGTACAGTGTTCCTGGCTGTACGCAAGCACTTGTTCAAACAAAGTTTTGGTTAAGAACATAAAACTTCGATACTTAATCATCAAATTCTTTCGCCTTATTTCATGAATATTTCCTTAGTTCTGGCAAAATATATGATTATTACAAAATGGCGGTAAAGTCCATAGTTAATATGAGTATGATATCTTCTCGCGGATGATAATTTGTCTATCAGCAATTTTGCGCTGTCATAAGACGACGATTATTATAATTATTTCCCCCGACAGCTAATATTGGATGTATCAGTTTTCATTAGTGATGTAATGGAATAAACCGGCACCCCCATAAATGATTACACTATAGGTAGTAAGTTCCTATAAAGTCAACTGTCTACGAGAGACGACAGAGAGAGGAGAGAGAGTGAGAAGACGCAAATACGTCCGACATTCCAATTAGTGGCACTCACTACTAGATTGACCTGTGTGTATAACTGTACCGTATTTCATATTGTACTTGTGTACAATAAACCTTTCTGGTGTTACTTATTTATTCTCTTAGCACGAATATAAAAGTTACGATGAGGATTGTCGGAACATAACAGTGGATCGCGCATTCGCGTCGCCGCTTCAATCACTTTCGACTATTTGCCTGTTTCTTGTTCACAGAATACAAGGCACAAATATAACTTAAGATTGATAGTGAATAAGTTTAAGAGATAAAGTAAGGAGTGCATATTATCCGAATATATATGATAGATAATAGCTGACCTTAGATTTGACGAGATTATAACGTAGTGATCGCGGAAGCAATCTCTTGGTAGTTTGTTCCAGAAAGTAATAGTCCAGGGAAGAAAGCTTCCTGAGAGGAATTTCATTCTTACCATCGGAATAAGGTAGGGAATGTGAATGATTCGACCCTGTGTACGCGGTATGATGGATCCTATAAAGTTCAGAACTGTCGTGACTAGGGTTTTAGCTCGTCAAAACATTTGACATGGAAATGACGATGTTCTAGCAGCGTTCCGTCTATGGAAAAGGGGTAGTATGGTGAAAAATAATTAATCACCCAGAGGGCCGCGTAAAGGCCTTTGTCATTTGTCATGACTGGAAAGAAAGTATTATCAGCAACAACAATTCAGAAATATTATTTTAGTTTAATCTTATTCTTTTAAAAAATAGAGCATGACATGAGAAGCCTGGTACATTCTAAAGCGGTAGAAACAACTGACAGTTTTCCAGTACCTTTAATTACATACAGTTCCGAATTATATATATATATATATATATATATATATATATATATATATATATATATATATATATATATATATATAGTCAAACCTAATGAGCCAGACAAACCTACCAAGGTTTCACTTAGGGAGATCGTTAGGTTTGACTAGGTTTGGTCTACGTTTGTATTGAGCTCTTTAGTTAGTTGTTTACTCGTATCGGTTTTTTTTCTTTGGGCCTTGAACCTGTATCTGTGTGATTATTTTCGACAGACTTACATGTTCCTGGCTCTTTCTTTTTTAAAACCTTTTTTTCCCTTCGTGATTGATTTGGCTATTGTTAAATCAAGAGTTCAAAGGTTTCTCGACACGAGTATAGTTACCTATATATATATATATATATATATATATATATATATATATATATATATATATATATATATATATAAGGGTCATTCAATAAATTAGGTGAATGTTTCGGTATAAGGACTTCTTATACAGATAGAAGCTTACTTTTTTTCAACGTAGTCTCCCAGCACTGTCACACACTTTTCCTATCTGTGCACAAGCTTCCGTATTCCCTCAGCGTAAAAATCTTTGGACTGATGTCTCAGCCAGTCGCTCACAACACATTTGACTTCATCGTCACTTTTAAACTTCTTGCCTCTCGTGAACACTTTCAAGGGACCAAAAAAGTGGTGAAAGCCTGAAGGGGCAATGTCTGGGCTGTAAGAGGGATGAGGAAACAGTTCCCAGCCCAGCTCGTTGATGGTCTGCACCGTTTGAGCTGCTGTGTAAGGCCTTGCGTTGTCATGATGCAAGATGACTCCTTCTGACTGATGACACCCTGCGTTTGTCCCACAGATAAGCTCAAAATCCTTGCAATGTCACCCACTGTCAGCCATCTGTCAGACTGAATGAGGTCATTGACTGATTCGATCACCTCAGGAGAGCTCACTTCTGTAGGCCTCCCAGGCCTGTCTTCATCGTTAACACTACTCCGTCCTTCTTTAAACTATTTAGTCCACTTGTAGACATTTTTCTGGCTGACACATGTGGCACCATACACAGTTGACATTCTCATATGAATTTCAACTGGTTTGCACCCTTCAGCAACCAAAAACTTGATAACTGACCGCTGTTCAATCCTGGAGCATGCTTCTTGGTCGGCCATCTTTGTTAATCGCCAAAACTCTCAAAGTTATTTTTAATCTGCAAAAGAAATTAAATCCATGTGAAGAAGAAGTAAAACGAAAAAAATAAAAAAGTGTAAGCTTCTATCTGTATTAGAAGTCCTTATACCGAAAAATTCAACTTATTTATTGAATGACCCTCGTATATATATGGATCATATTTCCCGTTTTATTGTTAACATAGATACAAAAGTATCTCGTTTAAAAAAAGGGGGCGTATTTAAGGCGTCTTTCGGGTGGCATTTCTTCAGAAAAAACAATCGTCGTCAGTATAAAACAAAGAAGTTGATAAGAAAAATTATTATCAACGACCGATGTTAAAAAACAATAGATTACCAAGATGTAATAAAAGTGGAAAAATTAAAGGAAGAGGAAAAAAAAAAGCTTATGAGTACTGAATATTTTCTTGGTTAAGCAGTAATCTCCCCGAATAGGACCAACCTGAATTCCCCCTCCAGCTGTCTACACAGCGCAGGAAGTTGCATATTAATAATAATAGAGTCCAAGATATCTAAATGGAGCCTCGCCCCAGCCCCGCGTATGACAGAAAAGAAAGCGGGAGAATAATTCGTCCTGCAATCGACAGAATTTAAAAGGTGTTCACCAATCGCTGACTCATAAGTCTGCGAACACCCGGATGCAATTGTTTTTTTGCCGACGCACTTTACCCGGAACATGCTGGGCAATGCTCACCTCTAACCGTTGGATGGTATTGCCCACATAGTCGATCTCACACCGACATTTATATTGATATATAATTAAACTTTGTTGAATGGTAAGCAAGACATCCTTACGATGAGTGGGGAAAGCCTTTGTTGTACTGAAAATATTTCGAACAGCACGGGAATCTCAAATACACAGGACACTTATATATATATATATATATATATATATATATATATATATATATATATATATATATATATATATATATATATATATAATGATATAATGAAAATATAGTTTTAAGGGGTACTATATATATGAATTAAAATGCTCAGTATCGGGAATAGAGCATATGTAAATATGAAATAATGTGGTCATTGAGGTCAATGCCCAATGTCTCAGTGGATAAAGACGTTGGTTAAATCCAGTGACTAGACCCAAAAAGTTGTGAGTTCAATACAAGGCCACAGCAGTGGCGATCCAAACTTGGAGAGTTGATTTAAAGGGAAATAACTGAGACGTCCGGAATGGCACCTAGAATTAGAATAATCTACCCCGGTGGACGAAATAAACGGTTCGGTTCGAAATTCCAATTACCTGAAGAAGGCCAGAGCGTACAACGACCGAAACGTTGTGAATATAGCAATGAAGATGAGTATAAGTCAGTATAATGTAAATAATGTAAATAGTCATACTACCTCATCTCAGAGATATAGACAAAGACAATTTTAATAGAAAAAAAAACGAAAAGAATGCTGAACTGTTATATTTTTTTAATCAATACACCCCGAGCAAGGCAATAATGCCACTAAGATGTAAGGTGAAAAGCGAGTGAAAAAGAATGAAATGACTTTAGAGGGAACAGGAAACAAGGGATAAACCTCTAGCTCTGTTCAAAAGGTCTGGTAGGAGTGTGAATTATACGATAAGTAAATCTTTTATTAGGTTCATTTTTTACGAGGAAAATATAAACTCCTTTTCTTTACACGGTAAATGAATTTAAACACAAAAATTAATAAATCCAGAGCGTACAACGGCCGAAACATTGTGACTTTGTCAATGAAGATGAGGATAACAGTCCGAATAATGTAAATAATGTAAGTAATCATAATATCTCATCTCTGAGATGAGAGAAGGAGAGAGAGAGAGAGAGAGAGAGATGGTAAAGGAGCTTTGAGTGTGGGAAAACGAAATTTTAGAGAAAATTTAAACAAAATGAATTTTTATAATTATATTAATAATTAAATAATTTTTATAATTAACATCAGAAAGAGACAGTTGAAATTTCTATGTCACATAATAAGGAAAGAGGGCTTAGAGAATCTGATACTCACATAACATATTGAAGCCAAAGAAAGAGAGGAAAGCAATGCATAACCTATCTTGCGAGCTACAAAGTACAGAAAAATATCATGATCGTTAACGGCACATAAGAAGAACAAGACATGCTGAGTGCTGTCCTCATCTTTGTTGTCTCATCACAAGCTTTCGAAAGTTGTGACTTTGGTAAGGCATTTTAACTATTGCTATTATTACTGTCCACTCTTTTCAAATCTTTAAAACAACCGATGGGTATTGCGCGTCAGTACATTTGACGATTTAGAACCGGAAGCGAATGGGAAAACAAAATATGACACTAAAACAGGAAAGAAATCTATATTTCTTCAGAAGAATAATATCTGTTTTCCACAGTCATGAGCAATTACGAAAAAATAAATGTATGCCATGTGCCCTGAGGCAGATAATATGGAATAATCAAACAGCTTTTCAGATGCCTTAACAAACTCATGAGTCATTTACTAACGCCTCTTCCGGAAGAAAAGACGACCATCCTTGCCGGGTATTTCTCTGAAGATTCGATGACCATAAAATACGTGTCCCGTTTACAATGAAAACCAGAAATTCGAGTAGTCAAAGACTCACGAAGATTATGCTTCTTCCTGTGTAACCGCTGGCGAAATTTCAGGTCTTATGAGTTTCTTTTTATTATTTTGGGCAACTGCTAAAAATTTGGAGAATCTTCCAAGTTGAGGGTGAAGAAGATGGCTGCCTTGCTGTAAGGCAATGGTTAGCAAGCATAAATTCCAGACAGTTCCTCAAAGAGTGTGTTCATTCCTCGTCAAATGAGATATATGACGGTTAGCAGGTTTTCTTGCAGATTAATGGAGTCTTCTTATATTTTTTCTATCTAGCTAACTATCTATTTAGCTACCTGTTTGTTCAACTGTCTGTCTGTCTATCTATCTATCTATCTGTCTGTCTGTCTGTCTGTCTGTCTGTCTATGTGTTGTAACCTAGAAAGGGTTACTGAATGAGCAATTAAAAAAAACGGATGTTGGAAATGAAATGGTAATCTTTATAACATCAACAAAATACAAAACTCGCCAGTGCCGTGAAGTAGGTAAACCACTGCTAGTGGGGGACTACTTAGGCAGCATAACTATCTATTTAGCTTCCTGCTTGTTCAACTGTCTGTCTATCTATCTATCTATCTATCTATCTATCTATCTGTCTGTCTGTCTGTCTGTCTGTCTATCTATGTGTTGTAACCTAGAAAGGGTTACTGAATGGGGAATTAAAAAAACGGATGTTGGAAATGAAATGGTAATCTTTATAACATCAATACATTTACAATAGTATTTATAAGTACTGAAACATAGTCATTAGTGTTCATAGGTACGGTATATAACACTATATATCTAACTATTTATATCAGTCTTTTCGTAAATATATATGTGTATATATATATATATATATATATGTATATATATATATATATATATGCGTGTGTGTGCGGTGTGTGTTTGTATGAGTATATATATATATATACATATATATATATATATATATATATATATATATATATATATATATATATATATATATATATATATATATATATATACGTATATGTCTATATTTCTGAGATGAGGTATTGTGTACACTATTTACATTGTTCGGACTATCGTCCTCATCTTTGTTGCTATATTTATCACAAGGAACATTTCGGCCGTTGTACGCTCCGGCCTTCTTCAGGTGGTTGGAATGTCGAACTGAACCCTTTATTTCGCTTGCTGGGGTAGACTGTTCTAGTTCCACGAAAACTTTTCCCACTTTGTTATGCAATTTCACAAATATTGTTCTTAATATATACATATATATATATGTGTGTGTGTGTGTGTGTGCGCGCGCGTGTGTGTGTATTTGTGTGTGTATGTATGTGTTTGTGTGTATGTATATATATATACTACATGATTTCAAATAACAAAGCTAAAATTTATACTATGAATAATTATAGATATGTTCCTCACACTGCTCAATACTACGCAAAGTTTCCTCCATATAGCGACAAACATATGCCTGATGTTTTCTATATGCAGGTTGCTTCGAATAACATCGGGTGGTGAGGAACAAACATATAATTATTCTTAGTGCACACACATATATACACGTGTGTGTGTGTGTGTAGGTGTGTGTGTGTGTTTATGTATATATAAAATTAACATTAAAGTCAACAGCCAGCTGCACTAGTCTGCTTCATCCTCATACACATGCGTTGTGTTTTTTTTTTCGATTATTTATATATAAAAAGCAATAATCAGATATATAAATAATCGAGCGAAAAGACAACGCATATGCTCTGACCGCTGCGTATAAGCATGAAACAGACTGAAGACGCTGGATGTTGACCACGTTTATATTTACATATGCACTATCTATGATATTGAACGCTTTAATCTATAAATATAGCATGGCTATATCATATATATATATATATATATATATATATATATATATAAAATAACATAGAAGTCAACACTTAGAGGCGACAGTCTGTTTCAAGCTAGATGCAATCGTCAGGCCTGACAATTGCATCTAGCATGAAACAGACTGTCGCCTCTAAGTGTTGACTTCTATATTCACTTTTATATTTACACACGCTATATCTCTGATATTGAGCACTTTACCCCATAAATATAGCAGATTTTAAGACTAGATTTCTTCATATATCTAATATATATAATGGACTCTCCCGTCGAACTAGACGTATGAGGGTCAGACAGATCAGTTCCCAGAAACTGAAAGCCCGACACCCGCACAGGATTTGATTATAGTGGTGAAGGCCTTGTGCAGGGCCATCCACACTTTTTGGAGGGACGAATACAGGGACCTGGTGCAACGAATGCCACAAGGTCCCCAAACGACCCTCCGCAGGTTTTGAATTCAGAGTTGTCCTTCTCCTAGACCAGTTGCGATCCAAGGCTATTTACCCAAAGTTGGAGGGAGAAGAAGAGGATTCACACCTTTCCCAAGGGTATTAGCATGTAAGTGAATGTAATGGATCCGACTGGAATTCGAACTCGGCTGTCCGATTCCTCAATCCAAGCCATTATCCATTACTCCACCGTGCCTCCTATATATATATAATCCATAAATATAGTATACCTTAAAACTACACATATACGTGTGTGTATGTGCATAAGTCTGTTCCTATTTAGCCATCTTTAGTTCTCTATCTATTTTCTGATTCACTTCATAGCTATCTAGCTATCTAGCTATTTATCTATCTAATGAGCAGTTTCCACTTGGCACCACATGCCTTACTAAACTAATTTCCTGCGAGAGTTAGCAGACTTGTTAGAAGACAACCAACCTTGTGCTTTCTCTATTTAGTGATTTTTTCCAAGCGTAGCTTAGATCTGGCACAAGGCCGAAAGTAAGGGGCACCCAGTGAGGATCGAAGTCACTACTCAGTCGTAGTTGTTCTAGCGAGACAAGCTTGCTAACCATTACACAGCCTCGAGGTGCCTGTGCTTTCTCTACTGTTGGTCATGTAACATTAACGTCTAATAAGAAAACGAGACTAAATTTTTCTCCAGATTATTGTTTATTCACGTCGACCGTGAGCTATCTCCGAACGTTCGATGTCCTTCTCGTGAACATTTGAGGACCTCTATCTACCCACTAGCGTGTTGTTCGTTTACATACCACTTATCATCTGATTGTCCACTTTTGTGTGTATATCTCCTGAACTCAGGTAGGTTAACTTTATGTTTTATGTCGACGCAGCCACCATCATCCTTCGATGGCCGATTCTGCACTTGTTTGCTATGAAAACACATTCTAGATCAATACCTATGTCTTTTGATGTTCTGATGTAACAACGTGCACAAAGATTACTTAGGTATCGAGTTGCCTCAGAGTAATGATCTAAAAGGCGATCTCATATTCATCAAGGCTAAAATAAATATGTACTGATGAGCTAGTTATATACTGGGGCCACCACAGATAAACTCCTCTTAGATAATTTTTTTTACTGATTCAGACCGTTGGTATTTATTGTCGTGAATCATAAACTACAGCCTTATACAAGATCTTCTATGTGCCAGGCCCCTTCAAGATATAGTTGATCTTGGCTCCACATAAATTTCTCATGTAGCTCTTAGCAGTTTTTCTCCCTTTGGTAAGCCACCGTCTCCGTTCTGTCATCTTTACACACAGACTCATCGGGTAAGTGGCTCTCTGTCATCTGCCTTCAATATGATTCGTGAGTGTTAAGTTTTCCAAGCCCCCCTTTCTCATTATGGCTCCAAAGAATTTCAGCTGTCTTGAAGATCAAGCACTCGTCATTAGATTGTCTTACTTAGCAGTCGTACATCAGATGGGAGATAGAAAAGATGCGTGAGAGAGAGAGAGAGAGAGAGAGAGGGAGAGAAGATATCTAGAACTGGTGAAAAAGGAAGAGTTTGTAGGGATTTGGGAAGGTGAAAATTGGACAATCTACCCATAGCAATCTCGATGGCGTTTTTTGCAAGAAAAAACAAAAAGGTTTTCCGCTATTGTTTTATTTTATTTTATTTTATTTTATTTATTGATGAATATGTGAGTGTACATTTCGGTTTCTAAGCATCTTTTACTAGCATAAATAGTTTTTAACTAAAATTTAGATTGATCAGTGAATTATTTGTACGTATTTCATTTAGTTTTTCCCAAAAATGTTAGAACACTGATTATCGGGCTAAATATTGTCTTATTTACAATTCGTTTACGGAGTGGGCGAAGAAATGGACGAGAGAACGAATAAAAGATTGTAATTAGGTAGCTTAATATCAACGGATTTAAAAATACCGGATTTCGAAATTCTCTTTTAACAAGCGACAGAACGTTTTGACAAATTCATGTTTTATTTGAGCCACGAGCAAAACGTTGAACGAATATATACAAATTCTTTGAGTCCAGTGTCAATGCCAAGTGTTCTCGTTTTGTAAATAGCGTAAAATATAGCTTTGAAGACAACATCTGATACTTGAAAAATTCACTCAATAAGTAATTTTTGGTTTGAGAATATAGGTGTACATGACTGTCAACGACCATAATTTTCTTTTTAAACAAAAAATTTCCATGGTTGATGTTGGGAACGACGCTGGTTTGAATCCCGTCTTCTCGACGGACCCGAAATCTTACCCTAGAACGATTGTTAACAAAGATTTGGAAGCCTTATCTGAGCTGTTAATTAACCATTAATTGTTGAGGGAGAAAAACATAGATATATGTAAACTGTCCCAGCTGTAATTTGAACACGTTTCGCAGATTTTATCTTCAACACGATTAGTGTTCATATTGTATATAAAATGTGAATGGTTGCTTCTGAGTTGTAAGAAACTGAAACAGCTTGCATAAAATTCGCTTAGAATAGCTTTCTGAAGGGTCAGCAGATCACCTCGTTTATTGATTATGCAAAGATAATGTCGGAGGCAGAAAGAAAGAATGAAAATAGTTAAAGGTGTGGGCAAAAAAGGGAAAAGATGAAGGAAGGAAATACAAGAAGAAATGAAAAGACAGAGAAATAAATAAAGAGGACTAAAGTTATGGGGTGTCGAAAAATAAACAAAGAAAGCTGTTGAGAAATGAAATGAAAGAATGAAATTAAGGAAGGAAGAGGTGAGGAAAAAATGAACGAAGGCGAACAAAGAAATTAAAAAGGGATCAAATTGGGGTGGAATGAATGAATGACAAGAGAATAAACTTCTCGCCACGATCCATTTCCCAATGTCTAACGAAACAACAAAGCATCAGAATCTATTTTCATTTCTCTTCTTGTCCAGGGCGAGAACATTCCACGTATACACACACACACACGCACGCAAATAGTGTGCAATTGGTAAATTGTCGCCATTTTATATTTTTAATTTCGCGCATGCGCGTTACTTATTTTCGATTTTGTCGACTGCACAGTGTAGTAAGGTCAGCTGGCACTGTCCATGAGAAAAAGATCACCATGACGCAATTCACCCCGCCAGAAACGGCATGGTGTATTGCTTGATATTCGCGCCGGAAGTTCCAGTACGAACATTTCAGAGTGTCTGAGTGTCAATCTGAGGATAGTGCAGAGGATTTGGGAGGAGTTTGATGTCCAATGGGGATTACGTGGGTGTTTAGAGTGATCACTAGTGATGGCAACGTTATGCCTCGATTCATCTTTCCATAAGGATAGACTCAACACAGAGCCCTATATCAAGTGACCTTGAGGAGGTAGTGCTTCCCTGGATCAAGAGGGTGGCTGCTGTAAAACCCTATGTCTGGCAACAAGACTCTGCAACAATCCACATAAGCTGGTGATGTGTGATGGCAGTTGAGCGAGATATCAACAAAAGTCCTTGTAGCACCAAAGATGAACTGAAGTCAAGGATTATGGCAGCATTCACCGACTTAAACAAGGAGACCATCCAGAAGAGATGCATGAGATTACAAAGTCAACTGGAGGCCATGGTTGAAGCCAATGGCGATTTTATTGAATAAATTTACTCTTTAGTATTTCAAGATATGTTTGTGTAATTTTGGTAAATATATCTGTTAAAATAAGATTTCAGTGTTATTTTCATTTTTGCGTCATTTAGACGACAATTTAACCATCGCACCCTGTAAGTGTGTGATAGGGAGAAACTAATATCATAAACCTTATCCACCATTATCATTTTAACCGCTACCCACTAACTTGAGTGGTTCATGATCCTTGTCTTAGGTGAATTTTAGTATTTCCCTTGTAGCTTCCTTGTGCCTTTTCATGGTAATTGTTCTGATGAGCTTTCCCCTTTGGTACCAAAACTTTACGGATTTAAGTGCAATAATAGACTACTTCTCGTCATTTTGCAGGTGAAATGGCTAGATGTAACCATAAGTTCTATGCTAACAGTTTATTAGCATCGGAGAAGAGAACATTTAGTAAAAAAAATCAGGTGAGTCACTTTTATCGAACAGCACTGTATATATATATATATATATATATATATATATATATATATATATATATATATCAAAGACCAACTGTTATGTCAGACATATAACACTCACAGGCTAATTGTGTTTAAGCCTACTTAACGTCCGATGCCTGATAGGATTTAATGGAAGCAGATCCAAACACCATGAAATGAAATTCGGAATCAGCCTTCCTCAGTGCCGAGAAGAAGTTGGTAAGTTTTAAAATGACTAACCTGTAAGTGCTTTATTTTTTTCATCTCACATTTGGTGGTGTTCATTTTTAGTCGATAAGTAAAATTGGATAAAACCGGCTGAATGGAAATTTAGAGTTAAATATTTTCCAAATTATCTGAACGAATGAAGCCTGTCCCCAAACAAACAACTGTACCAAATAACAGATACCACATCACTTGAGGAAGGACTCTCACATCAATAACGGAAAGGGCGATAACAGTTAGTGGAAATGAAAAACCTATTTTCCTGAGGATTGTTTTTCTACAAAGGTTTTATAAATTTTAATCGATAGTAGTATTAAAAATGAAGAGGTCATACTACACGTTGATCCTAGCTCCATGCCCAGGGAGTGAAGAAATGCGTAACTCGGGTAGCGCTGGCTTCTCGAAGGAATACCGAATGTTTCCTTATAAGGAAACGGCTAATACTATCATCGCAATTCGAGACGAGAATATACTCCACTGGGAAGAAAAGCGTAACTCGGGAATCAATGGCTGTTCTGTCAATGACTTCTGAATATTTCCTCAAACATCCACTATTAGACTATTTTTGCAGGAGCGTATTCGATTATCACGGTTAACCGATAATTGTAGTCTTGTGCCATACTTGACAAAACTTAGTAAACATCAATAAAAGAATAGTGTTAATATGAAGGCTAAATGAAAACAACACCTGCTGATGGGCTGTGTGGTTATTTTCCTACGGAAGACGAGATAATGGAAAAAAGTAATTTGTTATCGAGATAACGTGTTCATAATTAAATAAACATTTTTATTTCTGTGGAAGCGACGTAGAAAGCTGAGAGACCGAAGTCGATTAACAAGCCTTGATAAGAGTCAATGTCAGGGTCACAGTCTGTGTCTGTTGCCTCACCCAACAGCTCGTTTCTGTTATGGCCGGCTCCAAAAGGTTTTTTTTTATTAGGCAAGAGCTCCACATTTCACTGTTTCGCATCAAAATTGCTTTCCGCTCCTCTCTATATCACTCTCTTTCTATCTCTCTGTAAAACACACACACACACACACACACACACACACACGTTCTCGTTCTTAACACATATTTCTATTTTTCATTCGCATAAAATATCATAACATCTTCTATATGCCATGTCCCTCTCCGCAACCCCCTGTCCTTTTTAGCTTTTAATAAATTTTGTCTTTTTCGTATCTCTCCTAAACTATACTCCACCATCCATTTACTCAAGCTCTACAGGACGCACTGGGTATGACAATAAACTACATCCGCGTCCTGGGTAAGACAATAAACTACATCCGCATCCTGGATAAGACAATAAACTACAACCAACAGTAAGGCCTCTGATCAGGAGGTTTTGAGGAGCGTGGAACCACCTTTTAATTGCTGGTGTTCGAAGGTCCACCCTGACCCGTGGTGGTAGCACCTGTTAGGGTCCCAGCTATGAGTAAATACTTCACCCCCAAACTGAGGTCAAAACACTATGAAAGTGCAAAAATAGGTTTTAATACCAGAAATACTTTGCAAAAAATTACTAGCAATAAATTTTTGAAGAAAAATTATTACCAGCAACACATTTATGAAAAAAAAAATATTACCAGCAATAAAAATCTTGTCGGCATTAAATGACCCATTGAAGTTGATATGCCGTAAAACAAAACAAAACAAGCTCTCTGGGTCGGTTATGTTTTGTTTTCCTTCATCCGTCTTGTCTTCAATCTGTTCTGTGAGTATCAAATTTTCCAAGCACTTTTTCCTCATTACGTTCCCTAGAAATTTCAAACATCTCTTCCTGATGCTAAGTATCCTTTTTGTTTCCATTTGCTCTACAACGGCATCGTTGCTCACATGTTTGACTCATGGTGTTCTAAGCATCCTTCTAGAAACATTTCTATCGTGAGCTAAACACTGGTTTTAGTCTTGCAAATCCATGTGTTTTTCGTTGAATGACACATGTTTGACGTCTCATGTGATTATTTACAGATCCGTGGGTAGTAAATGGATTTATAACTACTGTGAATATACCTCTTGAACACGTGTAAAGATCATTATATGTCCCAGAGGTTGGATGTGAAGCATGAAAGAGGCGTTATTTAATTCTAGATTTTGAGTGCTGTGTTGGTTTAAATTAGCAAACTGACCCCGCTGAAATTGTTAATTTAAATGATGAATTTTCACCCCACGTGCAAAAGGTTCCGAAGAACGTTCAGTCAGTTATGTGCCACGCGTGATACACGCTTAGCTGGTCATGTATCTTTCGATACATGACTGATGAGGCAGATGTTTTTTCCCGCAGTAGGTTGCGGTAGACCAGTTGCCATCCAAGGCTATAGAACACGGTGTGTCCTGCTATTTAGCCATAGCTGGGGGGAGAAGAACAGGATTCATACCTTTCCCAAGGGTATTAGCGCGTAAGTGAATATCAGCCATTTATGTGCCATCGAAATATACATGACTCACGAGGAAGTATTTCCTAGTTTCTATCAAAGGCTATAGAACCCGGTCTGTTCTGATATTTACCCATAGCTGGGGGGAGAAGAAAAGGATTCAAACCCTTGTATAGCATCTTGTCTACCGCAGAAAGAAATGGCAACCTACTGCGGGAAAATACGTCCTTGTCAGTCATGTTTCTTTTGATACATGACTGACGAGGCAGATTTTTTTTCATCAGTAGGTTTCCATTTCTTTCTGCGTAGACAAGAATCCGGTCTGTCATTGCTTTCTGCAGTAAACAAGAACACGGTATGTCCTGTTTGGAGGTTGTGGGGAAGACGAGGATTCATAACTTTCCCAAATGTATTAGCTCGAATGTAACGGATCCGAATGGAATCCGAGCTCGGCTCTCCGATTCCTCAGTTCGAAACGCTATCCATTATGCCACCGTCCCGAAGGACGTTACGATTGCATATTTCTTGGATGTGATTCCCTGGGATCTGCAAACATTTGATAAGCTCGATCTCATTCGATGACAATGACGACGTATCACAAATGATTCGGTTGATCTCGTTTCTGGATTCTTAAAATCTGTTCTATTTGGGCTCCATTATTTCCTGGAACCTGGATCGTAAGGTTGTGCTTATGTCACAACTGTATAGTTAATTCTTTTCATGGACAATGATGCTAGATCTGTCAGTGGGCTGCTGTGGTCCTCTGTTTTAATCTCGATCACCAACGTTCTGAACATAACAATAATAATAATAATAATAATAATAATAATAATAATAATAATAATAATCATCATCATCATCATCATCTTATATCAGGTTGCACGATATTGGCACCCACTGAATATAAAACCCGGCATCACAGAGTGGGCCAATATCTGCACTGGAAAATTTGCAACTCCTATGGGAAGGAAACTGGAAGAAATTGGCACGAACACCACCCTGACCCGGTTACGGAGATAGGACCTGTTACAATTCTATGGGACTACAAAATACACACTGACAGAACAATCAAAGCCAACCGCCCAGACATTGTTATTAACGACCATAAACAAAATAAGTGCCTCCTTATTGATATGGCAGTCCCTGCAGACTGCAATGTGTCTTTGAAGATATTTGAAAAACTGTCAAAATACAAGGACCTTGAAATAGAAATCTCAAAAATGTGGCACATGGGAACATCAACAATTCCTGTTGTAGTTGGAGCCCTTGGACTGGTTGGAAAAGATTCCAGTAGGCTGATTGAAGGGAACCCTGGAAGTCCATGCCTCAAAGAGATACAAAAAATTGTTCTGACAAGTACAGCCCACACTTTATGAAGGGCTTTATCTATGTAATTAATTTTTATTTTTTTTGCAGTGGAAAGTGTCATGACGCCATTTCTAACCTTAGGTCCCTGGGCGGGACCCGGAAAGAAATGTGTAAACGCCAGATATCAAAGGAAATAAAAATAATAATAATAATAATAATAATAGTTAAGAGAAGAGCAGGATGTAAGAAATATCGACAAACATCTTAAGGTGTACATTCTGAAAAAATATTCGGAATCTACCGACCTGTCGACCCTTAAAAAGCATGAGGATGGTTAGGTAAGCAAATTACTAACTTCCCGTCCCAGGCGAATGTCAGAATAACAGGAGAGTTCTATAAGATTTATACTAAGCTGTTTGTTTAATTCCGCTTAGTAACTAGTAACTAACGGAAAATTCTAAGACGAACAAGATCACCGTTATATTAAGCACATTTCAGTTTCATGCCTTCACGCTGGCGGCGTTTCTTTCGTTTTGACGCGTTCGTTCTGAAAAAAATATTCAATATACAGCCGTTTTACCATTACAAAACAAGCACTGATTGTACAAAGACTAATAATTTTTTTATAATTATTGAATGAAGAAAAGAAAATGCTGTATTCGTAGTGATGATGTCAGGCTTGGCGTTTGTTGTCGTTGTTATTATTATTATTATTATTAACTGAAGAAAATTTGTCATTACTATTATTATTAATTATAATATAGCAGCAACTCTAAGTAGAAGCTTATGAAGCTTTATTTGATTCATTCTGCGTCAATGCTGAAAAAGTTTATTTTTTGGGATAGATGGTTAAAAGTGAGAGGGGAGATGGGTGTGGTTATTTTATTATTAAACGTAGAAAAGAAATACTGCATTTGTAGACATGGTGTTTGGCATGACGTTTGTTGTAAGTACTATTATTATTATTGTTGTTGTTGTTGTTGCAGAGAGAGATATCAGTAGACAACACATTATTTTGTAGTAGAAGATGCAAATGGATGATGTGTCAAAAGTAGTCTCTCAGGGCGCAAGGAAGCAAATCTTAGCAGAAATCAAAATAACACGTTTCAAAAATAATTTTCTTAGAATTTCGAGGTAGGTGATTTTCTCCAGATCTTAGATTTCTTGTCATTGTCTGGAATGAAAACCAAATTTGTCGTTATTTCCAGTTTTGATAGAACCCAGTCTTCGAATCATAAATCATGATGTTCCTATCTCTCTGCCGTCCATTTCTTGTGAATCTCAATCTCTTTATCATTATTGCCATTATTTCCATGAATAAAACACATTTTCCTAAATTCCCTTTAAATTAACTTAAATAATTCCAGACCAGGTGTCAGATAGTGACGTTTTCTTGGCAATCTGTCCATCCATATATTCTGGGATTTTTTTTATCTGTCAACTGAGCGATAAGGCCTCGGAAACACATTCATTCAGTTCAGAAGATATTTACCAGCCTATAAATCACATACAAAAGTATTATACTGCTACAATTGTACTAGTATTATGGAGAGGAAGCTAACAGTAAAAGACGGAGGAATAGTTACTGATGTTGGTTTAATGAGTCCTATATAGTGAGTTAGATCATTGTGGAGTGCGCTGTACAAAAGCTGATGCTAAATAACGCGTGTGTCAAAACATTGTATCTTATATAATCTCTAAAAGTTAATACTACAAGATGCGCAATTAAATGCTTCCATGTCTTTTAGAGTTTGGAAATTCCAGTCCTCAAGGACACATGGCACAGTGGATAAAGGCGTTGGTTAGATCCAGTGACAGACCCAAAGAGTGCGAGTTCAATACCCGGTTAAGGCAGTGGAGAATTTTCAGAGGGAAAATTAGCAGGAGATAACTGATAACTGACATCCATCAAACATGGCACGTGGAACTAGAACAGTCTACCCCAGTGATCGAAATAAAGGGTTCAGTTCGAAATTCCAACCACCTGAAGAAGGCCGGAGCGTACAACGGCCGAAACGTTGTGACAAATATGGCGACAAAGATGAGGACAATAGTCCGATTAATGTAAATACTGTACATAATACCTCATCTCAGAAATATAGACAGACTCAGTTTGGAAATTGTTTTAAATGTCTTGGTGCTGTAGAATAAGACTTACCAATTTACATGAGACAAACAATTCCCATGTATAAAATATTTCACTTTCAAGCTTAAACATCAAAGGACTGAACTTTCTTCGGATTGAATATTAAGTTTTTCGATTAAATGATAGTTGTAGAGTAGTGGTTAGCAACCTAATCGTGCATAAACTTATTCCTAAATTAAATTTCGTGTTAAAAGTTTCACTCAGACGTAACCTTGTCGAATACTATTTTAAGCTAATGTTGGTCCTGATCTGACATCTCGACTTTAGATACTTTTCCACCACCGTAAGGTTGCCTCTATGTGTCTTTTCTATAAATACATTCATGGCAATTGTTCATATGGGCTCTTCGCTATGGTATGGCTGGTTTAGGTTTTATTTTTGATGTTTTAGTTTCTTTTTCCAGTTAACTTAGCTAGGGTATGTATGCTCATTTGGCCCCTTTTTTATTTCTGTCCCCATTTTTCTTTAAGTTTAATTCCCCATCTCCTCCCTCGTTAGGTGGTTAGTGATGTCAGTTCGCAGGTGGATGCGGGGCGCCTTTCGTTTCGCGTGAGTGTTTGTCGTATTTGTTGTTGTGTTTGAATGAGTGCGTGTCAGTGTGTGTGCTTGGGATGAATGAATGTTCTATCCTATTTTTAGTCCTGCATTGATTTCGGCCAGTGAACTGGTATTTCTGCCACATTTAGTGATTGGGGGGGGGGGTATTACTAATATTATTTTTCTTTAGTTTCTTGTAAATATTTTGTATTCATTTTGTAAATACTCATTGGGGTTAGTTTTTTAGAATTGTTATTTTATTTCCCCCCCCCCCACAAGCATTGAATTGTAAATATGGGGACTAGTTAGTATTTTCATAGAGACAGTGAGGTATTATGGTGATTGTAGTAAGAACGGTACGTATGAATGTGGTGTTTTGGTGTAAGGGATATTGTTCGTACGATTGGGTCAGTGTTTGCGGCTAGCTAAGTTATAGTTAAGACAGAAGAAGACCGTCCTTTTTTCCCAATCCCCCCTTTGGCCTTGTGCCACATTTCTGTAATTTATACAGAATAAATATCGCTCTTCGCTATGGCACCGAGACTTTTTGAATTTAAGCGCAGTACTAGACTGGCGACAAGATCTCATCAATATACAGTTGAGATGGATGGATGTAACTGTCAATTCTATCCTAATAGTTTCTTTGTCTATATTTCTGAGATGAGGTATTATGTATACTATTTACATTATTCGGACTATTGTCATCTTTGTCGCCATGTTTATTACAACGTTTCGGCCTTCTTCAGGCGGTTGGAATATCGAACTGAACCCTTTATTTCGATCACTAGGGTAGACTGTTCTAGTTCCACTTACCATGTTTAATGGATGTCAGTTATCATTTATCTCCTGTTAATTCCCTTCTCCAAGTTCTCCACTAACTTAACCGGGTATTAAACACACACTCTTTGGGTCCTTTATCCACTGTGCCATGTGTCCTTGTAGACATCTGTGTATGAATTTCTCGGTATTATAAACCTAATATCTTCAGCAACAATTTTTTACCAGTGCTCATATTGCAATTTTTTGCTGTTATCAAATACTGTTTTTACCAGAGCTCATATAAAATTTTTGTTGTTATTATCGCTTTTCTCTGGCACTTCTTATTTGTGGTTCCCATATTGTATTCATTTCTATGCTTGGTCGGCTCAGGAGATTTTTGTGACCTAGCATATGTGGTGATTCTTTAAGTTTACGAATTTTCCAATGGTGTTCTTTGTCTATGATCTCAATCTGATCACACAGGGGGCGGTGATCTCCTATTTCTCCAGTTAAGGCAGTGAAGAACTTAGAGAGGGGAATTGACAGGAGATAACTGATAAGTGACATCCATTAAACATGACACGTGGAACTAGAACAGTCTACCCCAGTGAGCGAAATAAAGCGTTCAGTTCGACATTCCAACCACCTGAAGAAGGCCAGAGCGTACAACGGCCGAAACGTTGTAATAAATATGACGCCAAAGATGAGGACAATAGTCCGAATAATGTAAATAGTGTAATAGTTTCTTTTCCCGAAATTCCCGCACTTCCCGCTTGTGGAACTCCCTTTCGTCTCCATGCTTTCCAGCCAAATTTAATCTTCAAAATTTTAAATCCAATGTCAATCGTTATCCACTCTCTTCTTGATTGCATTGTTCTCTCTCTTTATAATGTTTTTGTTTATTTATTCTTTCACACTCGGTAATTGTGAATTAGTGGCATTACTGCCTTGCATGGGGTGACATAGATAAAAAAAAAAGCTTAGTAAATGTGGTTTACTTCAAGAATATCTGTATTTCGGAAAGTATCAATCATTTTGTGTAAGTTTACTGCGTGCCACAGAAAAATAAAAAAGGCCTGTGTCGTCGCCATTATACTTTATACTTATGCGCAGTTGTACCAAGTTACCTTTACGCCCAATGCAGACAACGCAAAGAATACACACTTTCCGCCAAGAAGGAAAGTGAGGAATGCCGGGAAGAAATAAGATGATGGCGTAGAGAAGCATTTATGCTTTTTTTCACACACACACACCCCCAACCCAACTCTCCATCTTTTCATTTTTTTTTCCTCAGTGGATTTTGATCGAATTTGATCGTAGTCTCTTCGATTTCTAATCAGTGACGCCAAATGACCCGCAAGGATTACGCTATAAATTGCGGGAAGAAGCGAAAGAAATTGTCTGCTTTCAACGGCAATGTATTGACGTGGGCGATGGTTATGAATTTTACAAGATTTCAGGCCAAGAACTCCATAAATGCTATTATATTTTCAAGTTAAAAAATATTAATCACAATTAGCTCGTAGCGGCATCAGACGAAGAGAGTTAATTATTATAATGTTTATAATTAATTAAGAAGATAA
This sequence comes from Acanthosepion esculentum, assembly GCA_964036315.1. Lineage (NCBI taxonomy): Eukaryota > Metazoa > Mollusca > Cephalopoda > Sepiida > Sepiidae > Acanthosepion > Acanthosepion esculentum. Next base: position 78,342,146 of record OZ038498.1, read on the forward strand.
AAGAATTATGTAGAAAATTATTATTTCGTTTCAAACATCGCAAGGCATCTGAGATCACTTTTTACGTCGTCGAATACGGTCGTCGTTTAGCTAGTGGAAGAGAAAAAAAGTAATATATTACCATAGTTGCAATGGCAATGGTAACATTCTTAAAAAACCTCTTCTCCTTTTTCTTCTTCTTCTTCTTCTTCTTCTTATTATTATTATTATTATTATTATTATTATTATTATTATTATTATTATTATTATACAAGTGAGAAGAGAAAATCGTCGTAGTAGTGATTACGGTTTTTGGTCTGTCATTTATTATTATTATTATTATTATGAAATAATTTGAAGAAATGACTAGTAAACACCAAGTGACTCTAGCACAGTGATTCTCAACCGCCGTGCCGCAGCACACTGGAGTGCCGAGCTATCATCTTAAGTGTGCCGCAAAATATTGTTACGGCATACATATATTAGGTCATCCCATAAGTTCATACATGCATACACATACATACATACACATAAAATACATATACATATACACACACATATATTAGGTCATCCCATAAGTTCATGCATACATACACATATATATATACACATGAAATACATATACATATACACACACATATATTAGGTCATCCCATAAGTTCATACATGCATACACATACATACATACATACACATAAAATACATATACATATACACGCACATATATTAGGTCATCCCATAAGTTCTGTCCGAATTTTAACTTTTTGTTAAAATGAACGAAATTTAAAGAGTATTTTATAATGTCTAATGGAGCTGAACATTATTTTTATGTTTAGATGCATTTAAACTGATCAAATTTTATTTCAGAGAACAATAAAATTAGATTTTATTTGATAAACATGGAAGTACCCAAGAATCATTTGAGGCACATAATGCTTTATGAGTCCCAGAAAGGAAACTCAGCAGTCGAAGCGGCTAGAAACATTCACTCAGTTTATGGAGAGGAATGTGTGAATGAAAGAACTTGCAGAAGATGGTTTGCAAAATTCAGAGGTGGAGATTTCTCACTTGAAGATGAAGATCGAACCGGACGTCCAGTTGAGTTTGATGAAAAGCTTCTTGAAGCAGCCCTTGAAGAAAATCCTGCTTTATCAGTTGAGGAATTGGCAGTGGTTCTCAGTTCAAACCATACAACTGTTCATCGTCATCTTCAACAACTTGGAAAAGTTCCTAAACTTGGAAAATGGGTGCCTCATGAATTGTCTGAAAACAACCTCAAATCCCGAGTTGACATCTGCTCTTCTCTCCATTCTCGCCAACTTGTTTCACCTTTTCTGGATAGACTTGTGACTGGCGACGAAAAATGGATCTTTTATCGAAATGTTAAGCGTCGTAGACAGTGGCTTGGTAAAGGGGAAGGATCCCAGCCACAGCCGAGAAGGGAACTTCATGGGCAAAAGATTCTTCTTTCGATCTGGTGGGATTGCCAAGGAATAATCCACTTTGAATTCTTACCACCTCATGCAACAATTAATGCTCCAATATACTGTCAGCAATTAGAGCGTTTGAACCAATCTTTGAGGGAAAAAAGACCTGCTCTAGTGAATCGAAAACGGGTGATATTTCATCAGGACAATGCACGACCACCCACAGCAAGAATCACGTCACAAAAGATCGAAGAACTTGGTTGGGAGAAAATTCCTCATCCACCTTATTCTCTCGACCTTGCTCCTTCAGACTACCAATTGTTTCGTAGCTTACAGAATCATTTGGAAGAAACAGCTTTTGTAACACAGGAATAGGTTAAAACTGACATTTGTGAGTTCTTCGAATCAAAGCCAAAAGAATTTTACAGTAATGGAATTAGTAAGCTTGTTAATAGATGGAAGGAAGTCATAGATAATCAGGGAAAATACATTGTTGATTGAATCTGTAGTTAAATGTAACATTTGGTCACTTGTTTTCTTTATTCAAAATTCGGACAGAACTTATGGGATGACCTGATATATGAGTGTGGAAGCAGTAATGGTACACCGTTAGTAATTGAATAAATGAATAAATATTAAACTATTTTTCGAATAATTCTTTTCCCTATACTCCGATTATGCTATTTTAAATACTTTGTTTTAATATTTAATTTTTTAAAAGTATTTTTATTTTTTTAAGTTAATTTTTAAAAAAATCATTTAAACATTTCTAGTGATGGAGACTTCAAAATAAAATATTCGATGATACCCATTGATATATTTTTGATTTCAATACAAAAAGAATATCCCATATTAGCTAAAAAGGCTTTTTAAATTTTATTTCAATTTTCTACTTATTTAAGTGAATTAGGCTTAACCCTAAATAACATCAAAAATAAGAAGCGAGAAAGACGACGTTAAACTGATGAAGAAATGAGGCTCTGCTTATCGCACATTTGAACATTGAAGGAATCGTGAAAAAAAAAACAGACACAAGTTTCACACTAAATAAGTTGCACAACTAATTGAATGGAAACATTGAAATAAATTAAGCTCATTCATTATTTTTTATCTATGGTTTTATTTCATAACATTTAAAGATATTTGTAAGTGTGTCTTGATATTTTCATTTTCTCCTAGGTGTGCCGTTGCTTAAAAAGGTCGAGAAATACTGCGCTAACAACTCGGCTAGGGGAAATTGACGGACATACCGAAGACTAAATCTAAAACTTTGAAACCATCACATCATTCTATGCTTGGTTTTAAGCAAAATGGTCGTGAGTTCAACCTCCACTAAGAGTTTAGGCTGTGAAATACAGAATGTGCATAAATGAGGGTCATCAATAAATAGATTTATTAGTTCGATTGTAAAAACTTTTTTTTAAAATGGAGCTACATGACAAAAATACATTCAACAAAATTGAAAATCTGGGATATGAAAAATACGTCAAAGGATGCAAAAAACTAATGTATCTGTCTCACTCTCAGAGTTTTATACATATATATATATATATATATATATATATATATATATATATATATATATATATATGAACACTGAGAGTGAAATATATATATGTCATCCACAGACTGTTTCGCTGTATCACAGCTTCTCAGTGTGGCTAGACGTCCGATTTCTTCAAGCCGGGATCGAAACCGGGCTAAATTCGATATCAGCCAGATATCTTAGTTCTAGGACATCGTCGCACGGCAGGGAAGGAAGGGAATTTTAACGTCTTTCTCTATACGAAACACGCCAGCAGCTCATAGAACTAAATTCAATTTTACTTGAAGAGTAACGCTTGATAGCAGTAGGGGATTAAAACAGAAACATGTTAAAAATCGCTACACAATAGCTTTCGTGTTTCGGCACTAATTTGTGCCTCTTTAGATAAAGGTAAATAACTGGTGTTTAAACGATTATTTTTAATTTCAAAAGCAAAATACCCGCTCTTTTTTCGAAAGAGAAGACAAAAAACACAATATAAGAATTAAAATGAGGCTTGTATGTTTACCCTGATTAACCAATCAGGTGTCAGTCCTACGCCAAATCTAACCTAAAAAAAAGAAAATTTAGATCATGGCATAATGTAGCCGGAAATAGAATCCTAGACAAGGTTATTTGTGGGAGACAAGAAATTAATTCAAACTATAAGTGAGTGGCAACATTGTATCATAATTGTGGATAAATATCACTAGCTCAATTTTCCATAAGTAGCTAAGGGAAGGAGTGGGGAGATAATCAAACGTACAGCTAATTGTAACATAGATTTTGTAGTTGAAAATTAAAAGGCTTCTTTAAGAAACCAGTGAATACAATTAAACCGTTTCAAATTAAAAAATGTAGAACATCCATGTAAGATGTTAATAATACCGACTAGACTGCAATATATATTTATATTAAATCTAAATAAGCAAAATAAGATAATCACTCTTAGAAGATGCACCGCAATTTAGTTATTAATTATGACCATATGAAATAGTATTACCAAATTCAAAGTTTAACCATATTGGGAATGGAAAGGTAAAATATGTCTGCAATTTACAGTTAATTCACTTCTTTAGTTTAATCGAGAATTTTTATCAGCAAATCTAATAAATTCCAATTTATCGTGTAAGCATAAGACGCAAGGTTCATTTAAGGATTTACAGGTTCTAGCTTTTTTTAGTACTTCCCATTTTACCGAAGGAGTTTTATTAACTTATTTTAAATTTCAAAATGTTCTTTTTTTATAAGTGCTATTGCTCAAAGATAATTTGGTAACACCTAGTTTTAAAATAATTCTTAATACTTCCTATATAAAATGTTTCAGCAGTCGGATTTTCTATTGTAGAAATAGTGCTTAGGTAAACAACAGAGTTGGTCAGACGTTTGTTTTGCAATCGACAATCGTTAGAATTTCTGCAATTACATTATCGACATTAGTTATCATGTAATTTCCATGATTACACAGGTTTTTATATTGGTTTAAAATTTTATTATTGCTAAGAATTCTTTTTGGAATTTAAGAGGTTAATAAAACTCCTTTATATATATATATATATATATATATATACTAGCCGAGGTACCCGGCGTTGCCCGGGTGTACATAGCTGTAATTGTATACCCACACACCCCTGCAAACCCGCTCCACACTGCCTAGAAATGTCTGCCTGCGTCCCCGCTTGAATGCATCATCCGTTGATATACTAAGCTACTTCCCTCTCATCTTTTTTATGGTATGTCCTTCGCAAGTGTTTGATTGTTCTTAAAGCAATTCTATCGATAAAAAAACTTCTTGCGTGGTCGTTTCTCGAGGTTAAATTGTTTCAATGTTTTAGATATTCAGTAACAACTTTCAAATAGTATGGCATTTTTTTACAAATTGAATTATCAAACAAAGAAATTTATGAATCGTTAGAGTTTCGTTCAACTACAAGTGAAATCGCATGGACGTCCCCCTCCTTCTTCGCACGTTTACTGTAAAGCTGGTGTTAATAAGAGGTTCTTCGGGAATTTTTGCCTTTTAACGCTTCGATAATCCTTCTCAAACTATCTTTATATCAAAGGTTCTTCGAATGCCAATTTGGGATGGAATCATTTGAAGAAACTATTGGCTAAATGGCAAAACCCGATTTTGGACCTTGTTTGTCGCAGATTTCGTCAGCTTAACTGAAATAATCTAAACCAAACATTCACGCAAGACAATTTGTGTGTCATATGTAATTTAAATGGCAAATTTAGAATGAATCGGGTGAAAAACTAAGGAGTTAAGGCCGAAAAAACGGGTATTTTGAAAAGTTTTTTGTAGTGTTTCGTTTTACGCAGAGAAGCGAGTAGGGCTAAAACCACACTCTCTTATTTCGTGCATGATGGCAAATTTTTGCGACTTGTTTGAAGAAAATTGGATAAAAAAATGAGGAAGTTTTAAGTTTTATTTAAAGTATCACGAAAAAATCATTTTTTTCACAGTTTTTTGGATTTTTTTGTTTGAAGCCAATGTCGCAGAAAAAACTATCAAGCACTCTACATAATCCTGGTAACATGAGCTATGTTTTCTATTAAGTGCAAAGACCATCAGTTCATCTAGTAAAAATTTTGTTCACGTGTCACATTGTCTTGGTTTTTGCAAAAAGTCTTTAGTTTTATTGATTTTTCTGCCAAACCCGGAATTTGGGGGTGGGATCTGGAGAGTGAAAAATTGGTCTTGACCTAATTTGGTAAATTTGCATTATGTCTCTACAATTTCATCGAAATCGCTCGAGAAATGTGTGGAGAAATGTCTTCCGGAGGATGCATATTTTTCTAACAAAATTTCTCGAATATTCAGGCTGGTGAGCATCCATTTAAAAAGATAGCGTTTAAACAAATAAATGATATATATATATATATATATATATATATATATATATATATATATATATATATATATATATAGTTAAGTGTGTATGTGTGTGTGCGTATGTGTTTGTAAAAATATCAGATAGACTATATCTGTAAAAGGACTAAAGGAAAGCTTATCTGAGCTGACGCGTTTCGTCATCTGAAGGACTTTGGAAAGAGCAGGGATTTTATTTTGTAACAAGTATTCCTATACAAGCGCAAAGATGTTATTGGTTTTACAATATTTTTACGTTTAGGAACGCTCATATAGGTCACCTGACATTTAAGCTAACATGATGAATATTTATGAGCGTTTCCAAACTATTTTTTAAATCAATGACATTTAAACTCTTCTAAATAAATAAATATTAGTTACAAAATAAAATCTTTGAATTTCCACCTGATAAAGTCCCTCAAAGTACAAAACGCGTAGACTAAGATAAGTTTTCCTTTCGTCTTCATGTTTGTTTATATATATATATATATATATATATATATACATATATATATATATATATATATATATATATATATATACATACATACATATATATATATACATACATATATATATATATACATACATATATATATATATATATACATACATACATATATATATATACATACATACATATATATATATACATACATACATATATATATATACATACATACATATATATATACATAGATACATATATATATATACATATATATATATACATACATATATATATATATACATACATACATATATATATATATATATATATATATATATATATATATATATATATATATATATATATATATATATATATGTTGTCTTGTTATATGCTATATAAAATTTGCCATTTCACTGTGGTATCATTTCTCTCGCCATTGATGTTCTTAGGCAAACACACCAAATCGGTTTTAGCTCGAGCGCAACCCACTGAGGCGTCAATAAAATATCGATCTCTTTCATCTAAGTCTTCGAACCGGCCATAGGATCAACACTGATGGCCATTACCGCGCCCTGCTTAGCAGGAACGTTTGTAACGAAGCCTAGTTTAGCGTGTATACTTTTCCCGCCTTTTTAGACATTCTCATTGCTTCTCTTTTACGCCATTTTTAAGCTGGCATTGATAGTAAATCTAACAATATTCCTCACTTGATTCCCATAAACACTGACCAACTGAGATAGCCAACAGCTGAA
>OZ038498.1:78354154-78444154 GCA_964036315.1 Acanthosepion esculentum
TTCCTGCAGAATGAGGTCAAAATCAGAGCATTTATGGATGATTTGACGATAATTCAAGATGATATGAGAGTAGCACAGTTGGTTCTGGATAGACTCGCAGAGTTGGTAAAGTGGAATCAGATGGCCTTCAAAACTTGAAGGGAGGTTCTGTCATACATGAAGTGTTTTCCGTCGCTGGTGAAAAGATACCAACAGTGCGGGAGCAAGGTGTGAAGAGTCTTGGGAGGTGGTATAACTTCCCTGTAACAGATCATCACTGTGGGATTGAAATCCAGCAACAGGCGGAGGTGAGTCTGTAAAGAATAGACCAATCCACATTGGTCTATTCTTCCTGGAAAATTTAAAGTGTGGTGTATGCATTTTGGATTGATGCCGAGACTAATGTGGCCGATAACTGTATATGAGGTGGCAATATCTCGAGTTGAGATAATTGTAAAGAAAATTAGTAAATGCATACGGAAGTGGCTTGGTGTTGCAAGGATTCTGTCGCTGGTCGCTTTGTTTAGCAGTTCGGGGGCGCCTTCAGTCACCTATTACTTCTTTGGTGGAGGAGTACAAGGTGGCAAAGGTGAGATTGCAGTCCATGCTGTGTGAATCTAGGGATGCTGTAATCCGGAAAAATGTGCCGGAGTTGAAGACAGGAAGAAAGTGGAAAGTGTCAGACGTGGTGTCAGCAGTGGAAGTGATGTTAAAGCAGGCAGAAGTTCAAGGTCTTTCAAGGAAGGGACGTGCTGGACTTGGCCTTGTTGAGAGGGAGAGATTCTGGTCAGAGGCCAGTAAACAGGAGCAACGCAAGTTACAAGAACAGGGGGTTCGAAAGCTCGAGGGGGAGAGACGTTTAGTACGGACTGTCCAACAGGCTCAGCAGGGTCGATAGCTCAACTGGGAGGGTATTGAGTGTGTTCAGATCAATTCTGATTGGTGGCGTCTAAGCGCAGGACATTTGAGGTTCCTCATACAGGCAGCATATGATGTTGCAGCATCACCGGAAAATTTGAAAAGATAGGGAGTGCAGGAGTCACCCTCCTGCCAGTTGTGTGGTACTTATGCAAACCTGCGCCACATACTGTCAGCTTGCCCGAAGTACGGCTGGTACACCTTCAGACATAACTTGGTTCTGGAGGTCGTGGCAGCAGCTGCAAGAAGTGCTAGCATACTCTCGACGGACCTGCGAAGGGTAGCCTTCCTGAAGCAAAGTGCGACTGACGCAAGGGAGAAGACCAGGTCGGAGGACTCAAGTAAGTGGAGAGTGTTGGTTGATGCTACACTGCCAGTGGAAGTCATTGTGTCTAGACTGAGACCAGATTTAGTGTTAATTGATATCGAGAAGCAACATCTGTTGCTTGGCGAAGTGACAGTGGCATGGAAAGAAGGGATTGAAGAGGCTCATGAAAGAAAGTTTCTTCGGTATGAGGAACTAGTGGCTGAAGTCCGTGAGAGAGGACTGCACCCTGGTGGCGTTTGAGGTTGGCTGTACAGGATTTCCTGCTGCTTCCTTAAAGAGATTCCTCAAGTGTGATGGTATCCAAAAGCCGAATGTGATAAAGACTTGTGGTGAATAAGCGGTAGAAGGCAGTGTATAGAGTACCCAGAAATTCTTATCGAGTCGCATCCAACTAACATAGACCGGTTGCAACCTAACACCATCCAGCTGTTGCAGGCCCACAATGTGGAAAGGTACTGAGCTTAATGGGCAGAAACTTTGCTGAAGCACGGCGCTCAGCTGAAGATTGCAGCTGGTCTGGAGCATATATATATATATATATATATATATATATATATATATATATATATATATATATATTACTCCGAGTCTCTCTGCGCTATTTCGTTGGTTAGTGTTACTGTATTGGTATATTTGTGAGAGACATTGAGCACTTTTTGTTCTTGCTACACTTACCTATGCAATGATGAAATGTTTTCTATGTCTCTTATTAATTTGGCACAAATTATTCAACCTTTTTCGGCATCTGTTATTCTCTCTAACATGCAATGTTGACCGCTCATCGTTAGTTTCTCATTTAATCATTGTATTATATGGCTTTTTTATACCTTGAATGGCTGGCTTTGTACATTGTGAAATTCGTTCCTTACATACATCTTTCAGAAGGCATGTTAGTATACCATATTTGCTTAGTGAGTTTTCATCTTTGACATTTTGAAGCGTAAATGTTATTTCATATGTTGAAACGTGATGAGTAAATGTTGGTTGAATTTTTATTTTGGTTTGCATAGTAAACTTCGCCAGTTCTTCGTTTTTGTTTATTTCTCCGTTTTTGTTTATTTCTCCGTTTTGTCTTTCCGTTTCACCACTTGTTTATCCATATAGGTTACTGATCGGCATATTTTCTTTTCTTGAAAATTTCCTTTACGCTTTATCTGTTTATCTGTTTTCTTTTTACTTGTAGGATTTATTTATTGAATTCTGGGTGTTTCATTTTTATCAGTATTAGGTTTGTTTTTTTTTTGTTTTTTTTTGTGTATATATTCTTTAAGTATTTTCATTAGTTGTATTGTTAACTTTGAATTATCTCCCTTGGTTATGAATATTTTGGTTTATTTCCCTTCTTTCTTTTCGCTGCTCTTTCCTTCATTACAGGTATAAATTTTCTATTCATATTCTTTACTTTCATTATTTAGAAAAGCATCGAACATGTTCTGCCTGAGGTTTAGTGATACCTTTTCTGATTTTCTAAAGAAACATTTGACTTCTTTCATTATTTTAAAGCCATACTTGACTAAGCTCTTGTTTTATGATCACTTCAGATATTAGTTTGTTCATGATGATTACTTCTTTAATGGAACTTTCTCAGCAGTTATGAATGAAATTTCGGTTTTATCCATTTGAGTTTTCCAAATCCGTACTTCATTTTATATATAATTATATTGGAATATATCAAATATATACGGATCAAGCAAACTGTGTAAAATATTCAAACGATACACTCAAACCTCACCTATATCTACGAAAAAAAATCACCAGTTCACAACAAAACCCACCTGTCATTGCAAAAAATCTTGAATGCTCATTAAACTGTAACTACCTACAATCCAATGGCATATACAAAGCTGCTGTAAGTTCCAAAAGAAACTCAGGAAAAATGCATGTCGGAATAACAGAAAGTTCATGCTTATAAAATCTCCTCAAACAAAACACCAGAAAAACGCATATAGAATTTTCAAAGCACAAAAACTAAACAAATCAAACATCATATGGAAATTTTTAAAAAAAAAACACCAATGTAACACAAAGTCACATAAGAGTAAAACCTCTGCCAAGGTGAAGATAGCAATAGTTACATTTCTGGAACAAGTTAAACTCATAAACAAAGAATCAGAGCTTATTTTCAAATGCTGTCACGAAAAGAAATTCTTAGTACGGTACCTACAGGCATATCACTAGTCAAAATACTAAACAGCTAAGAAACTGCTCTAAATTTTAGAACCGGGTAATATATACAGAAAAAATTATTAAATGAGATTTAATTAAAGTAAAACAAATGAAAATTAAACGAAACCTGCCCCAGACCACGTTCTGTCATCCGCTTACTTAAGGCCCCCAGGCGTTGTTTTCCTTTGTCTCTCTTTCCCTCTATTCGGCTCGTGAGTATCAGATTCTCCAAGCCCTCCTTCCTCATTATGTGTCGCAGGAACTTCAGCTGTCTCTTCCTGATGTTAAGTATAAGCCCCTTCCTTGTTTGCATCCTTTCACATTATCCATTTCTCATAAATCCCCATAAATGCTTTTAAAATATCGTATGTCTTTTTTCGGTATAATTTTCTTCCTTCGTCAAAGCATTTTACCAAACTCCTGTCCATTAATCCCCTTGATCGAAAATGCACAGGATACACAGTAATTGATCTTCCTTCTACACCTCGTATGTATCAATGCTCCTCGGACAATTTATCTATTTGGATCTATGTCCCACTGCTTTTGTATCTTTTTTCTTTTATGATCCCCAGCCTCATCGTCTTTTCATATTCATCTGTACTTCATAAGTATATTCATAATCATATCGACTAATGTCGACCTGCTCACATCTGTCTATCGATATAAGACTCCCTTTATCATTGTACTTCTCGATTTCCTAACTATCGACAAGTCTGTTTATATCAACCTCTCCATATACCTATCGACCTAATTTCGTCTGCTGATATCGATCTAGTAGCCATTAAGTCTATCTGTCTATCTATCTATACATTCACAGATTGATGTACAATAATCTGTTTTTATTATTACTATAAACGTTATTTTTAGTAGGTACATGTATTTGAGTTATTAACCACTTTTTTTTTCTTAAACAGTAAAATGAATAACCACCGGCCTAGATTGAGATTTCCTACTAAAGATAGATTGAGCCTCCAGCAAGAATCGAACCTGTATCCCTATTTTTTCTTCAGGGAAACCGTTTCTATAGCCGAAACGTGACTTAATCGTTTTTACTACGGAGACACTGTTGATAAAGCAAGGAGTGAATTGCCTATTTAAGGAATGTACATTTCACGTTGCCACGTCTAGAAATCCAAGCCAATTCGCTTCAGAGCTACTAAACAGTATATCTATCTATCTATATATATATATATATATATATATATATATATATATATATGTATATATATATATATATATATATATATATATATATATATATATATATATATATATGCCAGTTTCTCTCTCTCTCTCTGTATATATATATATATATATATATATATATATATATATATATATGCCAGCATATCTATCTATCTATCTATATATGTTTGCTTCTTTCTAGCTATCTGTATATCTATTTGAGTCTGATTGTATCTATCCATTCATGAATCGTCCTGCAATATTATGTTTATATCGAGTTATCAGTATGTCTATCTATCTAACGCTATCTATTTATCTATCGATCTATCTAACGCCCTGCCTCAGTCTGTTTATATCCATTAGTTGGTTTCTCTATCTCTCTGTGTTTGATGATGCTTATATATATATATATATATATATATATATATATATATATATATATATATATATATATATATATATATATATATAGCTAACTAGTCTATTGTGCAATACCATATTAACCAAATCGCACGTGTCGTTATTTTGGAATGTAGTTCAGTTAAAACCTACACAAGGTACTTTCATGAACTGCTTTCTCTTCCAGAGACTAATCCTTCTCAAAGACGGTCTTTCTGAACATTACTTTCCCTTTCCCATTAGATTATTAACTACTTAAACAGCCAACATCAAATTTCCTGTAAAAGAAGATGTGCGTCACACGCCACAAAAGTGGCTCTGCCCTTGTCGGCCTTATTCTTCACTGAGAAACGAAGCGCCGGATATTGACTACAGCTCCTTGAATGGTCGGTCCTGGCCGGACCCAGGCTTCAGTCTCGCTTACGCACGATTCGATTCATTACTGACTTTTCGGAAAGCTATGAAGTCCACCGATCTAGCGTTCTTTTGATCTTCAGCCGCGTCAAAACATATCTCCCCTTTTATTCATGCTGTTCTTTCTCAGAAAAACAAATACCATTTTTGCCTAATACTTGGAATTGGATTTATATATACAAAGCGACCGCCATAAAGCAACACGATGTAAGCTAGAATCAGAGAAAGTGTATCCATTCGATCCCCACATGCTCCCAAAGTGTTGTAAATCACTATCTGTGTACGAATTCATATATTCCACGCATGTGAATAATCGTGATGCATTACTATTATAATACGGTGTTTGTCAAGTAATTACGTTTTATCAAAGGCAATATGAAAAGAAAGGTAAGTTAAGTTTATTTAAATATTATTGATCATAAACGTAATCATCTTCATTTTCAATGAGGGCAGATCAACGATTTCGAGTTCACTTTTCATTTGATTTTGATTTCTCTTAGAAATCTTCTTTTTTTCCACGAAAAATTAGTTGTAAGCCTGTTTTTACTTTCTATGTCTCTTATGAAATTTTCCGATAATCGAAACAAATGAAATTTGTGGGGGAGAAATCTGTTAAAGTTTATCCGACTTCTCAACAAAATTTTTCGGAGTTCAAGATTAATCCGACTTCCATTGTAAAGACTTGTTTTTTGTTCCAATATTATAATCTCTACTCATGACTTTTTGAAGAAAACTGTCATTTTCCGTGGTTTCATGTACAGACAGAGCACAAAATTGCTTCCGATATTGTGACAGTAGCCGATCAATCGAAGATCCTCTGTTAGAGTCTCTAAAATATTACTTTACGGAATCCCCAGATCTATGCCCCGTTCTACCAATCACCGTTTTCCATTAATCGCGTCCAACATTTTGGGGTATTTGGCATTTCGAACATCTTCCAGAATGTGGATATTCTTCAACGTCTTCTCAACGCTTAGTTCAAAATAGTCGGTACCAAAATTATATGTCCTTTGATTAGTGAATCGTTCTCTAAAGTTACCTATACTCTAAAGCATGCGGACGAAATTATATACAGGGTGTGATGGATAAATTGTCGTCTAAATTTCGCAAAAATGAAAATAAAACAGATATCTCATTTTAACAGATATATTTACTCGAATTACACAAAAATATCTTGAACCACTAAATTCAATTTATTCAACAATATCACCATTGGCTTCAACCACGGCCTCCAGACGACTTCGGAATCTCCTGCAATTCTTCTGGACGGTTTGGTGAATGCTGCCATAATCCTTGCCTTCAGTTCATCGTTAGTGTTACAAGAGGTTTTGTTGGTCTCTCGCTCAACTGCTCCCCACACATAATAATCAAGGCGGTTGCAGTCTGGGGTGTTAGGTGGCCAAATGTAAGAAATTGCCTGGCATCCATGACTGGGTTCTCCTGCTTGTGTGGCATGTTGAAGAGTCTTGTTGCCAGATATAGGGTCTTCCAGAAACCGTCGTATTGAACTCACACTCTTTGGATCCTGTCAAGGACACATGGCACGGTAGATAAAGGCGTTAGTTAGATCCAGTGACAGGACCCACTGAGTGTGAGTTCAATACCTGGTGAAAGCGGTGGAAAACTTGAAGAGGGGAATTAACAGGAGATAACTGATAACTGACATCCATTAAACATGGCACGTGGAACTAGAAGAGTCTATTCCAGTGAGCGAAATAAAGGGTTCAGTTCGACATTCCAACCACCTGAAAAAGGCCGGAGTGTACAACGGCCGGAAACGTTGTAATAAATATCGCAACAAATATGAGGACAATAGTCCGAATAATGTAAATAGTATAAAATTTACTGGATTAAAAATGTACATCAAATTTAAAGGATCATTCTAAAATATATACTAAAATTAAGGAAATTAAATTACAATAATTTTTTAAATTATAAATTTTATATTAAAATTAAGATGTTTATTCACTGATAGGTTAATTTTTTTTAATTAAATTTTCAATGTTTAAATTTAATGTTTTTCAAATTCAAATTTTAAATTTTAATTTATTACAGGATTTTAAAAATTTAAATGAAATTTACATTCAAATTTTCATAGAATTTATTGGTCATTTTCAGATTTGCATTTATTTTGATCACTAGACCATTTTATAAATAGCAGAATATGCAGAAACATGTTGAAAACAAATCATTTACTGGAAAACGTGAAATCTAAAAATTGCTTTCCAGTTGGGCTACAGTCGTTGGGAATAAAGATGGTACTTATGTGGAATTATGACGAGAGAACCTCATATCTGCAGTGGCGTGAGGTTTAAGGGTCAAAATGAATAGTCGATTTACCTCCACCAAGAAGATTAAGAGATATAAACGTTCAAAAACTGTCGCTGCTGGGCGTTGACCTCAGAGTCCACTTTTATATTTACATACGCTTTATCCTTGATATTGAGAAATTTACTGATAAATATAGCTTATCTTAAAACTATATTTTTATCATATATATATATAGAGAGAGATATAACAATCCCTGTTTTATAGAAATTTCACTAAATGCGACTGACAAGGTACTGAGATTAAGCTTTTCTTTAATTTTTCTTGTGTTCGTACAAGTTTTTTTTTATCTGGACATAAAATCTGTAAAAATTGTCCAAATGTTCTGCATATCCGAGCGCTTTCGGCAGTTCTTTTAGCCATTATCGAGGATAATTTTTATTTTTAACTGAATGGATTTTTCTATGTATGTATCTAAATTTATAAGAATGTTTTATTTTCTAATGGTTCCATTATATATAAATATATATATATATATATATATATTATAAATTAACTGATTTAAAATATGTTTTTTTTCGCTACACAGTAATAACCATGTTTCAAAAATGGAAGCTAAAAGCTTCGAATTTAATTTTGTTATTAAATTAAAGACATTAGTCCCATTTCCTCGTCAAACGAATTTTGGACTAACTTATTTTTGTTTTTAAATTTACAGTTTTAAAGGCACGGCAAAGATTCATAATTGAGATTTTCCAAGAATACCGAGAAATCCACTCATCGAGACAAGGGGTGATATATATATATGACGGAGAAACATACGTGTAATTTTTAACAAAACAAGAAAAAGAATTTAATCATGAATTTACATGCTTGAAGTTGTGTCGGTAGCTCGTTTCGGAGAAAATAAATCAGTCATTTTTAAAGTGCGTAGTTTTAACAAAATATCATGAAGAGGAAATGTTCCTACAACAAATTAAATGATCCAACAGAGTAATATTAATATAATATTAAAAAAATAATAATATTAAAAAATTTTTAAAACAAAAGTGAGTCCGTTGCTCACAGAAGGGATATACGGTTGCATTCAGTAAGTGGTCGACAAAGAAAGATATTTTGAAATACTTAGCTTTCTTGGATTGTTGAAAGAAAATTCTTTGAAGTACCACATGCTTGGTTAAATACTGATAATATAATTGATGAGTAATTTTAAACTGGCGAAAACTTCAACACTGGACGCAGTGAATAGAAACGAAACCTTTCACATGATTTCAGACACTCTTATTAATTTATTTTTCTCCTCATTTTATATCAAAAAGATTTTTTTTTTATAGGCTGGCTACTTTCTTTTCTTTCTTCTTCTTGGCTCAACGGATAATTCCTGTGAAGACAAGGTTCTCATTGGTCCAAAAACAATTTCACAAAGGCTCTCGAATTTCTTTTCAGCTCAACAACTAGTTTCAGTGAAAACTAGCTGTTCATTGGTTCAAAGAAAAGTTCACATAGGCTCCCGAATTACTTTCCGTCTTTTTCCTCAGTCCTCCGAATTATAAAGGAGAGTATAAAAGGAGTTATTATTATTTCCCACTCACTATATATCCAGCAATTTTTCATTGAAATAACTAACTGAGGAAAAATAGTAACGCAATGGCACACTATGTCATTTTCCCACTAAACTATCTGTATCTACTGAAATATATGTACGGAGATCTAATGATTCAATGACCTCATATCTAACACGTGCAACTGAACTATCCATACGGAGGAAGAATGACTCGTGGATCCCATATCTGACACCTTCCCCCTTAACTATCTCTACGGAGGAATAATGACTGAATAATCTCCTTAGAAATGTCGGCGGATTGAAAAAAATACAAATGCCAAAACACAAAAATGCTTTTCCATTCTACAGATTTCAAACGTTATGTGGCTTCCTGCCAACGGCTAAGTATTTTTCACCAGCTAAGACAAGATTTGGTTTCTTTCAGACAAGTATTGATTTAAATTTCTATTTGCCAAAATATGGATTCTCTTTAAGGAACAGTTTAACCTCTTTAATTAGAAAAAATAGAAAACTACCCAAAAGGTAAAAAACATAATTTCAATAGAGCTGAATTTGAAATTCACTTGGTATCTTTTTTTTTCTTTGCTTCTTCCCAATTCTTAGATATTTCTTTGATATCTTCGTATAATTTACAGATTCGGAATTTATGTGTGTGTGTGTAAACCGGATAACAGTATAAAATATATATTCGAAATATACAAATTTCGTAAGATTAACCTACGCACATACACATATATATATGTGTGTGTGTATGTGTGTGTGCGCGTGTATGGACACTGAGATAAACAACCAACGGCGAGAGTCTATTTGATGCTTAAACGCAATCTTTATGCTAACAGTTTAAGCGGAAAACCGACTCGCTGCTGACCTTAGTGTCCAATTTTATATTTACATACACTCTATATCTAAATACAGTCTACTTTCAAATTATATTTTTGTCATACATACATACATATATATATATATATATATATATATATATATATATATATATATATATATATATATATTTGTAGGTCTGATGAATTGGATCGTGATTACGATTCCAATGTAATAAACTATAACCAGAGAATATTAGTGTTTGAGCCTTTTATATTATATTCTTACTCAGTCCTGGACATTGAGTTCTACCTGGATCCTATCCTCTTGCGAATTTATATATATATATATATATATATATATATATATGTGTGTGTGTGTGTGTGTGTGTGTGTGTGTGTGTGTGTGTGTGTGTGTGTGTGTATTGACCACTAATATCATCTATATATATATATATATATATATAAATAGAGGCGACAGTCTGTTTCATGCTAGTGCAATCGTCAGGTCTGACGATTGCACTAGCATGAAACAGACTGTCGCCTCTAAGTGCTGATTTCCATATTCACTTTAAAGTGCTCTATCTCTGATATTGAGCACTTTATCCCATAAATATAGCACATTTTAAGACTATATTTCTTCATATATATATATATATATATATATATATATATATATATATATATATATATATATATATATATGTACGTAATTATGTTTTTTTTAGATTAAGCTTTTTATTTAATTTGGGGGGGTTCGTCTAACTGTTTTCTTTTCTCTCCAAATATTCTGCATATCCGAACGCTTTCGGCTATTCTTTTAACCATTATAGAGGATGATATTTTTTTTATTTTTACTTTTAATTGAACGTATGAATTCTTCTATGTATATATCTAGCGTTAAAAGTTATAAAAGTTAAAAGTCTAAAATAATATGTAATTTTATATATCAGAACAATGTTAGGAAAATTAATATTAAAGTGGAAAAAAATCGCGTGACGCATTTCATCATTTAGGACTTCATCGGGCTAGAGTTATGTTCCCGTTTACGTAACTATGCATGCGTATGAATGGGCGAGGACAGTTAAATGCAAAAAGTTTAAATTAAAAATAAATCAAATTTAATGTTTAAAATTTCAGCAGCTTCTCCCCCTTCGTGCTCATATGCAGTTACATCAACGGAAGCATTAATTTAAGCCGATGAAGTTCTAAAGGCCGAAACGCGTCATATAATTTTTTTCATTTTGATTTTTAGCATTCATTTTCCTAATATTGTCCTGATATATAAAATTGTACATATTATTTTCTAACATATATAGCAGGTGTCAACAGCTCATACGACAAGCCTGATTAACTAATGAAAATGAAACAATAACATAATAAAAATACCAGAAATTGTTTTCTCCATTTTCTTGGAAGCTTTAATCAAGGCGAAACGTTTCCTATTTGTTCTTTATTAGATCATATATATATATATATATATATATATATATATATATATATATATATGTTCGACTCTCCCGTCGAATTCGACGCATGAAGGTCAAGCAGATCAGTTTCGACATCAGCACATGAGATTTGAATACAGGGACTTGGTGCACGACGTGCCGCAGGGTCCAAAAAAAAAAATCCCCAGGTTTTGAATTCAGAATTGTCCTACTCCTAGACCAGTTGCCATGCAAGGCTATAAAACCCAGTCTGTTCTGCTATTTACCCAAGGGTATTAGCACGTAAGTGAATGTAATGGATTCGACTGCAATTCGGACTTGATTCTCCGATTCCTCAACCCAAGCCGCTAGCCCTTACCCCACCGTGACTTTATTGATATTCATATATATATATATATATATATATATATATGTGTGTGTGTGTGTGTGTGTGTGTGTGTGTGTGTGTGTGTGTGTGTGTGTGTGTGTGTGTGTCTGCAAACATATAGAAAAATAGGAAGAATATATATATATATATATATATATATATATATATATATATATATATATATATATATATATATATATATACCAATGAACTTTTCAGTTAAATGTGTTGTTTGAAATGGATCCTGAATATATATCTAAATCCTCTATTAAAAAATGTACACGTCCGTTCAGAGATTGTATCTCTGGTTTGAATAATAACCCCGCTACATATATTGGTTTTTCTATAACCGCGCTCTCCTGTAGTCTTACCTGTCCCCTTTCTGGTCTTAGTTCTATTAAACATTTCTTAGAATAACATAACCATTTACATAATATTAGACAGAGATTAGTTAATGACATAATATCTGCACATACACACAGTAAAAAGAACCTTCAGATATTGGCGGCCATCTACATTAAAACAAAGCAACCCACACTCAACAAAATTACATTTCAAACTAATCACAACACATTATATTGCATGTAGCACTTCAGGCTATCACGTGGTATGACGTCATAGAACCGCCTCTTGAACTTCTGATCTCCGTCTGTTACTCCGCGTCCGTTATCGTCGCATAGCAATCTTCTATGTCAAAATAACAAAATATCTTTGACGGTGGATATCTTTGTTTCATGTCTGCATAACCACTCTGAGTATGGCCCATGTGAGCCGAAAGCTTAGGACCAACTTAATAAAGAAACAATTTTTGTCTTTATTTTCCCCGGAAATTGAAGCAAACATTCGGACATTAGAACAGCGCATGATCAGATATAATAGACATTTATTGTCTGTTACATTTAATAATATATGTTTAAATATATATATATATATATATATATATATATATATATATATATATATATATATATATATATATATATATATATATATATATATAAACTGAAATATATATATATATATATATATATATATATATATATATATATATAAACTGAAAAATTTACGAAATCTCAAAAAAAAAAAACAACGCATATTCCAATAGAAGTTAATAACACTTGTTTACAACCTCTTTCTCTTTTTTTCTCTCTTTTTCTTTTTCTCTTTTTTCAATATAGATTTCTCTCCATCCCACTTCCTAATCAAGATATAACTTCCGTTAACAGATTTAAAGTGTCAATGTCTAGATTTCAGCGAATATTTAAATTTGAAACAATAGAAATGTTACATCTAACTCAACGCTGTCTCTCTACCCCCTACACTGACCCCACTTCGTGAGTTTCCTTATTATTGCCCGTCGTAAGTGTGTAAATTTATTTTCATTTTTTCATTTCAACATTTGGAAATAAATCTGATGATCCACTGTCCTTTGGAAGGGCTGTGGTGAAATAATTTATTATATGGAACCTTAAAGTAATCTGTTTTTATTTAAAATATATATATATATATATATATATATATATATATATATATATATATATATATATATATATATATATATATATATATAGTGATGTATTTTCGCAACATCAATGAGGCATACAAGGTACGATGGAAATTCTTATAAAATGCAAGAAACCAACCCTTAATAAAAATTAAATATGAACAAAATTTACTAGACATACCTGGAAATTAAGAATATATATATATATGTTCATAACATTTTATACCGTCTACCAATCACATAAACAGCATTTATTATACTAGCATAACCAATAATACTCCTTGAAAATGGACAGCAGTTTTTCCGAAATGACTCGAAAACGAGAAACCATTAGACAATTTTTACATTAAAGCAGAAAAGGAGACACTTGCCCACATACAACAAAAATGAAAGCACTAATAGTAAAAAAAAAAAGCAAAAGCCAACACCCAATAACATCAACTATGAAATCGGCCACAGTGTGCGGACCTTATTTTGAAATATTGACTCAAAGCCTTTTTTTAACCATTAATCTTAGAAAGCGTTTGTAGACAGCTGACAGTTTAGATATTTCTGAACGGGTTTGGCACAGTTCATGACATCTATATGAATGTCGCGATCTGATGAGGCTATTTAAGAACATGACTCGAGTTCCCAGGTTGATGCTTTGGTTTTGTAACAATGGTGTTGGGCAAAGTTACCTCTGGCGCACCGTATTCAAAGTTCAATTTCCTTTTCTTCAATACAAAATTTGTTATAACAACTTTAAACTGAGGTACTTGAAGTGTTTAGTATTTACTTATTCCACATACTTAATTTTTCCGATTGATTCAAGCTAGTGGACAGATTTGCTTTCATTCAAATTCCAAATCATAATTTCTGTTTCGGAAAAGTTTTTTTCTTTCGTCCTATTTCTTAGAAAACTAAGTAGAGAATGTGTATTTTCTGTTCAAGATCATTCTTATCCAAAATATGAATTCCTAAGGCCTCTGCATAGCCCTCTCAACATCAGCGCATCAGTATATATATACCGGTCTTCTTCACAAATTGAAAGGCTATTGTTGTGGTAGGATCCACCTAATTTGCATAGCGGAGTACCGACGATATAAATATGGTTGGTACCGGAAGACAGGGAGGCAAATCAAGAGATCCAACTTGAGACTCTGCCCGACTGCGACTTAGTCAACACATTCTCTAGGAACGGTCTTCCCAGGAATATACAAAAGACTATATGTAAATATTGTGTACACTTTCTTGTTTCAATACATTTTATTCTAACTACATTTTGTGTTTGCATTATTATTCCATGCATTAGGCAAGTTTCAACAGCTATTGTATTTCGGGACGGATTATTTGAACTGATTCAATCTTTCTTATTAAATAGCGAAATGAAAGTTGTCCTGAGCGAACACTCTTCTAGATCTTTCAGAATTAATGCAGGTGTCACCCAGGGGTCTATCCTTGGCCCTAAGCTGTTCCTAATTTTCATCAGTGACCTTCCAGATAGAATCATTTTTCAGCTCGGTATGCTGATGATACAACTATTTACCCTTGTCTTAATAGTAAGTCTTGTGGGTTCGATAAGATCAAATTGACAGCTGATCTCAAAAATGACCTACAATAAGTTGTTAACTGGGGTAGTGAATGGCTTGTTAAATTTAACGCCTCCAAAAGAAAACTGCTCCCTTACTAATCATCTGAGAGTCCCCATTTTTCCTTCCATCAGCATGACTGATGTTAACCTCCAGGAGAGTGACGTGTGCTCTCTCGGGCTAACATTTTCCACTGACATGAAGGGGGAAAGACTATATTGAATTATTTGCTAGGTCTACTGCTAGGAAAGTTGGATGAGGGTGTCGTGCTAGACAATTTTTTTCTCTCCACAATCTATCTTACATATACATAAGTCTACCATTCGTCTATGCTTGGAATATTGCTGCCACATCTTATCTGGTGCTCCTGCTATATATTTAGAGATTCTTGATAAAATCCAAAGAAAAATTGATCCTGAGCTGGCATCTCGGTTTCAGTCAATTTCCTGCCACCTTACCGTAGCCTCCATGTTCTTTTTTTAGATAAAGACTTTCATGGTAAATATTCTGATGAACTTTCCGTTGTGGTATCTAGACTTTATGAATTTAAGCGCAGTACAAGAAAGGAGAAAATGTCTCAGAGTTTTACAGTTGAAATGGCTAGATGCAAAAGTTCTATGTTAACAATTTCTTCTATTGCAATTCTCGCTTTTAGAAGTCTATTCCGGCTTCTTGCTTCCCAGTGCTGTTTGAATTCAAAAATTTAAATCTAATGTTAATCATTATCTTATGTTTATGTCTTCTTAAACTTTGTTCTTTAATTGTTTTCTCAACTTAATTTTTTATCATATTCTTCAACACTCAATAACTCCTTGTGTATTACTGGCTTTATAAACATACATAGATTTATATATAGATATATACACACTACAGATGAAAAGTTTGAAACCATCCCCAGAATTGGCATGAGATGAACTTGAGAGAAGAGTGAAAAAAAATAACAATGAAAAAGAGCACTTGAAGTCAGTGTAAAAAAGAATGGAATCAATTATCAAATTAATACTTTGAGAAACTATTGTAACGAATGCGACGTTAAACTGCATCCAACAGCAAGGCCTCTGATGAGGAGGTTTTGAGGAAGCGTGGAACCAGGTCCACCCTGACACGGGGTGGTAGCACCTGTTAGGGTCCCAGCTATGGGCAAATAGTGAACTTCCAGGTCTTTTCCAGCACATTGAAACAATGATGTTGCCAACTACACTTTTTTGAAACAATGATGTTGCCAGCTATACGTTTTTGAAACAATGATGTTGTCAGCTATACGTTTTTGATATATTTAGTAAATGCTGGATCTGGCATTAAATAACCCATTGTGGTTGATATGACATAAAACCCCAAACAACCAAAAATGTAACGAATGCCAAAAATTTGTGTTGCATTAATCAAAGCGAAAGAAGGATATTTTGACGAGAGCAAAATTTAATCATAATTTTGTCCCAATTTTCAGTGAGAATGTAAACTAAATAACGACAACTGGAAATACGTAGATAAGCAAATAAATATGACTATACTATTTACATTACTCGGACTATTGTCCTCATCTTTGTCGCCATATTTATTACAATATTTCGGCCGTTGTACGCTCTGGCCTCCTTCAGGTGGTTGGAATGTCGAACTGAACCCTTTCTTTCTCTCACTGGGGTAGACTATTCTAGTTCCACGTGCCATGTCTTATGGATGTCAGTTATCAGTTATCTCCTGTTAATTCCCCTCTCCAAGTTCTCCACCACTTTAACCAGGTATTGAACTCACACTCCTTGGGTCCTGTCACTGGATCTAACTAACGCCTTTAGCCACTGTGCCATGTGTCCTTGAGGAATATAGAAAGAAATTTGGCTATTACCAATAAACAATATTCAAATGCCACGGCACTCTCAAAATTTTACTGGGAAATCAAAACAAATAATTACACACCGGTAGTAACCTGGAATTTCGTCTCCAAAACTCATCCTTGTTCCGGCCCCGCGGCGAACCAAAAACCTGTGTTTGCTGGTTGGAAAAAGAGTCATACTCAAAAGTATTACCGACCCCAATCTGCTGAACAAACATCAAGAGCTCATGATAGCTCGTACACATGAAGAAAAAAAAAGCTCTTTCCTAAAGTATAATTCTGTGTAAATCTATTTACACAACTTCAGCTGCCCATTTTAGGGTAAATACTTATTACACCCCTTTAACCATTCAAGCGTCTATTAATACATAACGGGTTACTTGGTCGAACTTTCTGCCTCCGGGCAGAGAGGAACCCGGACGTGGCTATGCCGAAGGGCAGAGTCTCGTTCGGGGAGGTAGACTGTCCCTGAACCCGTTTTTACGGGTTCCAATAGGGAATATTTTTGGACGAGCCTACGGGCTCGGAAACCCACATTAAACCCGGCCTTGTGCTACATGTATTATTACTTTACTTTAAATTTTTTTTCACCTTTTACCGTTTCTATCTACACATTTTATTCTTTTTAATTTATATCCTAATATTATTAAACGTTACATTTATGTACTGTGCAGTGTTACTCCCTTGAGATTATTTATAAAGAATATGGCGTACACCACGCCCATCGCCTCCTTTTTATTTCTATTGCTTGCTCCTTACGATTTAGAATTTCTTAATTTAAATCTTTTTTTCCAACGGAAAAACATGTACCATATAAATTTTAAGCTTGCATCATTTTTTTGTTTGTTTCGTTTTTCACAATATTTCCATCCATACACTTTATATTTTGAATTTACAATTATATATTGGGTTTATATTAACTTTGAGCTTTGAATCTGAGTATAATATAGCGTTCCTCCCATGAGACACAGTATTTAACAAAAAAAAAACAACTGTAATAAGCGGCTCAATTACCATATGTGCCTGACCACATGGGGAACCATGAAACTTTAAGTTGCACTACAAACGTAGATGTATGTGTACATATTAATATATATATATATATAAATATAAAAGTGAACATAGAAGTCAACACTTAGAGGCGACAGTCTGTTTCATGCTAGGTGCAATCGTCAGGCCTGACAATTGCATCTAGCATGAAACAGACTGTCGCCTCTAAGTGTTGACTTCTATGTTCACTTTTATATTTACACGCGCTCTATCTCTGATATTGAGCACTTTATTCCATAAATGTAGCACATTTTAAGACTATATTTCTTCATATATATATATAGAGAGAGAGAGAGACAGAGAGACAGAGACAGAGACAGAGAGACAGAGAGCGAAAGAGAGAGAGACAGACAGACAGAGAGATAAATATTTGTAAAACTTTTAAAAATGCCGCCGTGATTTGGAGCTGTTATGAGTCCCTTCTATTTACTTTGACCCTTTATGATTTGAGCGATCATGGCTGTCCAGAAATTTTGTCCTTTGAAATTATTAGTTTGTATTTTTACTATCTTTCCCAGCCCTTATTTTCCATCCATTTACACAGGTTAGTTTCCCTCTGTCCTTCTTGTCTTCAGTATGTCTTTTGAGTTACAACTTCTCCAAGCCCTCTTTCCTCAATATGTGACACATAAATTTCAACTCTCTCTTTCTGATTTCAAGTATAAGCGACCTTTTTGTTTCCGTTTTCTTTAAAACTTCCTCGTTGCTCAAGTGCTCGGTTCCTGTTATTCTTTGCATTCTTTTGTAATGTCTTCTAATAATAAAACAAACAGAAAATCCTTCTTTTCTGTGGCAAGTATAGACGGACGATAGATGTTAGGTGTTAGAATTTTATTACATTCATCTTGAATATTATGAAAGTCACTTCTAATTGGCGGCCTCATAATTGTATTGAAATAGAAAACTCTGTCTTTGAAATTGTCAGACAATCGATAAACTTAATATCACATGACGTTGTTCAGATAGTTATAATTGTGTTCGATTCCAGTCAGTCAGTCAGGTAGACTCTACACTTTCTGAGTTACGATCGATTCTAGTGCGACTGATGTCGGTCAGGTAGACTCTACACTTTCTGAGTTACGATCGGTTCCAGTGCGACTGATGTCGGCCAGGTAGACTCTACACTTTCTGGGCTACGATCGATTCTAGTGCGTCTGATGTCGGTCAGGTAGACTCTACACTTTCTGGGCTACGATCGATTCTAGTGCGATTGATGTTGGTCAGGTAGACTCTACACTTTCTGGGCTACGATCGATTCTAGTGCGACTGATGTCGGCCAGGTAGACTCTACACTTTCTGGGCTACGATCGATTCTAGTGCGTCTGATGTCGGTCAGGTAGACTCTACACTTTCTGGGCTACGATCGATTCTAGTGCGACTGATGTCGGCCAGGTAGACTCTACACTTTCTGGGCTACGATCGATTCTAGTGCGACTGATGTCGGCCAGGTAGACTCTACACTTTCTGGGCTACGATCGATTCTAGTGCGTCTGATGTCGGTCAGGTAGACTCTACACTTTCTGGGCTACGATCGATTCTAGTGCGACTGATGTCGGCCAGGTAGACTCTACACTTTCTGGGCTACGATCGATTCTAGTGCGTCTGATGTCGGTCAGGTAGACTCTACACTTTCTGGGCTACGATCGATTCTAGTGCGACTGATGTCGGTCAGGTAGACTCTACACTTTCTGGGCTACGATCGATTCTAGTGCGTCTGATGTCGGTCAGGTAGACTCTACACTTTCTGGGCTACCATCTTTGGCTTTTTTTTTTTGAATTGATGGGGGGCATTTTAGCGATCGTTCAGATTGTACTTAAACATGTTCAAAAACACACGTGGCACTTGTTTGATATCTAAATTGAACATAAACTGGACATGATGAATTCCAAATTGTTTTGACGATGTATCAATCAATTTATTCGCTCTTGTCGAATAATGTATTGGGTCATAATTCTAATAATTATTGAACCTGGGGAGACTTCTTTCAAAAATGATTCAAACACATACATCACAAGCGAACAAAATTCAATGATAATTGCCTATTTTCACAAGTTCCTCACTGCCAGTCTCTTTCACTTTCACTCTTTCTATCTATGCCTTTTTCTACATATATATATATATGTGTGTGTGTGTGTGTGCGTGTGTGTGTGAGTGTGTGTGTGTGAGTGCGTGTCTGTGTGTGTGTGAAGAGAAAGATATAACATATACACACACGCACACATATATATAAGTGAACAAATCAACCATGAAACAGACAGTCGCCACTTCGTGTCGACAAAAATGAACACTTTTTTTTTATTTTCATATGCTCTATCTCTGATATTGAGCACTTTTGCCAATAAATATAGCATACCTTAAAACTATATTTTATCATATATATATATATATATATATATATATATATATATATATATATATATATATTAAATAGCTTGTTTAATAAAAAAGGGAAAACGAAAGGGTACCAATGGGATCAGTACACAAATCATTTA
The DNA here is from genome assembly GCA_964036315.1 of Acanthosepion esculentum. NCBI lineage: Eukaryota > Metazoa > Mollusca > Cephalopoda > Sepiida > Sepiidae > Acanthosepion > Acanthosepion esculentum. The sequence continues at coordinate 78,374,458 of OZ038498.1, forward strand.
TTAAATATTAATTATTAACCACAAGACAGAAATGAAGTCCGAAAATTAAGGTTCTAAGCCCGGAATTTTCGGCCACGCTTATGTCCTTCATCAGCGTTACGAGAAATAAACAGAGAATCGGGGAAGACTCACTAACGGTGGTTTTTGTGGCTGGTGTGTATCCGTTGTAGATGGTAGTATTAGTAAAACCTGATCCCTGCTTGATTCAGCGCGTTTTGAAAATGATCGCGGTGAACGCATTAGTCTGTTTTGTCATTATCGGTGTGGAAGGCAGAGGAGTGGGATTTTGAACAAAGGGGAAGAGCGTCGTAGAATTTGCGGTGGGGAAGACGCCCCGTATGTGGTCAGTGTTGATGGATGTGTGTGTGTGTGTGTGTAAATATATTAAAAAAATAGGAAAGACCCGTTAGATTAATAATCCGAAGTTCTTTAGTATTTTTCCATTTTTTTTTTTTTAAACAGTGCTCGATACGCAAGTAGAACCTATATTATAATTTAAAAAAAAAATATGATTCCCTCGCTACATAGGAATTCTCATGTTTCAAAAACAGACTCTATAAACTCCCATATCAGTTATAGAAATTAAATTAAAGTACCTAGTTCTGTTTCATCCTCAAGCGAATTTTATAATTATAATATATATATATATATATATATATATATATATATATAAGTTGAAGTCAATACTCAGAGGCGACAGGCTGTTTCATGCTAGACGCAATCATCAGGCGCCCTGACGATTGCGTCCAGCATGAAACAGACTGTCGCCTCTGAGTGTTGACTTCAATGTTCACTTTTATATTTATATTTACATACGCTCTATCTCTGATATTAAGCACTTTATCCCGTAAATATATCACACCTTAAAACTATATTTCTTCAAATATATATATATATATATATATATCGGAATTTATGCCACATCTACCAATGTTTTCTCATTTTCTTCCTTCTCATTTCCTTCTTTTTCTTCATATTTTTTTCTCCCCTACGCGTAATTTTCATTATTTTTCTTTTTGCTTCATTTCTCTTTTCTTCAAATCCTCTTCTACGCTCTTTTCTCCGACTCCAACAACATTTTCCTCTCCCCCATCTCTGCCCCCTATCTTTCCTCCTCTTACTTATCCTTTTTCTCCTTTTATTCCCCCTTTTCATCCCGTCATTGTTCACTGTGATTTCCCTCTGAATCAATATATCTCTTTCATCGTCTCTTTCTTTTTGTCGTGTTTCTCATTCAAGAGAAATTCTTCCGTTCAATATTGCCTGCCTTGTCAGCAGTTCATTGTCAATCGAGAAAGACGCCATTGATGACCATGGCACAAATCGCCCGTCCTGTAAACCGTGGCCAGAAAACTATTCAACGGAACGTTTACCGACAATAGACTAGGCCATGGCGACGGTAGAATTGCTGAATCAAAAACGTTAGGGGATTCTTCACTTTTGATCGGACAATTTTATGAAGCAGGCCAAACGGCGCTATATTTGCATCTTGGACGCCATTCGCTACAACCCAACACCCGGCACCACGCCCTTCCCTTACTGCAAACTTTTCTCCTTTTCTCTGTTGTATACATATACACAGACGCAATAATATTGATCTCTCTCGCTTTCAGGCTCTTTTAAGTTTCTACTTCTATCGTTAATTAAACATGTTTTTCTCTCTTTAATGAACTCTCCCTCCCTCTCTTTCTCTCTCTAAAAATGTCTCTTAATTTGTGCGTCTCACTTTTCTCCTTATACTTCTCATTTTCCCTCGCTCTTATTTTAGTTTCTGCTTCTCTCCCCAATTTCTCACCGTCTTCATTATCTCTCTCTTTCCCTCCCTCTCTGTCTGTCTCTCTTTCTGCTTGACTATTAAATTACGTTACATGCATTTTTCTCTCTTTACTTTTCTATGCCTTTTTTGTTTTTTCTCTGTGTCTTTACTCAGTCTTCCTCTCACGCTCTCTCTATCTCTCTCTCTCTCTCTTTGCTTCTTTCTTTAATTACTTTCGATGTTTTTTTTAATTTCTTTCTTTCCCTACTTCTCACATTCCTTCTCTATTTCTATACCCCCCTTCTCTACCGCTCTCTTTCTTTTTTCGCTTTCCTTCTCTCTACCCACTCCCTAATTTTATGCTTCTCTCCTTAAATACTTTCTGTGTTCTTTTAATTTATGTATATCTCACATTTTTCTCTATTTATCTCTCTCACTTCCCCCTTTTTCTCTTTATTTCTCTCTTCTATCTTTCTTTCTCTCTGACTCTTTGGCTCTTTCACTTTATCATTCTCCCTTACGCTCTCTTTCTCACCCCTCTACCTCTTTCTCTTTCTCTCTCTTTCTCTCTCTCTCTCTCTTTCTCTCTCTCTCTCTCATCTGCCTCTCTTAACACTCTATAACACACTTACCATTTCTCTCAGCCTCTCTCCGTCTCTCTCTTAACCTCTCCCGTCACTTTGCATTTCGTGGTTCCTCCAAAATATAAAGACATTAGATTCCTTAATAGCAATTAATGTTCCTTCTTTTACAGTTAAATAATTCAATACTAAGCCCAATGGCCGCTCACGATAAAGAGTTATTGGGTAAGATTGTTGCAGTAGATGGTTGGGGGAGTAAGACATGCATATTATGAGACGTGTGGAATAGATATCTGTTGACTCTGGACCAAGATTATAGCTTCTCAGTTAGGCATCCTCTCGGGTGTCCGTTTCCCAAAATAAAAGTTCTGGGGAAAAAGCTGTGTGTGGAACTTACTCCTTATCAAAAGTTTATGGGGGGAATGGGGATGGTTTGCCAACGAGAATATTGTCTGGTGGTGTCTTAGTTCTGAAGGTATGAACTTTTAGAAGTAAGGGATGTAACTCATCCGAACATCCGACATTGTAGTAGCCAGAGAATGAAAACCTTCCATCTAAGAAGTTTTACAAAGAAAGAAACATGAACCCTAGCATTATCGAAGGATAATAATCCTGGCCAATTTATCAATTAATGCTTTCCATTGGCTTAACTGGGATTAATCCTTGTTTCAATCAATTTTTGATTTGTTTCTCTACAAGGATCACATAGTACAGAGACTACTTTCCATTCTACCATATAAGTGGTGTTATTTTTCTTTTTTCTTTTTGATTGGTTATTACTGCGGGGTTCTAAAATACAGACCAGCCTTTGTTATGATTAGTGATGATTCATTTTGCATCCCATTGTTATAAAGTAGCCACTTTTCCTCGTCATTACAATGCATTTCAAAAATGGTATATTTTCCTTATATTAAAGCAATTTATGTAAGATTAAAACAACTTGTGTAACCAAACTCGTACGAAGGATTTTCAACACTTAATTTGTATCATTTGAGTTATGTTGGATAACACATTGTATAGTGATTTTCGAAGCGTAGCTTAGATGTGACACAAGACCGAAAGTATGGGGCACCCAGTGAGGATCTAACTCACTACTCAGTCGTAATTGTTCTAGCGAGACAAACTTGTTAACCATTACACCGCCTCGAGGTGACCAAATAACACATTGTATAATGCTGATTATTCTCTGGTAATGTTTTCATTTAATAGATATCAACCTAGAACCGTCGTTCAGCACAAATGTTGGCAAACTACTTTTGAAAAGACCAACCATTCACGATACTTTCTCTATAAGTTGCGCAATCCTTTTTTTCTGTTACATTTTTATTTTGGAGAGGTAAAAAGGAAAAAAAAGAAAGTCAAAATGTTTATTTTCTGTTTTCAACAAAGGAAATTTCAAAAAATATTTAAAAAAAAACTGTGATGATACAACTCAATCAGATATTTACCATGTGTGATACACGCTTTCGATACATGACTGACGAAGCAGTTTCTTCCCGCAGTAGGCTGCCATTTCTGCGGTAAATCAGTTGCTATCCCAGGCTACAGGACCCGTTCTGTCCTGCTATTTACCCATAGCTCGAGGAGAAGAAAATTCATAACTTTCCCAAGGGTTATAGCACGTAAGTGAAAGTAATGGATTTGACTGGAATTCGAACTCGGCTCTCCAACTCCTCTATCCGAACCGCTATCTATTACTCCACGAGTTGACGTAACTATTATAATAAAGCCAAAAGTGTTCTTAAGTGTGTTTCATAATGCCATCTAATATAACAAACAAAATGAAATGTTTCACTAAGCCAATAACTGTCAATTCCATCTTTCCATAGGAAAAGGAATTCTAAAATATGCTGTTAAAAACAAAAAAGACACTATGAATTGTTCGATGAATCAAAGTTCCATTCTTCATTTCAAATTATTTTATTCAATATTAAATTATCTATGATCAAAATTTCAACCTATGTTTAGAAAATGACAAGAAAATATGAAAGCCAAAATGCTTTTTTTCTGTCTCCGATAAACAAAAAAAAATAAAAAATATTTTTTTAAAAAATGTGTTGATACAACTGATGTTAAATATAAGTATCCTTTTTGTCACCATTGACTCCAGGACTTTGTCGTGACTGAAATTTCTGGGGCACATAATGCGGAAGGAGGGCTTGGAAAATGTGATACTCACAGGACAGATTAAACGCAAGAGCGACAGAGGAAAGCAACGCATAACCTACCTGGCGATCTGAAGTGAATGGATGGTGAGGTAGGTTTTGGGGAGATGGCAAAAAGACAAAAATTATTAAGAGCTACAAAGGACAGGAAATTGTGGAGAGCCATGATCGACAATGTCCTGGAGACAATGCACATAGGAGAAATTTATATAACTATGGTAATAAAATCAAAATTGCTCTTATGTGATAAAATTTTAAAAAATTGAAGCCAGAATATATTTTTAGATTCTAATTTTTTTTATTTGAGATAATAATGGTTTAGTGATACAAGTCTTACTATTTAACCTATAGCTGGGGGATAAGAGGTGAAATCTTTCTTTTCCAAGGTTATTTGTGCTTAACTGAATATAATGCACCCAACTGGAATTGAAACTCGGCTTTCCGATTATCCATTACACCACCCGCACATCCAAACTTACAGCACTTGGTATTCTCAAGCGGTCACCCATCTAGCTACTGACCAAGCTCGACGTTATTTAATTTCACTGATCGTTTGGGAACCGGTGTTTCAACGTGATATGGCCATAGGCCCCGCCACTTATCTGCATCTCTTTTACTTTATACTCCAGTGTCTACTTTCATCAGTTTGTATTTTTGTCTATTTTAATTCGTTTTTAATTATCTGTATAAATATTTTCACATCCCAGTCTGCGCATATCAATTTGTTTACTGGTGTCATCTCTTCACACATTTTACTATTTACTCTCTCAGAATTAACTTGCCCGACAAATTTTATTCTATATTTTATTAATTCCATTTTTCGTTTCCCTTTTTATGTTCCTCTTTTTATATATTCCCTGTTTTCAGTTTCCGTTACTGAGATTCTTAGATATTTTCTTCATGCTTATTGTTTTTACTTACTGATTTCTTTTTACTTCATGCTTTCAAAATTTCTTCTTTTCGCTTTTGTTCTATCTTTCTTTTTGTTTACCTTCTTTTGTTTATTCCATAACTTTTTCTTTCCCTAATTAGATATTTTGATTTACTTTACGTTTAATTTTCCTTCTTTTTTCTTTTTCGAATTTTCTTTCTTATTCATTCCCTCTTTCTTTTCTTCTTATTCACGTTTTATTTCTTGATTTATTTTTTAGTTTTAGTTAATTTTTTTTTCTTTCAAATTTTATTCCCAATTTCCATTCATATATTTCTGTCCCATCTTTCTCGTTTTCTTCGTTTTCTTTGTTTTCTTCGTTTTCTTCGTTTTCTTCGTTTTCTTTTGTCCGATCTTTAATGTCCACTTTTCTTTTTCTGATCTTTATTTGTTTTATGTCATATTTTTCTTCACTTCTTTTTTTCTTTCTTTCTTTTTTGTCTACTTTATAAATCCTTTTTTTTCTATTTGATTTTTCCTGATTTTTTCGCCGCAGTTTTCGTTCTTTTCATTCTTTCTTTCTTTCTTTCTTTCTTTCATTCATTCTTTCTTTCTTTTTTGTATCATGCTGTTTTATGAAATCTATATTTATTTTTTAATTCTCCCGTTTTCTTTGCGTCACTTTCTTTCTTTCTTTCTTTCTTTCATTCATTCTTTCTTTCTTTTTTGTATCATGCTGTTTTATGAAATCTATATTTATTTTTTAATTCTCCCGTTTTCTTTGCATCACTTTCTTTCTTTCTTTCTTTCATTCATTCTTTTTTTCTTTTTTGTATCATGCTGTTTTATGAAATCTATATTTATTTTTTAATTTTCCCGTTTTCTTTGCGTCACTTTCTTTCTTTCTTTCTTTCTTTCTTTCTTTCATTCATTCTTTCTTTCTTTTTTGTATCATGCTGTTTTATGAAATCTATATTTATTTTTTAATTCTCCCGTTTTCTTTGCGTCACTTTCTTTCTTTCTTTCTTTCTTTCATTCATTCTTTCTTTCTTTTTTGTATCATGCTGTTTTATGAAATCTATATTTATTTTTTAATTCTCCCGTTTTCTTTGCATCTCTTTCTTTCTTTCTTTCTTTCATTCATTCTTTCTTTCTTTTTTGTATCATGCTGTTTTATGAAATCTATATTTATTTTTTAATTTTCCCGTTTTCTTTGCGTCACTTTCTTTCTTTCTTTCTTTCTTTCTTTCATTCATTCTTTCTTTCTTTTTTGTATCATGCTGTTTTATGAAATCTATATTTATTTTTTAATTCTCCCGTTTTCTTTGCGTCACTTTCTTTCTTTCTTTCTTTCATTCATTCTTTCTTTCTTTTTTGTATCATGCTGTTTTATGAAATCTATATTTATTTTTTAATTCTCCCGTTTTCTTTGCGTCACTTTCTTTCTTTCATTCATTCTTTCTACCACATCTTCCTTAAGTCTTTTTCCTCTTCGTCATCTTTTTTATTATTCATTAGAGTTTTATATATATCGAACTTTTTTCATTTCTTATTTTCATTTTTTTATTTCTTTCTCTTCAATTTTTCCATCGTTTATGTCTTTTTGTTTATAACCTTGGCGCTTGAGAAAATTTCATCATTGTTTTAATCACTTAGGTTCTGTGTTCAACATCTTGATAAAAAACATGATTTCCACTGGTGACCGCCATACCATACAATTTAGCGCAATACTATCTTTTCATTCTCCTTAATTCTCATTGTTTGTCCCAAATCGCTGCTTTGTAGAATCGACTCCCGAGTGGATGCTTCCCCGATTAATACACTATTACTGTTCGAGTTAACCGTTATCTTCCCGCACATATCCCCATAATCTGTACCTCTTACTCTGTAATCCTCTACCTTGTGTGGCTCTTGGACCTTGTACAGGATGAAAATCATTGTGAAAAACATGTGTCGTACTTAGCTAAACCGAATAAATATTAAAATTTCGAATGTAGATGATGAAGACACGAAACCTTTCTTCCTTGGAATATTGACGCAACACAATCTTCCAGCCTCTTTTTTTTCTCTGCCTAATGTTATATCTGATGAATCGAAACTATTTCTATGTTTCTATTCTCTTTTTCCTTCTTATCGTCCTCCTTTTTCCCGACCCACGCATTAATATATGCAAATATATGCACGTTTGATCAACCAACTTTCAACTTAGCACACGTCTAATAAATTCCGTTTCGTTTTTATCCGCTTTACGTTTTATTCCAATCTTTCTTGGCTTTTCTATTTGTTTCCTGCTTCTGCCCCGATAAGCCACCTTAATTTACACCTCTGTATCCCAAATCCTACGCATTTGACACTTCCCTTTATCCTCCCTATTAAATCTTTTCATTCAATACTCTTTACCTTTATATGCTTATCTGTCCCTTTTCCTCACCGACCACCCAACCTGCTTCTACTTGAAACTGTCGGAGGTGCCGAGAAACGGTCTGTCCATTTGACAGCTTTTCAGCAAATAATTCAGCTGGGAGTTCCTCCGTAAAGGCATGGGAATGGAAGGCCAAATGCATGGCTTGGAATGGCGCCAATGAGTCCTTTGCTCACAGGCTGCAACCGTTAGAGGGCGTACAAATGAGTTGGAAAGCTGAGAAAAAAGCCAGAAAGGCCACAAAGATGAACGACGGCAAAATGCTATTATCAAGAACATTTTATTTGTTCGTTTCATAGGCAGAGGTCCTTCTTTACCCCGACGAATGTATCAAGTGCTTCATTCATTCATATATATATATGTATATATAGTTTAACGTGTGCTATATTTATGAGCTTAAGTGCTCAATATCAGAGATAGAGCGCAAGTAAATATAAAAATAAAAGTGAACATTGAAATCAACACTCAGAGGCGACAGGCTGTTTCATGCTAGACGCATTCGCCAGACCGCCTGACGATTGAGCCTGTCGCCTCTGTATATTGACTTCAATGTTCACTTTATATACACACACACACACACACACACACACACACACACACACACACACATATATATATATATATATATATATATATATATATATATATATATATATATATATAGGGTTAAATAAAGACTTGGGTATTTTAAATAATTATAAATATTTCAATAGTTTAACAAAAGATTTTTGTTAGATATAGTTAAAAAAAATTTTGAAACAACATCTAAAATATTACTACAGTTAGATTTACGTTAGAAATATTCAAACACAGTTGCATTCCATATCACGTGACGTCCGCGTCTCGCGACGGACGCTACTTAATGACTTCTGAAAACAGTCATTTCTGATGAAAGATCGGGGCCGATCTGAAATATAATATATATATATATATATATATACATATATATATATATGTAAGCAAATGTGTGGATGTAGATCCGACGGTATGATGAAAATGTGGAAAAGACAAAGCAAAATCCGAATATATGAGTTTACTGTTTTTATTTTGTTTTTGTTTTTGTTATTCTGTCGACGTCAGACGTTTCGGTCAAATAGACCTTCTTCGGGACATGGTTAATGGAGACATATTTATATTAGATTTAAGTTTGATGGAGAGACGATATATACAGGACTGGTCAGAAACAGAAAAACTGAAATTCTAAAGTCAAGTATTCTTTCTTAGAGTCGGATATGCTGGCGTCGCGTGGGCGGCAACTACGAAGACCTGCGCACAGGGAAGAAGATTGTGTCCTAAGTGGAAGGTGAGGGGGACTATTTAAAACTATAGCTTATCGGTACGTTTGTCACGCATTAATCTCGCCACTGAGCTCGCGATCTGAAAGAAACCAGGTCTATTATTTACTGTATGTGAGGTGGCTATCATGCCAGCCTCATAAATCTGTCTAAGGTTCTTATTGTGGATATATTTTAAGATCTTCACAGAGTCGAAATCAAAATTGTGATCAGATTTCTACCGAATAACCCTCTGACCGAACACATCTCCAACAATATAAAAGCGCTAAAAATTAAAACTACTACATTACCCACTAAATCTATACGTAACATATTGAGTAATACCAGCAGACAACATATTACATCCGATGCATGCGTCTATCAGGTGCCCTGCAGAGACTGCAACCTGAGTTATGTAGGCGAGACAGGTAGATCATTGAAATCTCGCATTTACGAACATAAACGTGACATTCGCCTCGGTAATCTAAGCAGTGCTTTAGTTATACACATAGCCAAATCTGATCACAATTTTGATTTCGACTCTGTGAAGATCTTAAAATATATCCACAATAAGAACCTTAGACAGATTTATGAGGCTGGCATGATAGCCACCTCACATACAGTAAATAATAGACCTGGTTTCTTTCAGATCGCGAGCTCAGTGGCGAGATTAATGCGTGACAAACGTACCGATAAGCTATAGTTTTAAATAGTCCCCCTCACCTTCCACTTAGGACACAATCTTCTTCCCTGTGCGCAGGTCTTCGTAGTTGCCGCCCACGCGACGCCAGCATATCCGACTCTAAGAAAGAATACTTGACTTTAGAATTTCAGTTTTTCTGTTTCTGACCAGTCCTGTATATATCGTCTCTCCATCAAACTTAAATCTAATATAAATATGTCTCCATTAACCATGTCCCGAAGAAGGTCTATTTGACCGAAACGTCTGACGTCGACAGAATAACAAAAACAAAAACAAAATAAAAACAGTAAACTCATATATTCGGATTTTGCTTTGTCTTTTCCACATTTTCATCATATATATATATATATACTTTCACAAAAAAAAATTCAATTTTTTTTAATTTGCAACTTTTCAGTTGTTTTATATATATATATATATATATATATATATATATATATATATATATATATATATATATATAGCTTAAACGTTATTCTTAGTGAATTCTCTTTTTGAACAGACGCTCCGTTTATTTATTAAACAGTTATTTATTTATTTTCGTCTACTGGCCTGAATATACAAGAAATCTTATTAGAGAAAAATATGCACTCTCGAACCTGCATTCTGCTTGAAGAAACCGTCATTAGATCTTACGTGCTTTGATCTGATGTTCTTTGACCTGACATGTTTTGACCTCTGGGTTACAGAGCGTGTCGATGGTCAAGCAAATCTGAAAAGTGCCTTTAAACACAGATTTTTATCTCACTCTCGAAATACGCATATCTGCTCAGTTTCATATCCTAACATAAACAAAGCAATTTGTAAAGAAAGGAATACCGATTTTTATTACTTAAACGTAGATACTCGTATTTGAGATGTTGAATCCAGCCGTATGTCTTGTATGTTTTTGCCGTTTTTTAACTGGGTTAAATGTTAAATCAGTTGAGGTTAGTGGCCGCAGTGGGAGAATTTCCAATTCTTTTTATTATGTCTGTCTAATCTTTTTATTTTTGTCTCTAACTCCGCTCAGATGACCGCAAATATAAGTAGATAGCTGTGCGACTGAGATTTTTTTTTACATTATTTTATTAGTAAATAGTAGTGCAGATGCAAGAATATAAGATAGAGATTATTAACTAATAATAATAATAAAGTTGAAACCGAAGGTTTTATTCTTGCTGCACAGGGCCAATACCTGCCAACTAGAAAATACCAAGAACACATGCTGTAAAATTGTGTCAATCCAAGATGCAGATTCTGTGATAAATATCCAGAAACAATTGGCCATCTTGTATCAGGTTACACAGTATGGCCACTCACTGAATATAAAACTCGGCTTCATAAATAGGGCCAATGATTGCACTGGAAAATAAGCAACTTTTACTAGAATTATACAGCCAGAGACTGGTATAAATATCAGCCAGACCCAGTTCCAGAGATAAGGCCTGTTTATGGGACTTTACAATAGACACAGACCGAACGAGAAAAGTTAAGACGAAAAAAACAGAATGTGATTTCTTATTGACATGGCAGTCACTGTTGACTGTAATGTATCTTTAAAGATCTTCAAAAACCATGAAAATACAAGGGTTTGGAATGGAAATCTAAAAAGTGTGGCACTTGAGGACTTCAATAATTCCAGTTGTAGTTGGAGCCCTCGGATTGATTGGAAATGGTTCTGATAGACACATTTGAGGGATACCTGGCACGCCATGTTTTAAAGAAATACAAACAATTGTACTCACAAGTGCAGCTCAAACCTCACGAAGACTTTTATCTATGTAAAATGCGTGACCTTAGTATGTCATAAAGCCATTTCTGACTTTAGATCTGTGGTTAAGACCCAGAAGGAAATGCGTATATAACAGAAATACAAGGGGGGAGAAGAAGAAGAAGAAGAAGAAGAAGAAGAAGAAGAAGAAGAAGAAGAAGAAGAAGAAGAAGAAGAAGAAGAAGGAGGAGGAGGAGGAGGAGGCGGTGGCAGCCAAGTATAAAGCTCTTGAACAGATGAAACTGGCAAGACATACCTCTGCATGGCCAATATCCAGAACGAGGCTAATAAAGCCGATGTTGTTTGTCATCACTTATCGATGGTTACGAACATCGGGAGTAAAGTCTGAATCGGAAGGCTTTATTCTTGCTGCGCAAGACCAGAGTCTTTCCCCTGGAATCGTTCAGGCAAATATCATACATAATAATGTGAATCCAAAATGCAGGTTTTGCGACAAATATCAGGAAACCATAGACCATCTAATATGTAATGTTCTGTAATTGTGCCAAATGAATATAAAAATAGTCACGATATAATGGAGCAGTATTTACACTGGATAATGTGCAAACACTTTGAAAAAGATCACCCAGCACCGGTTACAGAAATAAAAGACATCACAAATCTATGGGATTAGACCATCTTTACAGACAGGAAGATTGAAGCAAATAGGTCGGACATAATTATCAAAAACCGAAAACTTGTCTGTGTTTGTGTGTGTGTGTGTGTATGTATGTGTTGATAAGCAACACACTTTGTAACATTCTAGCTCCCAAAATTATTACTGCGAAGGAGGTAGTGAAAACTCCGTATTATTGTAATTAATATATTTCCTGGTTATATACACATATAGATAGATAGATAGATAGATAGATAGATAGATAGATAAAACCTACAAATATATCCATTGCCGTTTAAGCATTAAGTAAAAAACAAATAAATAATAATAAATAAATAAAAGAAACGGAACACACCTATATTTTGAAAAACTTTAGGAATATGCTGGAATATTAACCCAATTTTATGCCATCTTTGATCTCGGAATCCAACTGGAAACCCTACCGGGATTTAGCATTGGCGGCCACAATCTTAACAACCTAAGATACACAGATGACACAGTACTGATAGCAGGCACGAAAAAGAAATTACGAAATCTTCTACAGGAGGTAGCAATAGAAAGTAAGAAGAAAGGACTAAGCATAAACTACAAGAAGACAGAATGCATGGTCGACCGTAAGAGGATGAGCCCGAAATGCGATTTACAGGTCAAGAACACTAGAATCAAGCAGACTCAGAGGTTTAAATATCTGGGAAGCGTTCTGACAGAGGACGGTAAGTGTGACACTGAGATCCGTAGACGTATTGGGATGGCCAAAGACGCATTCCAAAAGCTGGGCAGACTATTGCGAGACAGGAGGATATCTTTGGTAACAAAGAAAAGAATACTGAGCTGTTACGTGATATCTGTCCTTCTTTACAGCAGCGAATGTAGTACAATTTTCTTCAAAGATGAAGTTGTAGGCGACAGAGATGTGGTTCTACAGAAGGATGCTAAGGATGTCATTGGCCGAATGTGTGAGCAACAATGAGGCCTTATACTTAACATCGGGAAGAGGTAACTGAAGTTTCTGAGACGCATAATGTGCAAGAAAGGCCTGGAGAATCTGATACTCACTGGTCGAATACAGGGAAAAAGTGACAAGGGAAAACAACTCGTGACATACCTAACAAGTGGATGACAGAACGTGGTCTGGCGGGGAGAGGCAGAGGGAAGGAACTTGTTGAGAGCGGTAAGGGATAGAGGGAGGTGGAGAGCCATGATCGCCTACGTCCTGAAAGGACATGACACATAAAAAGAAAGATATTCTTTTGACACTCAGAGGCGAAAGATAAAAAAAGAGAAGAAAAAGAAATAAGGAGATAGTATTAGGAAGCAAGTAATTTATGAAAAGAAGAAATAAACGCATCTTAAACGTTTGCACACACGTACAGGCGTACACAAACACGCATAGGCGCGTGGGTACACGCACACACACGCGCGCACGCACGGATTCATGGAACATATTAGGTTGGTGCAAAAATAATGTCGCTTTTTGACGTTCAACTTCATGAGAGAAAACGACATTATTTTTGCACCAACCTAATACATACAAAGACGAACAATCAACCAAACAAAATAAAAAAAAAACAAAAAACACCTGAATTATTTTGTTAATTTAACATAGAAAACAAAGAAAACGAGAAAATTGGTAGTCATTTGCTGATATCACTTGACTAGTGGACTAATTGAACCTATAACATTAATATAATATCAATCAGTATATATTCCTCGCATATTTTTTTAACGTTTTTTATTTAATTCACATGTCTGGGTACAATAAAGTTTTCGGAAATCACAACATTTTCAGTTTTTCCTGAAACTTTCGTCAGTTTTTGATATTGAATAGTGTTTTTTAAACTGGCAAAATTTAAAATCCAGTAGACATTAATGACCTCAGAGCGTGAGTAACCAATCATTTATATATATATATATATATATATATATATATATATATATATATATATCAAGCTTCTCTGCTTCCGCGGTTTCCACCAATAGAGGTTTCTTTCGGCAGTGATATATATATATATATATATATATATATATATATATATATATATATATATATTATGAAATGGACAAAATCCGACACTTATTCAAAGACATTTTTATGTTTAACATTGTTTTTGTAGATACAAGTATTTAAGTAAATGCTCTGTTTATAATAAACAGTATTAAATAACATTTACCGGCCTGAATGTCCGAGAAATTTTCATAGAAAATATTCGTTCTCGACAGTAAATGTTATTTAATACTGTTTATTATAAACAGAGCATTTACTTAAATACTTGTATCTATAAAAACAATATTAAATATAAAAATGTCTTTAAATATATATATATATATATATATATATATATATATATATATATATATATATATATATATATATATATCAACCTTCTCTGCTTCCGCGGTTTCTACCAATAGAGGTTTCTTTCGGCAGTGATATATATATATATATATATATATATATATATATATATATATATATATTAATTTCAGTCCAAGCAAAGCAACGTAGTCACTAACACTCAAGTGGTTACTGAGTGTGAAATGATATAAAACATTATTAAAGCACGGGAACAATAAAAGTATAGAATTTAAGCGAATGATCGTCACCATTCTTTTCTAACACTTGATAGACTCTTTCAGCAATAATCGTAAATACATCAGCAGTTGACTTAGAGAAGCGAAAGCCATATTGTTTATCTGAAAGAAAACTCAGCGAGGTTAGATGATTAACCTATTCGGAGTTGATTAGAGCTTCTAGTACAGGCCAAAATAGACCGACAGTAAGTGAGATCAGATAGTTTGCCTTACGTTCATAAAGACAGGAACTACATAAGTGGATTCCCAACCAACAAGAAAGCAAGAAATGGTAAAGCACTTATTGTAGAGTTTTGAGAGAATAAGACGTCAGTTCGGGGGCACATTTCTTAATGACTATTGCAGAGATACTATCAAGTCCAAATGATTTTAGCGAATCTAGTTCAGAGACCATGGATGGAGTTATATGCATATCACTCAACAGGGACTCAGTTCTAAGTGGAAAGATGCGCCAAAAGTAATTTTTGAAGAAAATTGACAAGCAAAACATTCTGCTTTATCAACAGAAGCTAACACCACAAATTAAGTGAAGAGAGGATGGATAGAAGACTTATTCTTAATACATATATTGTTTAAATTTATCTATATTTCTGAGAGATAACGTGAGCAGAGTAATGTACACTTTTAAATTATTTCACTCCAAGCAAGGCAGGAGTGCCACTAGAACGCAAGGTGTTACAGAGAGTGAAAGTAAGAGAAATGAGTGGGTATTGAGGAAAGGGTAAAAAGAAGAACGAGGAACAAGATCAAGTTATCAGAAGATTACATTTAAATTTTTGAAGATTATCTTTATCAGGGAAGCAAGAAAGAGGAAGGGAGTTTCACTTCTGGGAAGTGCTAGAGAGGAAGTTTGAGTAGAAAAGATGGTTACATTTAACTGTTTCAACAGTAAAATGGTGGGACAGAGATGCCAAACAAGTAGCACGCTTAAATTCATGCGGACGGAGCACTAGTGAAAATAGCTCGACAGAGCAGTTCCCGTGAAAATATTTGTAGAAAAGTAAGATGGAAGCCATATCTCGTCTGTGAGAAAGTGACTGGAGTCGAGATGACAGGACAGGACCGATCACATTGCATATCTGTCTTTGGATTTTGTCGAGAACCTCGAGAGGAACAGCGGGGGCGACCGGACCATATATGGCAAGAGTATTCAATGCGTGGACGAATGGTAGATTTGTAGATGTTTCAAGCTTGAACGCGATCATAACATCATGACTTGAAGGTTGCTTTCAAACTTGGCCGGAGGACTATGTTCAACCATGAAACAGACTGTCGCAAATCGGTGCTGACCTCAGTGTCCATTTTTTAACTGAATCAAACATTGCGATAAACAACAAGATGGCGATATTCGGTCAAAAACACAAGTGAATAATTAAAGCCATGATAATAAAGTTCGGATAGAAATTAATAGCTTCGGAGTAAATTGACCGACATCGTACGATGTTGGTCAATATTTGTCGGTAAGCGTTAGTGTTTTATATTTAAGTGCCTGGCTTTGTACAACTACTTAGAAGTAAGAAATTTAAATTCTTCCATTGCTACCAATCAATTCTCGATTCCAGGCTAATTTCCACTTTGTCGAGAAGATTCTAGCATTCATATGCATGGCCTTGGTGTTTACAACCGGGATAATCTTCCGATGTCAAGGGAAGTATCTCTGGAAGTCCCAAACAACTCTTTCCTGTATTTCATTATTACTCAGAGAGCTATCTCTGTTACTTTTATCGCTCCCCCTCTTCTCAGGACTGCAGTGTATTAAACCTAATCTCTGACAGAATAGAAAAGACATCCTCGATTCATCGATCTGTGGACATGTATGTCTTCGATCATTTGAATTCGCACCACGTAAATGTAGTGATATTGACGCTATTCAGACATTAAATTTTTCCATTTCTCAATCTCTTACTCAAATCGTGAACTTCTCTACTCATTTCCCTAGCAAAAGCGAGCAAGAGGCGACTCTACTTGATTTATTTTTTCCTCGTCTCATCGCTCTTACCGAGCTTCGCAACACTGCCCTCTTGGAAACTCGGATCACTCTGTACTATCTGTTGATATTTTGTAGGGTCAGTCTACCCGGATTAAAAGTGATAAACTAAAATACGAGTGTATTGCCCACAAATACAATATAACGCGAAAAATGATTTTTTTTTTTTTTTTTACATAAACAAAAAGGAAAACCAGATTTAAATTATCAATTATTTACGTACACATTGACGTTTGTTTTTATATGGTAAATATTGTGTTTGTTCAGGTCATAAAAGACTAAAGTTCAAATGTTCGACAAAATTTTCCATTTGTTAAAGGGCAGTTCGTAAAGTAATATGCCTTAGTCAATATAAACATGGATACATGGGCGTTTTAACGGAGTGTTTGCGTGGCTGCTGACTGAATCTGTGTGTGTGTGTGTGTGTGTGTGTGTGTGTGTGTGTGTGTGTGTGTGTGTGTGCGGGTGTGTGTGTGCGGGTGAAGCACATTAGTAGAAACGTTTTGTGTGTGAGTGCTAATACGTGAAATCTGATTACGGTCGTTCCAAAAAGAAATATACAGATAGATGATCATACTTACTTTTTTTTTCCACAACTATATTTCTTTGAGTTGTGTGAATATTCCATTGAATGGAATGTAGTCGTCACCGACTGAGGTTCTGTCATGGCAACGAGAGAATTCTGGTCGGGTGTTTACAGATCCAACCGCCTGTGATCCACGTCCGATTGCTGATTGGCTTTTTGCTCTCTGTGTTTTGATTGCCCCCGAAATCGGTGTATCCTGATCACGTGATGGCTCCAGCGGCCAGTTCGTTTGGAGTTCAAAACGTAGAACGTGACTATACTGTCCAATCAAATTTCAGAAACCACTTACTTAATTTTGGATCCTATTGTTTTACTGATTTGTACCAAAGTTTTTGTTTTAGTGATTCTGGTCCTATTTATGTGTGGGCTCTCCTTATTCATTTGTGTTTCGCCTGTCGGTTGTAAAATATAAGATTTTATATCATATAATTTCATTCCAGTCATCTATTAAACAGGAACCTCCTATTGATAAAACCGATTTCCGTTACCAGCATGCTGATTGGTATTCACTCCTGATTTTCTTTGTGACACCCACCCACCCCTGGACTGATATCTTTAATCTTCAAATTGAGAATTGCGTCACTGAATGCTTTCATTCCTTCTCGGAAATACCAGGTGGAACCTCAATATATTCTATGATTCACAGCAGCATGCTCGGCCGCTACAGCCCACGGGATCCGCTATTTTCGTCTCTACCAGCGTGAAAGCTGCCGTCATAACAGACGCCTATTTGTAGCTACTTGTAATATATATATATATATATATATATATATATATATATATATATATATATATATATATATATATATATATATATATATATATATATATATATATATATATATATATATATATATATATATATATATATATATATATAAAATGGGTACGGGGCCGAGTGATTAGAACGTTCGCATTCTGACTATGAGACCCGTGTTCGAATCTCGCCACAGTCGATTTGTCAGGACTGTTATCGGACTGGAGGGGCCGATCCCAGTTTGCGGTGCCTTTGGAAAGTGCCTGGAAACCATACCACGGGTAGACGGAAAGTCACAAGTCATCGTGGCCGAGGGCTTGAGTGTGCTGGCCTTGTTCAAATTGTTCCCAGCACCTTTATAAACCAAAGGTGGTCTCTGTGGGCGTTGAATAAGCATAAAAACGCCTGAACAAGCGTCTGCAATAGGAATTGCCTACCCGCCCTAGTAGAAGGGTATCCTCGAATACGAGTGGCCAGCTATTATGTGTATTTAGGAAGCAAGCGTTGTTTAATAAGGCTAATTGTCTACTTTTCCAAATTACGAATAATCCTTCTCAGCCAGGGAGGAAATTCTCTCAGAAATTCTCCGAATTTCCTTTCAGAAGAAAAGTACAAGTAATATGGTCCAATCTTTCGACTTTTTTAAATCATCATCAGGATAGGTAGGGACATTTGGGGTGTTTCCAGAACTAGTGAGTGTTGTGATGTTGGTAAAGAGTGTTGTACCCCAAGTGAGGTATGACATGTACGTTAAAAAAAACATTTGATGATGTGCTTGCTTAAGTTATGATTGTTCTTGTTTATAGACGGTTGTTTTCCTGGAATGAGTATCGCTTCGAGGATCATTAGTCTGATTTTACTTTAGTTTGATTTTACTAGTATTTTGGTACCGTTTATGAGTAGCACTTAATGTTACTATGATCATCATTTATTCGGTTAGCGCATTTGCACCGCTGTGGTCATCACTTCCCACCATCTCAGAATTAAGGCAAAAAGCTTGCCGGTTCCTTTTGCAGCGGGGATGTTGACGTTATCCTGTCCCTCCTCTCAGAGGTTAAAAAAAGCAGGACCTACAAGACAGCAGGTAATTTGAATTCAGAGTTTTCCTTCTCCAAGAATGATTACCGACCAAGGCTATAGGACCTAGTCTGTCCTACTGTTTTCACATAACTGGGCAGTAGATGCTGTAAGGGTATTAGCACGTAAGCGAACGCAATGGACTCAACTGGAATTCGAACTCCGATTCCTCAGTCCAGCTGCTGACCATTATTCCACCGAACCTCATATGGTTCATATATTACTTATTAATGACACTATAGTCAGATAGTTCGTAGGTATCAGTGGTACTGAAAGTTATCGACGCATCCAAAAAGCAAGTAAATAAATTCTGGTTTAGCCATTTATCAGATGCAGATCAGAAAATTGAATTAGGAAACTGGATTAAGTAAAATAGAACTATCGACCACCATTTTATATATTGATCTTCATATATATATATATATATATATATATATATATATATATATATATAGTTTACGAAAAACTAGGTAATCCGTATGGGTAGACCCAAGGAGGGTAAAATCCAGAGAGCTCAATGTAAATCAGAGCTAATAATTTAAATAAAAACAGACCACTTTAAGGTTCCATATAATAAATTATTTCACCACAGCCCTTTTAAAGGACCGCGGATCATCAGACTTTACTTCCAAAGGTTGAAACGAAAACTGAAAGGAAATTTACACATTTTTGACAGGCAGTACTAAGCATATGTAAATTAACGAAGTGAAGAAGTGAGGGGAGAGAGAGACATGATTGAGTTAGATGTAAAATTTCTATTCATATATATATATATTGAGTTGTCAGATAAATGCGTCCGTCTTTTCTAATGTTATTTGAATTAACACACAAAATATATTTACCGTAGTATTTTATGTTTTTATAGCTGTCTTGTTCCTCTACAACTTTTATCGTTTATTGACTTATTTGTTAAAAATGCTAGTGTTGCAACCTAGGAAGGGTTACTGAATAAAGAATAACCAAAACGGAGGTTAGAAATGAAATGGTAATCTTTATAACATCAACAAAATACAATACTCGCCAGCGGCGTGAAGTAGGTAAACCACTGCTAGTGGTGGACTACTTAGGCAGCCTATTACCCTCAGTTAGTGTCCAACGTATTTATGAGGATTGGAACACATCCATTAGTGTTCATAGGTACGGTATATAACACTTATTGAACAAACAAAAGAAAACATGATTAAAACAAATGGAAAAACGAACGAATTTATTTGACATCCCAATATACAGGGTGTCCCAAAAATATGTACACACTATAACAACTGATACCTTAATTGATGTTTTTTTTTCTTTCCAGTTTAAACCAATTAGAATGAATGATGGAACAAAGAAAAATCATTCTAAAATGCTACCAGAAGTGTGAAAACGCAGTTAAAGTGAAAAGACAGTTTAGGAGGAAAATTCAAACAGGTCCACTAACGCGACTTACCATCACTTGAAATAGAGAAAATTTTGAAGCTGATGGAACGATTCAAGAAAATCTGTGCGGCAAGTGAGTCGTGAAGTAGGTTTTTCAAAATCATCCATCCAACGCATTTTGAAGCGCTGTCAATGAAAAAGTTACATTCCAAGATTATCCCATGCTATAAATAAGGATGATCCAGACCGAAGACTGGAGTTAGATTCTACCTTGATGAGATCTTACCAAGGAGGTGGATTGGACGAAGGGGTTTCGTTGAATACCGTCCAGCATTCTCCAGACCTCACACCACTAGACTCTTTGATGATGATACTTAAAAGACAAAGTCTGTGCTATGGAACCTGCAAGAGTCGCTGAATTGAGAACAGCCAACGAAGGAAAATGCACAAAAATACCAAACTAAATGTTTGGTAATGTTCCCAGTGTCAGCAATACCTGACCAGAACGGGAGAAGCGTGTCAGTTTGAAATCAGGCATTTAGAATACAATAATGTCTGTAGATTGTATTAAATTTTGAAAATGAAATGTATTTTCATAAACGCTGACTTAATAATTATTTAAAGTGTGTATACATTTTTGTGACCCCCTGTATATATATATATATATATATATATATATATATATATATATATATATATATATATATACATATATATATATATATATATATATATATATGGGATAACGATATATATTTTAATATATCAAGAAGTGTATTGTTGAAATTGCATGACAAAGTGGAAAAAAGTTTACTTGAGACGCGTTTCCTCCTTCAGGACTTAATCGGACTCTGAAGTCCTGAAGGACGAAACGCGTCACAAGTAGTTTTTTTCAACTTTGTCATACAATTTCTCCCATATATATATATATATATATATATATATATATATATATATATATATATATATATATATATATATATATATATATATATGGGAGAAATTGTATATATAGTACCAATATTTGTAATTTGTAGGGATAATTCCAAGGAGGACGTTAATCGAAAGAGAGCTCAATGTAAGTTACAGCGCAATACAGAGCAATATATAAATCAATTAAAACCTTAAAAATCCATCTCGGTTATAATTTATTTCATGTATATTTTTATATTTATCTCTTCAGACCGAAAGTTTTTTTTAGAAATGAAAACAATCCATCCAGACAGATGTATCGAAATAAAAAGGAGAAAAGGGAAAGATAGAGAGAAAAAGAAAAAAGAAAAAAATAATTTTAATGATAAAAAGGAAGAAAGAAAAAGAAACATTCCAAATATAAATTTCTTTAAAATAAAGACAGAGAGATAGAAGAGAGAGAGAGAGAGAGAGAGAGAGAGAAGAAGAGGGGGGAGAGTTCCTAAACATATTTCCAAGTATAAGCTTAAATTCATAAAAGGGATCAACAAAAGGTTTCTTGAGAAATACAACGCGAATCTCACAGAAGACATATTCTTACCGGCATGAGTTTGTAGTATCTTCAGAATGTCTACACACAGTAGCTAATTCAATGCTATCGCACCACATATATGAGGCAATAACAGAATGCTCTCGTAAAAGGATTACCTGTCAAATTCCATCATTCGACCCAGCTGATGATTAACTTGGTGACGGTCCTTATGGAAAAGTTCAAGATTTTTTCTACATCATGAATTCTGCTGATGAATGAATTCACTTTCTTCATTTTGAACTGACACTCAACAACCCGTGTCTGAGCTAAAAAAAAAATATCGCCATAAGACGGACGAAGCATTTCAAGGTTCTATGCTCACATTATCGAATCTGTAAGCGATCGTAAAAAACATTACAGCTGTTCCAAACCTTGAATGAAGGACAGTGCAAGGGTCTCGTACCTCCCCAAACGACTCAATGATACGATACCCCCCACACACACACTCTACTACATCTCAATTTTCATATTTTGCCCTTACATTGTAAGTGCTTTTCTCGCCAAGAGGGTAGGTGGAGATTGTGCTGTCAAGGTCCCTAGTTGTATCTTTTTAAGACAAAGTTCTTTCCATCTCTTGCTGCTTAGTGTCAAATTGGCTTCAGATCAAAGAGCAAGACAGAATGCTGACCGGACGCAGAACACTAATGTCGTGTTTACTCGTTGTAAAAAAGAAAAAAATTCACGGATTTAGACGAAATAAAAAAAAAAACAGAATAACCTCAAAATCCACGAAAATAATTCATACATTCATAATCAAGTGTGCTTAGTTTAATTTCTAATGCATATACATTTAGATAGAAAAAGTAAATGTTGATAAGATAGGGAGCATCTCAAAGCATTGGCCGGGCCCCTAATCAAGCTTGCCCCCCACCCTCGATGGTTAGGGGTTATTAAGCACCGGCCCTGTCTTGAACAGGAGTATATAGCACGAAGCCCATTGGCAGACTGACTTAGTCGGTTGGGTACCAAAGTTATAGCGTTGTCAGTATTGCCATTGGATGAAACATTCAGTGGGCGCAGTTCGGAAATTCCTGATATCACTTCATCTTCGATTGAGCTACTAACAGAGCAGCAAATGGAATAAAAGTCTTTAAATGTTTTTTTTTATGTTGTTTTTTGTTGTTGTTTTTGTGTGTTTTTTTTAGGGGGGGGGGGTAAAATAAAAATAAAAACTTACTATTTTCTGGCAAAAGTTCTGGTCATCCTCATTTGTTTAGATTCTAAAAAATTTTGGCAGGCAAAATAACAAAAGAAATTCTCACGAGAATATCCAGAGTGCTTTTAATTTAACAGCATCGCGGCGGAAATGCCCGACAATCACCGGAAATAGTCGACATTAACGGAAACCGGACTGACAATCTTGTTAATGAGAGTTAAGCGACGTACATACCTAGCGTCCACAAACAAGACCTGGTGTGAATTGTAATATTCGCAACTCATTTACAGACAGAAGAACCAACAGCGGCCACTTGGCGTAAATTACATTTCATAGAGATTAACAGACTTGAATAGATAGATAGATAGATAGATAGATAGATAGATAGATAGATAGATAGATAGATAGATAGATAGATAGATAGATCTGA
This sequence comes from Acanthosepion esculentum, assembly GCA_964036315.1. NCBI lineage: Eukaryota > Metazoa > Mollusca > Cephalopoda > Sepiida > Sepiidae > Acanthosepion > Acanthosepion esculentum. Next base: position 78,398,047 of record OZ038498.1, read on the forward strand.
ATAGACATAGCTAGCTAGCTAGTTAGATAGATAAATCTTAATACACATAGATAGATCTTAACAGACATAGATAGATAGATAGATAGATAGATAGATAGATAGATAGATAGATAGATAGATAGATAGATAGATAGATATGGGGATTTAACGATGCCAACTCTTTGAAATAGCTAATGTGCTACTGAATTATGATGACGTGATTTGCATGAGATATAGAGACGGACTGATAAAGATATTGAACCGGAAATATGAATAGGCTAATATATATATATATATATATATATATATATATATATATATATATATATATATATATATATATATATATGAAGAAATATAGTTTTAAGGTGTGGTATATTTATGGGATAAAATGCTCAATATCAGAGATGGAGCGTATGTAAATATAAAAGTGAACATTGAAGTCAACACTCAGAAGCGACAGAGTGTTTCTTGCTAGACGCAATGGCCTGACGATTGCGTCTAGCATGAAACAATCTGTCGCCTCTGAGTGTTGATTTCAATGTTCACTTTTATATGTATATATATATATATATATATGTATGTGTGTGTGTATGTATATATATACATATATATATAGATATATATATATACATATATATATATACATATATATACATACATATATATATAGATATACATATATATATATACATATATATATACATATATATATGTACATACATATATATATACATATATATATATATACATATATATATGCATACATATATATATATGTACATATATATAGAGAGAGATATACATATATATACATATATATATACATATATATATACATACATATATACATATATATATATATATATAGAGAGAGAGAGAGAGAACGCGAGAGAATCTGAACGACTGTTTGAAATATAGAAGCAGAGACACAAAGATTGTTTGAGGGATCAATATAGACAGAGATAATGATCCGATTGAGATAGATAGATAGATAGATAGATAGATAGATAGATAGATAGATAGATAGATAGATAGATAATAAACAAACTGAAATTACATAGATAAGATAGATATTAACGAGCTGATATTGACAGAGAACAAGCTAGATAGATATTAACAAACTGAGATAGATAGATAGATAGATAGATAGATAGATAGATAATGAACAAACTGAAATTACATAGATAAGATAGATATTAACGAGCTGATATTGACAGAGAACAAGCTCGCTTGATGTTAACAAACTGAGATAGATAGATAGATAGATAGATAGATAGATAGATAGATAGATAGATACATAGATAGATAGATAGATAGATAGATAGATAGATAGATAGATAATGAACAAACTGAAATTACATAGATAATATAAATAGATATTATAGAGCTGATATTGACAGAGAACAAGCTCGCTAGATGTTAACAAACTGAGATAGATAGATAGATAGATAGATAGATAGATAGATAATGAAGAAACAGAGATTACATAGATAAGATAAATAGATATTAACGAGCTGATATTGACAGAAAACAAGCTAGCTAGATGTTAACAAACTGAGATAGATAGATAGATAGATAGATAGATAGATAGATAGATAGATAGATAGATAGATCTTATTGTCGCGTGTACTCTTCGTCAATATGTCTCCTTCGCATTTTGACACTGACCGATATTGATAAAGCTTCACGAAGTATCACATAAAGAAAAGAGACGACACGCCATTATAAAGCCCGTAAGCGTCCGGGCAGTCCTAATAAAGCAAAGCATAGAAAATATATATAAACGACTGCATTAAAATGCCGTAAACATTTTAGACGATATAAATAATGAAAAGTGCCAAGGAAAGAAACGTCCTTCTTGTGGAGGAAGCACATGAATTAATAAAAAGACATAAAAAAGAGAACAACTAACGTCTCTCTACGCTTTTTCATGTTCAATGTTCTTATTAATATCATTGTCGACGCTGATGATACGAGCTTGATACATTATTCATGTTAGCCTGGAAGGTTTTATAATAAACTTCATTCCTGGGGAAGCAAGGATGTAACACTTGTATGCGTCAGGATCAATAAAGATGAATGATTTCTCTGTTTCGACATCAATGCGCCAAATGGCAATAACAATAGCATAAATGAAAGGAATACTGACTACACACACACACACACACACACACACACACACACACACACACACACACACACACACACACACACCCGCAATATACATATATATGTTAGCTGTCCACTCGTTAAACTAGCATGACCATCGCTGACTTTTAATGCAATTTGTTATTGTCGATCATGAGACACTAGCAAGTGTCTTACATCCTTTTCCGGAGACACAGAAGAATGAGATCATCCTGTTATGTCGATCCGGTGTGGCCTTCGTCAGAGGCGAGTGGTTCCCTACACACACCTTCAGGTACCTTATTAATCCAGATCGACTTTTTGAGACTTTCTGCACTCTTCACATATCAGATTGTAGTTATCAAGTAATACCTCCTAGATGAAATATTATTCTAGTCTTTCAGCTTGGCCACGTTGTTGACTAGTCAGAACAGCGTATGGCAGGCCGTCTCTCCCACAAGCCTAACACATTTTGACACGTCTTTGCCTATATGATCACTTTTTTCGGGTTACTCTCTTTGTTTTAGCCCACGTATCCGCATTGTTTGGGAAACAACAGAATCCACTATACACCATCTTTCACTACCAACTTCTATCAAACTCTAGCATTTCCCAGTCGGTATCGTCAATTTTATACTATCAAATTCTTGATATATGGTGTGGTCAGGAAACAACAGATACTTTCCCATATAGCTGCTACTTAGAAATACGGTAGTCACTAAGCTGCGTGATTTGACACACCCAGCAAAGTCGTTGTTGGTGAATGTGTGCTTCCATGGTTTCCAAGATTTCTGTGTCTGAGAATATACGAAGGCTGTCGACTCGTTAGACGAATATGACTGTTGCTGGCAGGTTAAAGGTGTGGTTACGGTTTTGAATTCAGTGTCATTTTTCTCCTAGACTGGTTTCCAACACCGACTAGAGGGCTCATTCTACCCTGCTCTTTAATTCATACTTGGATAGGGGAAGCGATGGATTCATATCTTTCCCAAGGATATTTGCGTATAAGTGAATGTAACGAAGTTGACTGGAATTCGAAATCGGCTCTACGACTCTTCATTCCAAGCCGCTTGTTGTTACACGCACACGTGCGAATAGGGGTGAAGATGCCAGTAATGCCCGTCCTAATGACTGCAGTTGGGTTAATAGATCATTGTAATCTCTGATTCGGCGTCCTAGGTATGACAATAAACTACATCCGGCAGCAAGGCCTCTGATCAGGAGGTTTTGAGGAGCGTGGAACTTCCTCTTAATTGCTGTTGTTCCCAGGTCCACCCTGACCCGGGAAGGTAGCTATGGGCAAATAGTTAACCACCAAACTGGGGTCAAAACAATATAAAAGTGTAAAAATAGATTTTTTTATAATAAAAATACCAGCAATATAGTTTTGAAAAAAATTGTTACCAGCAATATATTTAAAAAAAATAAATTACCAGCAATACATTTTGAAAAATATTCCGAACAATACAGTTTTGAAAAAAATATTACCAGCAATACATTTTTTTTTAAATTACCAGCAGTACTGTTTTGAAAAAAAAAAAATTCCAAACAATACATTTTTTAAAAAAATTACCACCAATACATTTTTTTAAAAAGTATTCCGAACAATACAGTTTTGAAAAAAATATTACCAGCAATACATTTTTTTTTTAAATTACCAGCAGTACTGTTTTGAAAAAAAAATTCCAAACAATACATTTTTTAAAAAAATTACCACTAATACATTTTTTTAAAAAGTATTCCGAACAATACATTTTTGGGAAAAAATATTACCATCAATACTTATTACCGGCAATATATTTCACTCTCGACAGAAACACTCTTTACAAAAATATATCAATGAAATCTGGTCTCCAAACTGATTTCTTATAAAGAATACATATTCTATTCATACGAACCTATCCTAAAAATCTTTTCGGCATTAAATAACCCATTGAGGTTGATAGCCCGTAAAACAAAATAAGCCAAACGATCCATTTGATTGGGTCGTCGTTTCATTTGTTCTCTGTTTCAGTGGATCGCTGTTTCAGTTACTACAATTATTTACACATTTAAATTCCTTGAATTTTATTGTTTTTTTGATTTATTTAATTATTTTTTACAGTTTATCAATCTTTTGCATGTTATTAAAAACCATATTTTTTTTTAAATTGTAAAAATGTTTGGAGATAATAATGATTTTACTGATAAAAGTCCAACCATTATAAGGGGGAGAAGGGGTGGATTCATACCGTTCTCAAAGTGTATTTGCTTGTAAGTGAATATAATAAGAGGAGGCACGGTGGAGTAATGGATAACGGCTTGGATTGAGGAATCGGTGAGCCGAGTTCGAATTCCAGTCGATTCCATTACATTCACTTACGTGCTAATCCCCTTGGGAAAGGTGTGAATCCTCTTCTTCTCCCTCCAACTATGGGTAAATCCTCTTCTTCTCCCTCCAAATATGGGTTCTATAGCCTTGGATGGCAACTGGTCTAGGAGAAGGACAACTCTGAATTTAAAACCTGCGGAGGGTCGTTTGGGGACCTTGTGGCATCCGTTGCACCAGGTCCCTGTATTCGTCCCTCCAAAAAGTGTGGATGGCCCTGCACAAAGCCTTCACCACTATAATCAAATCCTGTGTGGGTGTCGGGCTTTCAGTTTCTGGGAACTGATCTGTCTGACCCTCATACGTCGAGTTCAACGGGAGAAGCATAAGAATATAATAAACCCAACTGGAGTTGGAACTCGGCTCTCCGATTTAAATTTCCAAGCCATTATCCATTACATAATCCGTACATCCAAGCTTACAACATTTGGTATTTCCAAGTGGTCACTCATCTAAGTACTGGCCAGGCTCGACGTTGCGTAACTTCGGTAACCGTACGAGAACAGGTGTTTCAGCACACCGAACGTAAGGCCGGATTTTACTGGATGTACCAAAATGTTAATTTAATTTCCTTTTGCTTCCTCATACAAGCGAGAGCTAGAGTCTAAATAGATGTTCTATTAAAATCTTCCTAATTATCGACAATGCATAACAGTCTTGTGACTTCCATTTTTAAAAAAATCGAGAAATGTCAAAGAAAACATGAAATTCTGCATTTGACAATCTGGAAAGTGAAACAAAATTCAAGCGTCTTTAGTAACGAAGAAGGAGAACAAGAAGAAGAATTTTCTGTGGTGAGATTAGTAACTTCTCTTTGGTCGATTCAAGAAAAATGGATTATCAGTGATTGGTCAGGAATTAATGCAATTGTTACTGAAAGAACAGGGCGATCGTTTGTATAATATAAATGCAGTACATATGATTCTCTTATAGAAATGCATTTGAAATCAAGACGAAAGGGATGGTCAGTGGTCGGCCATTAATGCCACTGTTGCTAACAGATGAAAGATTTCTTCTTCTTCTTCTTCTTCTTCTTCTTCTTCTTCTTCTTCTTCTTCTTCTTCTTCTTCTTGACTACTATTTTACTTTAATTCTAAAGTTCTGCCAACAATAATAAGAAATGCGATCGTATTTTATGACCTGTGTAATTATTGAAGTGTCTTCTTTCTTGAAACTACTGCTTTATCCAACCTGCTTTTATTTCTTCCCTTCTAACTTTCCGCAATTTCCTCCTTTGCCTTGTCATAAAGAAAACGTGTCACTGCACGCCGTAAAACTCCTTCCATCTAAATCTGCCATAAAAACAAACCGAAAATGATTATTCTTTTCTTTCATCTTTGTTCTCACTCACTCTCTCTCACTCACTCACTCTCTCTCTCCCCCTCTCTCCCTCTCTCACACACACACACTCTCTCTCTCTCTCTCAGACTCAGCTTGTTCTCGGTTATATACAACGTGACAGACGAGATGTAGTACAACTCATTAATGGAAGTGCTTAGTCAAAGACACAAACAAATGATGTTCCGTCCAATTCGGACTTGATTAATCTATTGACATTATTCTTAAGAATCACGCGTTATCTTTGCAACTAATGTTCTGCCATCAGAAGCAGCAGCCAATCTCACAAACAGGTTGGCGTAATTTTTGCTACTAATGTTTGATCATGTTTCATGGCGATTATGTTTCATCCTTCCCGTTATATCTCTGTAGATAAGCACAGCCAATTAAACTACACTGACCAACAAGAACCCAGTCTAAAATGCTGACAACCTTTCAAGAATTTCCATGTGCTTTCAACTTACGATACACTAAAAAACAACGGTTTCCATCAGAAATAACAGTGACACCGTTTATATGGATGCCAAAGGGCAGTGCCAGCTACCTCATGACGAAGTTTACAAAAACATTTTTAAATACCTAAGGAAATCGAAAAAATGAAATTAAAAAATTCAAAATCATTATCAGTTTAAGCTATTTTTGTATTTATAAATGATAAAAAATACAATAAAATTTAACTTTACGATATTTCTAAAAAAAAAAATATTTCCCCGATATCCGAAAGCAAAATCATTTCGTATGCAGAAATGGCGTAAACCGAACAAGCAAAACCATTCAATTATTGGGGGAGAATTTTAGCCGTCCCTAGATTCCCCAAAATAACCAACTCGGTGTCGAATTTTGAGGCTCATCATCTACTGTAGATAATGTGGAAGTATTTATTTAATCTACTACCATCGAATCGCTTACATACGTCAGGTTTTACGCTAAACATAACACCACCTGTCTTTTTTCTGAAACTTGTGGGCGTAGCTTGCTAACTGAAAAGAAGTCTAAATACTCAGACACCGATCAAAACTATGGCGATTGATGTTGAAATACTTACTGTAATTCCCAAGAGAGGAGCATGGTAGCGCCATTCCTGCTACCCGGAGAGGATGTTGCCTTTATAACGTCTTGCTCTAATGTAAACGCTATACTCTATTTGCGTTTATCGACCTTTTTTTTTTCGTAAATGCAAAATCTTTCTCGAATTTCTTTCGGTTAGTAAAAACATGCCAATGTACGGCTTTCGTAAAAGTGATAGAACGTAAAATGTTCTTTCGAAAAGCGGGGAATATGTGTATTTTTCTTTAACATTTCTGTTGATGGTATTTATTATTTCCCAAATCTCGCGTAACAAAATGGCTGACGCTTCACTCCTCACTGAAAATCAAACAGTGTTTCTAATTTTCTGTCTGTAATTTTGTAAGCGTACTGTTGTAACTATTATATTCATACAAAATAATTTTCCTTGCTTTCTTGTATTATAAGAACAATGAAGATTACAATATCTGATGCCATATAAGAACATATCTATGTTTTTTTCAAAACACCACATATATATCCCGGACATTATAAGGTATCTGATCTGTTAATTTTTTATTAAAACACCATAGACAAAAAGACTTGTACCTAGCGGACTCTATAATAGGGCCGTATAGAATATAAATAAGGGGGGCTTATATTCGAATTTGAGAAATCTGGGATACTAAATGTTTTCCCCAGAAGACTTTGTTTGCCAGTATGTATACCGTGACGGCTTCAGTAACACTACAATTAAATACAAGGTAACCAAAAAAGTTCTGTCCGTTTTTAAAGGAAAAAAAGAAAACGCTTCACAGTATGTGTAACTTATATTTAGTCTTCGAGGTAATCGGCATCGGCATCCAGCACCTTCTGCCAACGTGTCTCCAGCTCTTCAATGCCCTTGCGGTAGAACTCGGGGGGGGGGGGGGTTGACGCAAAGAAGTCCGTGAGGGCTTTGCGCAAGTCTGCTTCATTGGTGAAGGATTTCCCACGAAGATAATAATCCAGGGAGTGGAAGAGATGGTAATCGGATGGCACAAGATCAGGTGAATAAGGTGGATGGCACAAAGACTCCCACCCAAGTTGCTGTATGGTATCCCTGACCACTCGCGCGACATGCGGCCTGGTGTTTCATGGAGGAAAAGCAAACCTTTGCGATTCACCAGTGCTGGCTCCTTCTGGCGCAGTGCCTGTTGCACACGTTTCAATTGCTGCGAGTATAGGTCTCCAGTGACCGTTTGTCCCGTTGGTAGAAGTTCATAATGAACCACTTGACGACCTGTCCACCAGACACAAAGCATAATCTTGCGTGGGTGCATAGGCGGTCTTGCGGTGTGATGGACAGCATCCTGAGGAGACAACCAATGTCTGGAACGCTTGGGAGTTTCGTACAGAACCCACTTTTCATCACTGGTAAGCACTCGATTGAATAAGGATGCGGTACGGTGGCGAGAAAGCAGCGATTCGCAGGCTGCCATTCGTTGTCCCTTGTGGACCTCCAACAGCGTTTACGGAACCCACTTGCTCAGTTTGTACGTCTTACCTAGGCGGTGCAGGTGAAGTCTAACTGTTTCATCAGAAACGTTGAACTGTCTTGCAAGTTCACCACACGTTAGACTACTGTCCTCTTCAATGGCCGCCTTCAGGACTCCGTCATTCAAGACCTGTGGTCGTCCACTGCGAGGCTCATCATGACAAATCTCCCGACTTGAATTTTCGAAACCAACGCCTTGCAGTACGTTCATCCACAGCACTGTCCCCAAATGCTTGTCATATGCGGCGACTTGATGCAGCTGCTGATAAGCCCACTTTGAAGTCGTAAAGCAAACAGCCCCGAACGAGATCTCTAGACACTTCCATCCTTCTCACAGCTGTCCGGCTTATAACTGATGGCCGGGCACAGTGCGCGTGTTTTTATAAAGTCTGATGTTCCTACTTCCGGCTGTCCGAACTTGAAAACAATTGCTACACGCATTTCGTATATATTTCAACTTCATTCAATGACTAATCAAAAAACGGACAGAACTTTTTTGGTTACCTTGTAGTAATGTGAGTATATTACTGACATGATATACAGTGAGAGTAATGGTCATATCTTTATTGTAATTTTCACAAACGTTTTGACAGTTGTACTCAGCGGCCTATTGATCCAAATAACTTTCAGGGAATTTCCAACAGAATCCTTTATTTACTTTACGTAGATGTTCATAACAATAAACATTTCCTACATTAAATGAACATACAAATAATTTATCTATCTATCTATCTATCTATCTATCTATCTATCTATCTATCTATCTATCTATCTATCTATCTATCTAATTCAGTCCGTTCATATCTTTTACGGTCTTTTCATATCTATATCTTTCTATGTATTTCAGTCTGTTCATATCTATCAATTATCTATGTTATTCAGTCTGTTCATATCTATCTACCAAGCTAAGTAGCGAGCTAGCTAACTCTCACCCACCCTCTCTACCTCCTTCTCTCTCTCTTGGTATGTGTGTGTTTACATGCTCGTGCGCGTTTGTGTGTGTGTGTGTGTGTGTGAGTGTGTGTGTGTGTGTGTGTGCGCGTGTGTGTGTGTACGTGTATGTGCTTGTGTGTGTGAAAGAAAATTTATTAGTGATTGGCACATTTTTATGATCTTACGTATAGAAAGATGTAAAATTAATTTGTATATAAAGATATTAAGACAAATATACGACTAGTTCAAATATATATTATTAAAAAATCTTTATATACAAATGTTCCCCTAAAGAAATACCTATATTGACTAAATACACACTTAACAAAAACAAAACCAAAATTAATACTTACAACACGTAAAATCATAAAAATGTGCCAAGTAATCACTAATATATATATATATATATATATATATATATATATATATATATATATATATATATATATATATATATATATATATATATATATATATATAATTTTCTTAAAGAAGTACTTGATAACTCGTTTTAAAATGACTTTTGTTTTGGCTATGATCCAAAAGTTTTTGGCTGTTCGCTAAAATTTTAGAACAAAAATAACTTTCTCCCAAATTCCTTACGTTCGGCAGCACCAGTTTCGAGGAATCATTAGCAACAATGAAAATTACAATTTTAGCTTTTATAACCTACATGTTGTGTTATAAAGGAATTAACTCCTTCTCTACTCTTGAGCGAAAATTTTATCTAAATAAATAATTACGTGTTCATGTGTCTCTCTGCAACAGGCTGTGCACCTTATGTACATTTGGGCATCTTGAGATGGTGTAATGGTTAACAAGCTTGTCTCGCTAGAACAATTGCGACTGAGTAGTGAATTCGATCCTCACTGGGTGTCCCCTACTTTCAGCTTTGAGCCACATCTAAGCTACTCTTGGAAAATCATTACTAGGTATCACCACTGATTACAATGATGAAAAAAATGCCCCAAACTTACTAAAAGCATAGTATTATCGTCAAAGTCTTTCTGCTATTATTAAGAAGACTAACGGATTATTATTATATATTATTAAATTATATTTTTTTATCCTTTTTAAAACGTTCGAAAATTTGGTTAAAAATTTTATTTCTTCTGTGTCAACGAGGATGGAGGGCAATATGAAGTGTTAGCGTCTTTTTTGCAGTGGAAAAATTTTGAATTTCTTGCAAGGTTAAATGATTGTCCGATTTTAATTAAACTTTCAGGTTATTCACAAATGAACGAAATTATTCCTGAAATGTTTATTTTTACAGAAGTTTGGAAACAATATACATTTTGCATCTGTTACCCCCACAAAATTATTTTTTTTATTTCGAGAAATTAGATTTAATCAGAGTTTAATTAAAAGCAGAACTCCATGTAGAATTTAAATCACCAATTTGTTTCTGTAAATTACTGAATATCTTCTCTGAATTAAAAAATGCAATAAAATTAAGACATTGTTTAATTAGAAAATCTTTTAATTGCTTATATGAATAAAATGTATTATCGACACTACTGTCTTAAGATAAAAATTCCATTGTTTTATTAGAAAATCTTTTAATTACTTATATAAATAAGATGTATTATAAACACTACTGTCTTAAGATAAAAATTCCATTGTTTAATTAGAAAATCTTTTAATTGCTTATATGAATAAGATGTATTATAGACACTACTGTCTTAAGATAAAAATGAATTCCATGAATAATGAATATTTTCAATAATTGTTTTCATTTTTTTAAATTTTAATTATAACGATTTATAAAATATTAAATCTTTTAAAATTCTTACTTTGTAGAGGTTAGTTGATATTGTTATTAAGTAAAAATTATATTTACTTATCATAGATGGAAAAGCTTAGTACAATTCATCGAACGCTTTTTCAAAAGAATTTTGAAATATTTTTCTGTATAAACGAGACGATATTTGTAAATACGAACTTCCATACGCAACATTATCAGAAAATAAATGTAGTAACTACAGTAAATTTAAATTTACCTCACCTTCAAAAAACATTACATTACGGAGAATATTTTCTTAAATTATGATTACTGGGTAGTTAAAAATTATATAAAAAGCGCACACGTTATATTCCTCAACTAAATTTTACAGATATGTCCACCATAGAAATATTTTCTTAAATTATGATTACTGGGTAGTTAAAAATTATATAAAAAGCGCACACGTTATATTCCTCAACTAAATTTTACAGATATGTCCACCATAGAAATATTTTCTTAAATTATGATTACTGGGTAGTTAAAAATTATATAAAAAGCGCACACGTTATATTCCTCAACTAAATTTTACAGATATGTCCACCATAGAAATATTTTCTTAAATTATGATTACTGGGTAGTTAAAAATTATATAAAAAGCGCACACGTTATATTCCTCAACTAAATTTTACAGATATGTCCACCATAGAAATATTTTCTTAAATTATGATTACTGGGTAGTTAAAAATTATATAAAAAGCGCACACGTTATATTCCTCAACTAAATTTTACAGATATGTCCACCATAGAAATATTTTCTTAAATTTTATGATTACTGGGTAGTTAAAAATTATATAAAAAGCGCACACGTTATATTCCTCAATTTTACAGATATGTCCACCATAGAAAAAAACTTCTGGTTGTGAGTCAATTTTTCAACACCTTAAATAAACAACTACCTCCGTGTAAAAAATTCATTTCTGTTCTATATTAAACTTAAAATAAGTAATATTTGTTTCAAATCAGTTTAATTAAACTTTTAATCAGTAATATTCCACAAATAAAGTTTCAGTAAACTATAGTTTATTTTGGAAGATTTTTAATATAGAGAATTATATTCTGATGAAAGATGGTTAAAAATGGATCTAGAATTAGCGATTTTCGCAATTTCGAGACGAAAAATACTTCCAGTCAGTTTAAATTAGTTTTGAAATACAAGAGAGTATTTTGCTTAATGGAAATATTAAATTTAATCTGTTATCTTGAAATTAAAACCAAAATAAAATCTTCAAAAAAGATTTTTAATTTTTTTAAATTTCTTTTTAAACGTTAAGTATCGCGTTTCTGTGGCGGTATCTACTGCATAGAGAGTCTTTTTGTTGCACGTTTTATATCGTTTTATTATTGGTGGGTTTTCATGCCGACAAATTAATTAGAATTAGAAATCTTTTTTCATGGTTTTTATAATTCCTTTATATAAGTAATATTACTTCATAGCTCTCCACACCTATCTGTTATGACTCTCAACAACTCTTCTTTATCTTTATTTTTCTCTGCTTTACTTGTTCCACCTATTTGCGTAAATCTTTCAGTGAGATCATTCCGCTTTTGCTTTGATTAGAGCCATTTTGAATTTAAATCTTAATATTAATTTATTGATTTTGTAAAAAAAAAAAGTGATGTTGACACTTGTAAATATTTTTATGCATGAAACTTTATTGTAATTTTTTTTTTCTTCAAATCATAACAACATCGATTCCTTTCCTCATTTTTCTCTACTTTACCTTTTAATCCTCTTCCTCTTTTCACTGTTACCACCATGACGAGGAAAATAAGTAAACACACACATACACACATATAAGCTGTTCCAATAAATTGGACCGATTTTAAATGTGAATTAAGTTTAAGCGTCTAATGATTTTTTTTTCTTTTTCTTTCAAATTGAACAACTTAAGTCTTTGGCAATTTCAACCATGGAAAGATTAACAATCAAACAACGTGTTAAAATTATCGAAGCCTATTACGAAAATGGACGTTCAAATTTATAAATATACCGCCTAATGATTCCGCTAGAAAACAAATGTACAACAAACAGTGACCTTTTGTGGATGCAGTGGCTTTTCAACAATCTTCCTTGTATTTTCATCAGCCCAAATGCGACAATTCTGTTTATTAATGAACCCACTAAGATTAAAATGGGATTCATCACTAAAGAAGATATTTGCGAAAAAATCGTCATCGTTTTGTCTATGCTCGTACACCCGATAAAACAAATGTACGGCGATCCAAATGGTCAGCAGGTTTCAGTTCTTGTTTCAATTGAATTTTGTAAGCCTGTAGAGACAAATCTTTTGTCAAAATTCGATGTAACCTTGCTGTGGAGAGGTTCAATTCCTGCTCGCGATGACGGCGACATTCTCTGCAGCAATGTTTTCAGGTGAACGACGTAAACGAACACGCAACGGTTTTTTTCCCCATCTGCCACCGACCCAGTTTGTTTGAATTTACGAACAATTTTTCCAACTACACTCTCGGTTGGTCGATTATGTTGTCCAAAACAATCGCGAAGTGTACGAAATGCATATTTGAACGTTTAATTTCGTAATAGCCTTCGATAACTTTAATACATTGTTAATCTTTTTATGGTTGAAATTGCTAAAGACATAAGTTGTTAAATCAGAAAGAAAAAGAAAAAAATCATTAAATGATTAAATTTAATTCACATTTAAAATCTGTCCAAGTTATTGGAACACTATATTTTGCGAGTTTTTTTCTCAACATGATGATTATGTCTCTAATGTTTCGTATTTTATGACCATCGATATGTCTGTGAATAGAGGCCTTCGGGGTGGCCACCCACACGATTAAAAGAGAATAAAATCATAAATAGATGAAAACTTCTGGGAACAAGTGACAACAAAACTGGATATTGAAGATTTCCAGTCACGGGTTTGTATTACATTTGGGATTGAGGTATTTCAGTTCTGGATTACCTGTTAACGCGGTCATGGAAGTAGTTCCGATGTTACCGGATAGAATTGCCAGCATGTCATGAGATGAATAGTGGGGGTGGCAGGAGGAAGAGTTGAGAGGTAAAGTTGATTTTTCAGAAGTGACAGAATATGTTTACATATACACAGAGACCTTTCAAGCGAACCTCTGAATAAACAACAAGATTCATTGAGACAATATTTGAGTTTACATTTTTCGCTGTGAGCGTTTTCATCTTTCATTTACTTGTGAGCTTGCAACGATCCTTTCCCAGTTTTGGCTGCGCATCGCCGCGATCGAGAATAGACATGCACCGTAAGCTTTTATATGTATTGTAGGTGAAAATCTGTGAATAGACACTATCGTATGTTTGCATAAGTTCGATCCTTACCGAGTGTCAATCATGTGTCCTTTTTTAGACGCAGGTACGTTTAAAAAATGTCTACGTGGAGCAATAGTTAACAGGTTAGTCTCAGATATTCTTACTACAGTACTGAGTGCGATCTCCATTGGATGTCACACACTTGCAGTTTTGCGATTTCAAAATCTAAGGTCACTTTCCGTGCGAATCGAGTTTTTCTTAACTCCTCCTACTGACGTGTTTTTGAGTAAATATTTTTCATTATTTTAATTTTGACTTATTTTTAACAAAAAAAAAATGTTATGGCTCATCAGATGCCAATCGACCATGATTCTCCACAGATCCCCTTCCATTATTATGTGTGAATTACATTCTTGTGAAACATAGTGGTGTGGTTTCTCGCTTGCCTGCTATAGAGTTTCGAATTCAGAATTGCCTTTCTCTTAGACTGGTTGATACCCAAAAATAAAGACTCCAGTCAACTCTTCAAATCAACCGTGCCTTTTTTCATGTGTATTTGCGAAAGATTGAACAGAACAAAACCAATTTTTACATACGACGAAAATTCCTCCGTTCAGATTTGAAAATGCTCCGCTCATATTTGAAATAGCTCACTGGGAGCCAACTGATTAACGTTTAAGTATCCCTGACCTAATTTTTAATACCATACTCGATCAGGATGTGGGCGATCATGGCGCTTCACAGATTCATTTTATTTATTATTTTTGAATGTCCGTAGCTTCTCCAGAAAGACAGTGGAGCAGTATCCATATGCTTACTCCACGGTTTTCAATTTATACTCCTTTATTGGCTGCGACTCATGGCTATTAGATCCAGTTTATCCTGCTATTTAATCCATACTACGGGGGAAGAAGTAAAGGATTCATTCTTTTTCATGGCTATTAGATCCAGTTTATCCTGTAATTTAATCCATACTGCGGGGGAAGAAGAAAAGGATTCATTCTTTTTCATGGCTATTAGATCCAGTTTATCCTGCTATTTAATCCATACTGGGGGGGGGAAGCAGAAAAGGATTCATTCTTTTTCATGGCTATTAGATCCAGTTTATCCTGCTATTTAACCCATACTGGGGGGAAGAAGAAAAGGATTCATTCTTTTCTCAAAATCATAACTGCAAAATTGAACACAGCAGACGAGGCTAAAATTTTATCTGGTCGCTCTTTTTTCTGTTTTCTCACCCGATAACTGTTATGTCATTACCCACGCGCGTTCAAATTAATTAATTATCTTATCCGAAATAAACAACCTTTTAAAAAAACAATTTTAACTTTTCCTTTTGCTTTCTAATGTTTTCCACCCATAATAAAATCCTCTCGGATAAAACTAAAAATCCTTCATGATATATTGTCTATAATAAAAAATTAAAAAATGGTGTTTATGACAGCTTTATAGCACTGCGTTTTATAAGTGGGTTGTTTTTCTACATTTATGCGATAGATTCTAGATGGTAGAAAAGGTTGACAGAGATGCCGTAATTTGTCTCGCTGCTGTTTTCAATTGATGTGCAGTCATAAACACACCAAAATGCATCAGACAAGCTAGGTCGGAGTGAAAATTGGCCAAAATGTTGCGCCAAACCAAACAAGACAAGGAAACTTGTTCAGATAAGAATGAGTGTATCAAAATTTGGGGTTTACCAAATACATGTTGAGGGACTTCGATAGAATCTGACCGTCGAATGCAGATAGCTATTCAAACATTATTTTCTAGAAAGAAAACATATTAACAATGAATAGAAATGTATTATATGCTTTCTCTCCTGCCCTGAAAAGGAAAGCTATTGGACGTTACAAAAGTCTGTCTTTACTCACAAGTCCGGCGCGTCATCCTAAAAGAGACTGTGTTTACCCAAGCATGTTCACAGCGTCTTCCTTGAAAACTACGCTTATTACAGACTAGGCTTCACATGACCGATCAAGCGTGGCGCATACTCATTAGGGGAGAGGAAATAAAACTAAAGCAACAACGTTAATAACACCTCATAAAAGAAATTCACACAAAATTCGCAATGTCGTGAAAAAGTGGTTAATATGAATCGAAGACTTGATTTAAAATTCCTTCTCTTTTTTAGAATTCTGTAATCGGTCAATGTTTCATATTTAATAACTATTTTATTTTTTTTTTTTTTGCATGACTGATCTTGCTGACTGATACAGTGTCCTTGCGGACTTTTGACAGACCAAATACAATTACTCTTTTTAATATCTAACAGACTACTTGAACGCGATGTTGAACAGATAATCATCATCCTTTACCAAGAAGTCCCAAGAAATAATACTCAAGATAAGCCTTTCTGAAAGAGAAACTATGATCTGAAATTGGAATGAAAGCAGCTGTGCTACATACTTTGAATATGGATCAGTTATAAAAAAAATTAGAGGATGTTACGCCCAACAACGCAAATTGCTACAAAAACCAAACATTAACCAAAATTAAGAAATGTAACTGTATATATGGCGAAATAACAAAGGATGAAATATATGACATAGAAATTCGAACGCGCATTGGATAAGCAAAAGATGCCTTCCAGAACCTAAGCACATTATTAAGAGATACAAAAATGTCGTGAGAAACAAAGAACGCTGAGCTGTTAACATATATCTATCTTCGTGCAAATGTCTTGAAATATCAGAGATGTGGTTCTATAGACGGATGGTAAGAATACTATGCACTATGTGAGTAAGGCGGAAGTTCTAAAGAAAATCGGATGGAAACTAACATTATTACTTAAAAATCCAAAAGGGATAACTGAAAATTCTGGGATACATAATAAGGAAAGAAGGCCCGGAGATTTTAATGCACACAACACAAAGTGAAAGAACGAGGAGTAGTGGAACGTGGCGAGTGATTTACCTGGAGAGTTTGTGTGAAGGGAGAGCGGAGAGGAAACAAAGAGTGGTCGTAAAGAGTCAATTATTGCTTAGAGTTTCATGGCGCAGGAAGATGTGGAAAGCCATGATCGGAAGGGAGACGGGACATAAATGAAAAATTGCATAGGTAGAAAAACGGTTATCGACGCAGAAAAGTGAAATCGAAGGGAAGAGTTCAAATTCCGTTCCAATCTTTTGTGTTCACTTTGGGAAAGTTATGTACTTCTAACTGACATAAGTTAAAAGGCAGGATAGAATTGTCTCTTTAGCCTTGGGGAGAGGCCAATCTTGAAGGACATCTCAGAATTTAAAACCTTGGACAAAGACGACTGGAAAGCATTCCAGTGTCTTTCCCACGAACTCCTGCAATTTCACAAGTAATAAAGAAAAGAATATCCGTGGGCTTTATTTAGCGTTGCGCCTACAGAAGCATAATTGAAATCTGCGAGCTTAGTTCAAATTCCGGCAATGACTGATGCATTAACCTTCACAGAAATGCTGTTGAGAAAGGCATGAATCCATCAGTTTGGACTATTTAACTTTGGGTAGCACCCAGTCTAAGAAAAATAAAATTTTGACTTCAAGACACTGGAGAAAGCAACGGGAAGTCACTCCACTATCTTGCCCCCAAATCATGTAATTCAAAAATAAGAAGAAAAAAAGAATCTGTGGAGACCCGTTATCGACTATGAACTGAAATTACTTGTATTACTTTCAGAATAACCTGATATATCGGGTAGAAAATTTCAAATGTACTGGACATTCACAATCTGATCTTTACACAGCAAAGTCTTTGATCAACAGTCACCCGTTTCAACTGAGCAAATAAAGAGCCATGATCAATAATTTTAAAAAGTTTTCTTAATTGAAAATGGTTCTGGATTTTGTTTATAGGGTAATCCTTTATGACATGTCAACCTTTGGCAGGTTATTTAATCTCCAACTATTAGATTTACTGCTAGTGAGGATTGAACCCACTATTAATTTTAACCAGGCTTTCTTCGCTGATCATTATGTCCCACCGAGAGGTTTTAGATCGATGGATAGATATATAGATGAAACGAACAAAATTATAAACTTAACTTGAGATATGTATTTGGTAAAGAATAATTTTAATGGTTAAAGAATGAAAAAAGAATCAGCTAACAAATAAAAAGCCACACCAGTTGTTGGAAACCGTATTTCTTTAATAATATATATTTGATAGAATCAGTTGATGGTCACAAGACCAGGACTAGCGATTGTCATCACAAAATAAAAGAAAAAAGAAGAGGAAAAATGTGAAGAGATTCAGTGTCTTTTCGTTCGACAATGAATTAACGAATTATCAATTAGGCGAGATGGTTTGTGAATTTTTAATCATTTCACACCGAGAAATCTGGTAAAGCTGCTAAAGAGGAATGGGGTTACTGAGAGTAAAAGAAATTGAAAACGTTACTGTAGAGAAAGGACAATAGAAAACAGGAGACAGAGACAGATTACGTGTAGAAAAATGATTTGCAAAAAGAAGTATCTCCTTCCAAAAATATTCAGTGAGAATTATCGCATCTTGTAATGTCAGGAATTGCGACTGTCTCTCTCTCATTCAATGTTGACAAATAGTTAATAAAATTTATCTAAGGATAATAAAAGCAGCCAATATAGACCATATGCGTTGTCCTATTAGTAAACGCCAATCTCGTTGGTGATTAATAAAGCACTGTTACGTATATACTCACCGAGTGCTTGTTTATTTGATGATTCATTTCTTTGTCATGTTTTCCTCGCTTAGACGAATAAAAGAATGACCTTAAATCTCTCACCACATGGACGCTATCGCATTATTGCCAGACGTGGAAATCATTTTGCGCACAACAGATCTGTTCTTTAGGCTTAGTGTCCTCTTACGGTAGCTCAGCGAGTCGAAGCGACCAAGGAATCTACGAAGCTGGGGGTCTTCTCTTGTGTACCGTTGCCTTACAGAGCTGAAGGATCAGCACTGCCCAGTTATTGCCCCACAGTTAGGTGTAGCCAGTGGGGTAATGACACGGCATCGTTCTTAGACTGAAGTTAATGGTCAGTAGGGAAGTTCCCCACCCTCCTCGTTCGAATCAATGACAAGGTGAGCCTTCAAGCTGAAGGACATCCGCTGTGGTTGACCTAGAGAGGAATGGCCTCCGCTAAGTTTTTTATTTGATCAAGACACGCTCCGCATTAATGAATACATCTTCAATTTTTATGTGGAGGTGATTTGTCGAGTGCTCTAATGCGTAGTGACCCTACGACCATGCCTGGTCATGGGACTAGTGATGATTATGATGATGATGGGTGCCGGCTAGAAGGCGTGATTCGCAGTCTTGATGAATAACACAGCATCGTGAAATCTTCACAAGTTTCCTCGCACATAGTCAGGCTAAGCTAACACAGGTAAATACGTTCCTGACAGAAAAGATCATGTGTAATAGAGAGTTTATGCCAATTAATGATAATACGTCCTGACCAATGAATGACTTGTCCCTTTCATATTTAACATTACATTTTATTCTACTTCACCAGTTACTCTCAGCCAGTCCAAAATGTGGCCCTCACATTCTCATCGACGATGTCGAGGAGACTGCCTAACTCCTATCTGTGGCACTTGTTTAAATAAATGCATGTATGACAATCCTTTCCCGCGCTTACAAAACCGGATACGACGTCACGTAATACTACATTCGGTGATTAGGCATAATATCCAGTCAATCCTTCACCTGGCTCACTTGATCTGCTGTAAAATTTAGGGAAAGCCTATGAAAGTCTATATCTTCACCTCACGCCATACTTTTGTTGCTTTGTGTCAGACTAAGCTAATCTGAGTAATGATGTACATTAAGGGGATGCTGAAATGATTTCGTTTGAGTACTGAAGTTAAATAAGTGAACTCTTAAGAACTCGTGATACATGTCGCCTTGTACCAGACCAAGCAAGCCTTTGCAAATTAAATGTGAAAAGTCGAGAAACACGTTTCTTTGAAATAACAAAAGAAAGAGAAGGTTTAAAGCTAGAGCTTTATTAAATTTGTTTTTTACTTTCTTCTTTTTTTCTCTTTGCATAGAGAGTTTTTTCACCTTCTTTCCCCCATCATGGTTGATTTCTTTTTCTTTTTCTGCGCCGTCATCAATGGTTGACTGATTTCCTTAAAACGGAAAAGAATGTTTTCGCTTTTTGTCTTTCTAGTCGGAAATGCCATCCCCAGAAACGGCGGAGATATAACATAAATCACACGTCAAGGCATGTGTTCAAAAATTCTCTAGGTACCGTGTGTGTAGGGGGTGAGAGTCAGAGCTGAGAAGACAGAAGCAGATGGTGCACAAAAGTTGCACATTAGATGCATTTATTATTTCACCAGTTGTTTTTCATGAATCCTCTTGCTTGTGTTTCGCCCGAAAAGATCTTTTAGTCTTTTTTACTGCCTGAATATCTTAGATCAGTCATTGGCCTTATTCCGTCAGTAGTTCGGATTAAAATCCTTAAAGAATTCACAAGTAGCAACAAAAAGGAAAAGTATACTTACAATCAGAAAGAGAGAGTTGAAATTCTGGAATCCAGGGTTTTTCTTCTCTTAGACTGGTTGCTGCTGAGGCCTGTTGCGTTGCAGCTCATACCAGACACCAGGTTCGTTGATGGAGTACAGTTTCTTCCAGCCAAAACTTGTGTCTTAAAATTACCCTTCGTTCAGATTATTATTAATCGACATTCTAGAAAAGAACAATCCTAATTTCAAAACGTTCTTCTTCTTCTTGGTATGCTCATCAGATGGCGTGTCTTAGGCGTTTTAATCCGACAGGACCCATCCCTCTCCAGGTTAGACTACAGCCGATGTCCTACAACTAGGTGACTCGCCTTGATCGCGAATACGTGGCCATTTTACTTCATCCGAGGAACACTTCCCCCAGGCTGGTGATCTGCGTCGTGAAGGCCCTTCGCCCAGTGGCACCAACACCACCCCTATCAAGGGAGTTTAACCCGCCAGTTGAAACGGTTTATCGGGGCATGGCATCTTGGAGACATCACCTGAGAGATTTAGAAAATGGTTGAGGACCAGTGATGCCTGTCCACCCGAAAGTGCAGCGTGCCCAAGATCAAAGGTACTAACTCTATCCAGAACCCCCTATACCCACATATATATATATTTTTTTACACTGGATGTCAATATAAACTACAAAACTGAACGTCTAGAAATATATACAGTCCCCTCCAAAATTATTGGAACAGCATGGCCAATTCATTTTTTTGTTGTTCACTGAAGAAATTTGGGTTTAGCATCAAAAGAGGAATATAAGACAAGAGTTCAGAACTTCAGCTTTTATTTCCTGGTATTTACATTTAAATGTGTTGAACAAATTAGGCCATACCACCTTTTGTTTGAACCCAGCTGCAAATCTTTCTATTAAAACAACTTTTCCAGATGAATAGCTTTCTCAAGTCCACCAACTGTTATCCCAACATTGATGGGGTTTTCCTTCCTTGCCTTTTATTTGGTGCAATGTGGAACGTCTGCATCTTGATTACGTCATTATTTCCTCTTTGAATTACATTTGCTATCCATTTTAGTTGTTGCTGCTGTTGAAAGTCTTCAAATGATGTAGTCTGCGTTATTTGGTACAATTCTTTGTGATTATGTATCACCATTTCACGTGTATCAAAGAAGTTAGAAGCTTCATTCGCAGGAAGCCATTTAAAATCATTGATCTGAGGAAGCGGTTGTATACAACTGATAGTTTAGATATTTCTGAACGAGTTTGGTGCCATTTATGACATCCATATGAAAGTCAGTATCTGATGACGCTATTTTTTTTTAATCAATTCACCAGAAGCAAGGCGGGAATGCCACTAGCACGCAAGGGCTTACGGAGGATTAAGGACAAGAGTAAAGAGGCACATTTGGGTAAATAATACAGAGAAGGACTGGGAACAAGCTCAGGGTGTCAGATGTCAATTGACATTACACTTGAATAGTTGAAGATTATAATCATCGGAGAAGCAAGTAAGTGGAAGGGAGTTCCACAGACGGGAAGTGCGGGAGAAGAAGAGAGTAGAAGAGATGGTTACATTTAACCGTTTTAACAGTGAAAGGGTGGGACCGAGATGCCAGCCTAGTAGCTCGTTTAAATTCGTGCAGTCTGGGAACCAGCGAAAGTAGCTCGTCGGAACAGTTGTCTCTTGTAGAAAAAGCAGAGGGAATCATGTTTAAGAAAATGATTCGGTTTTTCAGGTTATTTTGTTTTTTTGTTTTTTTAGCAACTTGCTGTGTTGCGTGATACGACCTATAACGTAGTCTATTCTAAACCAAACTCACCACCAAAACTATTATGAGCTTTAGTACGCTTCTATTTTTATATCCGTAACTGGATTCAAAATCTAATTTCACATAGAGCGGTGAACTTTTGGAATACAAGGTTTTCATTGGTTAGAAAATAATGTCCCACTGGTTCTCGAAACTTTTTTTTTATTCAATTTGCGGGAGTAATGAAGGGAGTTATTATTGTTATTTTCTAAGTGGTCCAAAGATAACACGTGGTATGCCTACAACTACATCCGCAAGTATTTTGACAGTGTTTACCCTTGTAATGACTGTTTATTAAAAAGAACCTTCTAATGGGAATTTTATTTGTTGAAAAATATATATATATATAGGATTTAATTCCTGTAGGCGAAAGAATATTCGTACATTAGAAAATATCATCAAATTTTATAGACATAAAATTACTATTGCTTTTAACAATATATGCTTAAAAGAACAATTGCTGCCCATAAATATATATATATATGTGTGTGTGTGTGTGTGTGTGTGCGTGCGTGCGTGCGTAAAAGTGGATGAGAATCCGACTGAATGGCAAATACATAGGAGAATTTGGTACAATTTCTACAAAAAAAAAACAATTTCCCAAGAAAATCTACAAAATGAGTTTCTTTGACTTTTGACTTTAACTGTTACTTTATTAGATTTTAACTAATTTCAGCACTATTTTTATTTTTATTTACCTTTATTTCCACGTAGTTTCAGCACTTATTAAGGAAAACATATAAACTACTAGAACCCGAGCATCTACTAATCGTAGGTGATTCACACACCATGGCGCTTTCGATGTATTTTCCTCTGATTAAATTACAATCATTTTTAATTTAAACTGAGTTTTCCATATTTAAATTGCGATCAGTATATTTGTGTGTATTTTTCAATTTGAATAACTCTTTTAATTTCTGAATGTAAAAGCTACTTCCAAAAATGTTTGGACTAAATAGTAAAAGACATCAGCTAAAAAGATAAAGTAACGGGGAAGTCTGACAAAACTGGAAATTTCTACAAATTGACGGCAAAGAACTACAACAACCTGATTACAAAAAAATTAACAAGGAATTATAAAAAAAAGTTAATAACAATATGGTAGCTAATATAAAGAGAACTAGTAAAAACATCACGGATAAATTAAAGATAAGTGATAGAGTAGGCAAACTTTCAGAAAAGGAATGCTACATCATTATTAATGACCACAAACTGGATTTTGAGGAAAACCCTACTACTAGAATAATAAACCTGACCCGACATCGGAAAAATAAGCAAAAGAATTCTAGAAAGGATCACTAAGCAAATTAAGGATTAACACTCTGGATCAAAGAGGTCATCAAATATTTTACCAAAGAGGTCAGCGAATGGTTTACTAGTATCAACAACAAGCCAGACTGCACCTTAATACAATAATAATCCTCAATATCAAACGATATTGAGGATTATTACCAGTCAATATCAAGAGATCTATCCACGACTGCCCTAGAGTTTGCTACTATATATTCAGACCTAACAGAAGAAGAAAATAACATAATTCTAAATGCAAAAAATCTGTCCTCATTCATAATGGAATAAAAATTCTCAAGACCATTTTGACATAACAATGGGATCATTAGACTCTGCAGAGTCTTCTGACCTTTTCGGTCTATTTATATTATACAACCTAACCGCGCACCGTGAATTAGATATTAAGTACATCGGGCTATATAGAGATGATGGGCTCATGGTAGTGAGGAGTTCCAGAAATTTTAAAATAAAATTAGAAAGATAATATATAGCGAATTCAGAAAACTAAATTTAAACACTACAGTCAGTACAAAACTGAAAAGGGTAAACTTCCTCGACATAACTTTAAACTTAACGAATAACATATACCTACCTTACAGAAAACCTAATATTAATCCCTTGTATGTGCACCACAGGTCAAACCATCCCCCATCCATAATTATGCACATACCCTCATCAATAGAGAAAAGAATCAGCTAGAACTCCGCAAATGAATGAATATTCCACAAACACAGTAACTTTTACAACAAAGCTCTAAAAAATAGTGGCTACAAACACGCTAACATCAATTATATAAAAAACAATAGTACAAACCAGAGGAAAAACAGAAAAAGAAAAATCATTTGACATACCCTCTTCCCCCCGTTCAAACAAATAGTTAGCAATAAGCTAGGACAAAAATTCCTAACTTTAATCGAAAAACATTTTCCTACTGACAACAAACTTAGCAAGATCTTTAATAAATCACCCTAAAATTAAGTTATAGCTGCACTGAAAATCTAGAAAGTATTATAAAAATAACATAGCAATAAAATCCTAAAAAAACACGCATGCTAAAATCAAATAAATAAAGACTCAAAATTAAAATTAGACAAAAATAATGAAAAATTATGTGATTGTAGAAACCCTGAAAATTGCCCTTTGAATAATAAATGTCGCATAGAAACTGTAGAATACCGATGCGCAATCTCATCCATCGAGAATCCAAATATTGAAAAGATATATATAGGATCCACGAAGAATGAATTTAAAATAAGGTGAAGAGTACACAAAAGCTCCTTCAATAATATTAGAAACAGAAACAAGACATACCTATCTAAATATTTTTGGCATTTAAAAGAAACAAATAAAACACCAAAAGTAATATGGAAAATAATAAATAGAACAAGAACATGTAAAACCTGGGATGACCCATGCCTTTTATGCCTATATGAAAAACTACACATTATTAAATTTCTAAAAAACAAAAATTTATTAAATCAAAGAAATGAGATAACGGTTTTTTTGCCTTTTTGTTGACACCACCAAATATTCGCCTTAAATAATTAGCATTTTATTAAAAAAATATTTAAAATTTCAAAATCTATTAACAAGTTCAATTAAAGCAATAGGTTTAAAAACACAACCCAATCATAATCTTAAAGCCCGTTTAAGAAAAAGCAAATAAATAATCAATCAGTTAAAGTCTTAGCATACAGTAATAAAAAACAAAAAACAAAAAACACAGAACTACTACATCAATCAGAGTTTTAGCAGGGAGTCTGATAGGATTAGACATTGTAGCCAGACAAAAAACTCAAACCAACCTTAGACGACTCCAAAACGCCCCTACTTCCATCAAAGCAGTGACCCCTTGATAAAGAAAAAACAAACCCTAGACCACAACTCCATTTCAAAACTATAAATGAGTAAAACATTCCGTACCATAGTTATTTCAAAACAACGCTTGAGGATGAAACTGCTACCCAGTGGTTAAGTTTTAATAGTGAAATTAAATACTGCTGACCGGTTTAGAAACAGTAATTTCTGTGTCGCGATGGAATCATATTTTTTTAAAAGAATAATTATAATCTAGGCTCTACTTATGTATCGAGCACTGTTTTTTAAAAATAAAAACAAAAATACTAAATCAATCTAACAGTTCTTTCCTATTATATCAATACACACACACACACACACACACACATATATCGGTGAAACATTCTGATATATATATATATATATATATATAAGTGGAAACTGGGGTCGACACCGAGTGACAACAGTATGTTTCATGCCTGACGCAATCTTCGAGCCTGAATATAGCGTTCAAGAATGAAACAAACAGTCAGTATCCACTCTATAATTACATACGCTCAATCGAAAATTTAAGCAATTTAACCCATAAATATAGTATACCTTAAAATTATATTTTTTATCATATATATATATATATATGTGTGTGTGTGTGTGTGTGTGTGTGTGTGTGTGTGTGTGTGTGTGTGTGTGTGTGTGTGTGTGCACTTGCTTAAAAGCAGCCCCATTGGACGACATTTAAGTTATCTCCTGAGGACGGCTCTTGATTGTTCTTTCATCACAATCGGTATGGAGGAGTAAATGCGATTGTCAACAATATACTACAGAAGAACTCAAAATTGATCGCTGGATTTAAGAATTGCATTAATATTTAAGGTTACCTTTTAAAAGTTTAGCAATAATTCTTCTGTCGCCACTTAATTTAAAGACAACTTGATGTACGTAGGTTCTTACTTTCCGTACAGACAATTATTTTATTTCATGGGTGACTTTCGCTAGATTTCGCATTTAATTTCGATTATTCCCAATTTCATTTCCAAGTTATAAAAATTGTTATCGTACAAAAACTCCGTCGCAGAAAAATCACGTACAAAATTAGCCGAATGCAATCGCAGTAATGAAAACTTGTGAATCCAAAATTTCAAGATTGCGGGTTTGGATCCTGCTCGGATTTTTTTTTAAATTTTGTCACGGGGTCATCCTGATTCCAAAATGGTATGATGTTGGGATATTGCTTCTAGGAGTAAAGTTGGAAACGTGTGACACAGTAACACACTGACATTCACATTTATTATATAGAGGAAGAAGATTAGCTATTGAAAGTTCATTTAATTGAAAAAGTGTAACACAGTGACACACTGACATTTTCTTTATTATATATATATATATATATGTGTGTGTGTGTGTGTGTGTGTGTGTGTGTGTGTGTGTGTGTGTGTGTTATGCACTATTTTAATGGGTACACATTTGAGTAGACACAGGTGCATTTTTTCTCAGACAGTGAAAGTGAACATAACCTACCGTCTATTCTCCGGTATAGTGCGACGTTTTATATTTTTTTAGGTAAAACAATAGATGCGCACTATACACAAGTAATTGTTATGAAGCAGTTATAAAACATGCATTTTCGGTGACCAGTTGCACTATACACAGGTAATTTTTCTGGAGGCATTAAAATTCATGTTAAAAAAATCCAGCGGTGCCACTGTGCATGCAAGTCGGCTTATATACGAGTATATACGGTAATTTTTAGCTAGTATTTATTTTTTTATCTCAATATTATTTATTGCTATCAATTGTTATCCGATTTAAATGAAAGTGTCAGCACTTATCCATTTGAATTGTATATAGAATAGATTATTTCATTATAAAATATCTTTGGTCACTTAATACATTTCGATACATCGTGACCACTTTTAAAACTGAGGGATGATGAGAAATAGTTATTTTTTTATAGCTTTATAAAGTAATTCCCTTAAGATATTATTTCTGTAAAAATATTTGCAATATAATCAGTGAACGTCTTGAAAGATTTTTATAAAACATTGCAAAAATAATTTAATGAAACTCAAAATATATTTTTTGTGGAGAGCTGTCGCTTTCATAATTTAATAAAACATTATTTTCTTTAAGATTTGACAGAAAAATAATCTACAATGAATATTTTTTTGAGTACGATTTTTAAATTATTTCGGTTGCTCATCACAAAATAGATCTTTTTTAAAAAAACATGTTTGAAAAATATAAAAATTAATGACATTTTTGTGGGCGAAATATTTTTAAAGATTTTATATTATTTTTTAATTTTGTAACTGTGAGGTCATTCGTTGTACGGAAGATCAAATAGGAAATAATTCAACAATTCCGAATTATTTCCCTCTTGGTTATATAAGGTTAAAAATAATTCCGCGTAACGTAAGGGAATCTAGAACTTGTATGTCATTGCAAAGAAAACGATGTGACAGTATCAACTCAATTTTTTATCAGATTTTAAATTATAGATTCGCACTTTTTGATTTAATAAAGTTTCTTAAAATAATTAAAAAGAACCTGAATTGTCCTGATGCAATATTTCCTCGTATCGACTAGGTAAGAATAAATAAGTAAATAAAATAAATAAATAAATATCCTTTAATTTCATATTTAAAGAAATATAATTAATAATGTTAATACGAGGGTCATTCAATAAATAAGTTGAATTTTTCGGTATAAGGACTTCTAATACAGATAGAAGCTTACTTTTTTATTTTTTTATTTTTTGTTTTACTTCTTTTTCACATGGATTTAATTTCTTTTGCAGAACAGCGGTCAGTTATCAAGTTTTTGGTTGCTGAAGGAGAATGTCAACTGTGTATGGTGCCACATGTTTCAGCCAAAAAAATGTCTACAAGTGGGCTAAATTGTTTAAAGAAGGACGGAGCAGTGTTAAGGATTAAGACAGGCCTGGGGGGCCTACAGAAGTGACATTGAGCTGAGGGAATACGGAAGCTTGTGCACAGATGGGGAAAGTGTGCGACAGTGCTGGGAGACTACGTTGAAAAATTAAAAAAAAATAAGCTCCTATCTGTATTAGAAGTCCTTATACCAAAAAATTCACCTTATTTATTGAATGACCCTCGTATAAAAACATATTCATTCTGCTAAGTTTCATAAAGACCGACAGAATAAAATACATATTCCTTACTTGCTGGTGATATTAGGAAAAATATTTTCTTTTAATAAAAACGAAATTAGTTTCTGTATTCAAATAATTTTAATTAAATTAATTAAATTCGAGGTATGGCTTTTTTAAGTGGGTCTCGTAAGGTTAACTTTGCTCTCTTAACTTGTTGACAGGACAGATATACCTTGTTGTGTTCAAATATGTTTATTGTGTTCAAATTTTAATTATGAAATAAGTAATATTTTACCGAAATTCTGTTAATTAATCCTTAATCATTCTAATTTGTTTAGGAACAATTATCTAATATTTGATTTTTTAGAAATTTTTAAAATGTCTTAAATTTTTTCTCATAATTTTTCTATTAAAATGGTGGAACGATGATAATTTTACCGTGAGAACGTTTTAAAAAATATTTTAAATGTGTATTTAAGACATTTAGCTTATATTTTGGCATTACCTATATTTTATTATAAATAAATACAAACGTTATTGTTGTAAGGAATAGCGTCGAATGAAAAAAAATAAAACTATTAATTACATACTTACACCCACACGAGGCAAATCTTAAAGAAACTGCGTCTCCCTTTGTAGGAGAACCCCTCCCTTTTGATACAGTGTGCCTTAGCCCTCACGGTGAGTGAGCAGCCCAACGAAGCTTTATTTTCTCTTTTAATGAGAGCACATTTTCTCTTTCAGATTATTTTTGTCGAAAGCTCATATCTGTTCAGTTTCATATCGAAAACGGAAACAAAGCAACGACAGTTTATCCTAAAATGGGGAGCCCATTTTCTTTATTAAGATTTCTCGAGTGCGCCGGTTGATAAATGTAATACATACTGTTTAAAATGGGACGCGTCTATTTCAAATAAAGATATTCACTAGAATAACGTTTCAAGTAATGTAATGGTAAGATTAAAAATAAATCATTTAATTCTTTACAAATATATATATAATTTAGAAAATAAATTCTCCTTTTTAGTGTCATTAATATTTTATTATACAATGCTACAATAATGAACTTACTAGTTTAAATAACGCCATTGAAACAAAAAAGATTGTTTCTAATGCGATGCTGCAAGCATTTGTTAATCATTATGTTATTCCCTTTGGTCAAGTGGGTGACCGTTTTGAAACGCCCATTTCTCAGCCTCTACTGCTGGTCATAAAAGACCCAAATCAATTAAGACTTAAATAAAATCATTTGCCATTCTCTTTTATGTGGGTGTCCCGATCAGATCTGTAGTATCGTATGATAATATTTGTGTAATTAAAATGCCTGACACGAGGAAGTAATCTAAAGTTCAGGGATAACGAGAAATTTTCCGAGAAAACTGATTTAAATTTCTTTTGGTGGCGGAGATTTGTTCAAGACCACAAGGGCTGAGTGAGAACTTAACAATAGCCGTCGAACATATTAACTCGTCAAAGCGTCCAAAAATATTTTTTTTAATGAAAGTTGGTTCACTGTATGGTACCAGACAATTCTACTCGTTAGAATCCTTCTTGCACATTTATAAATCTACCATTTGTCCGTGGCTTGAATATTGCAGCCATGTCTGGTCAGGTGTTCCGGTTATATATCTCGACAAAATTCAAAGGATAGTCTGTATCCTGACCAAGTATCTTAACTTGAGACACTTTCTCAACGACGTGACATGGTCCCCTTTCCCATCTACCTTTTCGACAAAATATTTTCATGGCGATGATTTCCTCTTTGGTGACTCGCCTGCATTAATTTAAACGTGCTAATAGAATGGAACTAGATTTCACTGTTTTACTGTTGATCTTAATTTGTTCAACCGCCGGTTCTATTCAATTAGTTTAAATAGTTTCCTTTCTCGCACTTCTCGCCTGTAAAACTCCGTTCCGACTTCTTGCTTCCTACAATCTTCAAAAATTTAAATGGAACTCTAATCGCTATGCCCTGTCTTCCTGAATGCTGTTCTTTTATTCTCCGTCTCATTCCCTTTCACTAACAGTACCCGCTTTGCGTCTTCGTGACATTATCGCTTTTCTTGGAGTGAAATGATTAAAGAACTATTTCTATCTTGTCTATCAACACTATTTACATTGTTCGGACTATCGTTCTCATCTTTGTTGCCATATTTATCACAACGTTTCGGCCGTTGTATGCTCTAGCCTTCTTCAGATGGTCGGAATGTCGAACTGAATCCTGTATTTCGCTCGCTGGGGTAGACTGTTCTAGTTCCACGTGCCACGTCTAATGGATGTCAGTTATCAGTTATCGCCTGTTATTTCCCCTCTCCAAGTTCTCCACTGCCTTAACCGGGTATTGAACTCACACTCTTTGGGTCCTGTCACTGGATCTAACTAACGCCTGTATCTACCGTGCCATGTGTCCTTGACAGGATGCAAAGAGTGTGAGTTCAATACGACGGTTTCTGGAAGACCCTATATCTGGCAACAAGACTCTTCAACATGCCACACAAGAAGGAGAACCCAGTCATGGATGCCAGGCAATTTCTCCGGCTACATCACACCTTACATTTGGCCACCTAACTCCCCAGACTGCAACCGCAACGGATATTATTCTTTAAGACACTTTTTTTATTATTATTACTATTATTATTATTATTGCTGTTGTTGTTGTTGTTGTTGTTGTTGTTGTTGTTGTTTCATCAAATCAAATACTTTTGAGAAATTCGTTCTAACTGACAAGTCCCCTGGGGTTATTGCATCTTCCTTGCATTCGATCCTTTTAAAAAAAAAAACCTTCTTCTCATCACATGCACTTCATTTTAATAATTAGTTTATACAAAAGAAACAAAAAAGAGAATAATATCAAAGAAGAATGAATAAATAAACACACACGGTGGAAAGAGAGGATAAGAAAATATCGTAAAAACAAGTAGTTTTAAACTTCATCATTTTGTATATTTAAAGGTCGTTGAAGGCGGCTATTAAGCTCGATGTCAATTCGCTTCCTATTTCTAGAAGTTATATTATTGTTATAATGGTGGGTGGGCCGGCAAATAATAACATGAGACTTTAATTTTAACATTACGTTCTATTCAACGCTTGGTTTCGTCAGTTACTCTCGGCCAGTCTGCGGTACACTACTCCATAGAGCCCTCAAATGAAACATCGCCCTTACATTATGTCTACGATGTGTGTGAGACGTCCCCAATCATCTCTGAAACGGTTATTTATATATCCATCTGTCTTACGCTCTCCTTCCCACGCTTGCAATACGACATGCAGGCGTGTGATTACGTACTTCTGCATTAAGTGTTGAGTTCAATACGGAGTGCAATGTCTATTCCAGCGAAATATATTACGATTATTCGCAAATAGGAGTAGATAATTTGGCCTATCATCCGGTTCACACTCCTCCCCATTTTTTGAAAAGTAGTAGCGGTTTATCCTATATTTCTTTTTGTAGGCTTAGGTTTCCGGTTCCTTATAAAGTCTTCTCATTCTCTTTCAGTCTCAGTAACCTCTTGTGCCTTAATGGCATAAACATAAAAACAACGTGAAAAGAAGAATGTAATAAAAGAAAGAAAGAAAGAAAGAAAGAAAGAGAGAAAAGATGTAATGTAAAGAAAGGAAAAAGAAAGAAAAAGTAATAAACGACAATGGATATAAGGAAAGAAAGAAAAGTTTGAAAAGAAAAGTGACATAAATTAAATAAAAAAATAGAGAAAGACAAAAATTAATGAAAAATATTTATTTCCATTAAATCTATTCTTTGTTTTTTTCTTTTACATCTTTTGTCTTTCTGTGAAAAAACAAAGAAAATACAAATAATAATGGCATTATGTTTTATGTTTATTGCCTTCTTCGGGATGAATTGATTAAAAAAAAGGAAGAAAAAAGAGGAGACTATTCTATAATTAGCCAAAATTCAATCCCACTGAAAAATTTATAACTTGTAAGATTATCTTTTCTTGTACTTCTACTGATCCCTGATCAGCAGAATTCGATTGTTAAATGAAAATATATAAATTTAGATTTTTTTTTAAAGTTGTGAAAATGTTCATGATTGAAGAGAGAAAAACAAAAATAAAATCACTTTTTATAATTATATGTGGAATTTTTTTACAAAAGTAAGGGAAATTTATTTCAGAGACGTCATCATTTTATACGTTGATGTGCAGGTGGTGTAATTTATAGTGACTCCCGATGACAAATCGGAGAGGCGAGTTCTAATTCTAGTCGGGTTCGTTACTTTCACTTATGCGCAATTACCATTCAGAGAGGTATGAATTCATCCAACTATGGGTTAAACAGGTTGAATTGTATTCGGGAAAAATCATTGTTATTCTCAAAACACAGTCTCAAAACAATTATTATTCTTACAATCCAAAATATGTTACGGCTTTAAATAACCCATAAAGGGTTGTAAGCCATAAAACGAAGAATTAATTTATTTAATCAATCAGCATCGTTTTGTGCTTCATTTAGAAATATTTTCGTTACTTTTAATGGTGATATTTTCCTTTCAGTTATTGTAACAGACACACGTACAAAATCGAATCATGACTATCGGGGCGAGTGCGAACGTAGGCTATTATAATTAAGTTGTAACTCGACTAGAAATTGATTTAGTAGCATTTTAATGGTATTGCGCTTACAAAATTCTCGCTACTAACTGCCACTCTTACTGTACTGGAGTAAGAAACACACCAGCATGCCATAATCGGATCATTATAATATAAATACCGTTTGTAATTAGGTCATTAAAAATAAACAGAAAATATATACGTTTGCACTGCTTAACACTACCCGCAGAGACTAGCACGGATACCGACTGTACGACTACCGGGTTATCCGTTGTTTACCACCTCCTTCTAGGTCTCTATTGAACAATCATCTATCTGTCAAACAATGTAATTGTCCATTTCTATCTAGCTAGCAAGCTAGCTAACTTTCGCTTTCTTTTTCGTTCTTTCTATCGCTCTTTCTTTCTCTCCTTTTCTCATTTAGTCTGTCTCAGTTCCCTCACCTCTCTATTTAGGAGAAAAACAATTTTGTGTCTTGCGTACCATTTGTCCACGTCTCAATTTATGTTTGTGTCGTGTCTCTCCTCCGCCCCACTTCATTAGGATTATAATCATCTCTATAGCGGTCGTTAACCTCTTCTCATACTCTAATGCGTCCTCTCTCTTTTCCGCTTTCTATCTCCAACACACAGACACTTTTTATTTCACGTATTTTCTATAATCTTCTTTATCTTAGACGTGTTTTCTTTTCATTTCTCTGTCGTTCTCTCAGTTACATCAACCAAACAACTCGTCAACTTTTTAACCGGTTCCCGCACTTTCTTTTTGGATTCCCTTTATTTATTTATTTTTATTTATATCCATTTTATCTTTTATTATATTTTCTTTGTTTTTTCACAGAAAGACAAAAGATGTAAAAGAAAAAACAAAGAACAGATTTAATGGAAATAAATATTTTTCATTAATATTTGTCTTTCTCTATTTTTTTTATTTATTTATTTTGTCACTTTTCTTTTCCAACTTTTTTTCTTTCTTTTATCCATTGTGTCTTTTATTACTTTTTCTTTCTTTTTCCTTTCTTTACATTACAACATTTCTTTCTTTCTTTCTCTTTCTTTCTTTCTTTCTTTCTTTCTTTCTTGCTGTCTTTCTTTCTTCTGTCTTTCTTTCTTTTATTACGTTTTTCTTTTCACGTTGTTTTTTCTTTCTTTCTGTTATATTTTTAATTCCTTTTTTTCTTCCTTACTTTCTTTCCTTATTTATTTATATCCATTATGTCTTTAATTTCTTTTTATCTTTCTTTCTTTTTTTTCTTTCTTTCTTTTCATTACATCTTTTATTGCATTTTTGCGTTTATATATATTTTTCTTTCATAGCCGGATTCGTTCTCCTTATGATTTCATTTCACTTCCTTCTCAAATTTTTGTTACCCTTTCTTTCTTTCTTTCTTCAAATTAATTAAGATTTTTTAAATTCCAATTATCAATCTCTCTCTCTTTCTCTCATTCACTGTCCGTTCATCTCTCTCAATGTGATCGCTTCATTCAGTGGTGAGTTTTAAGTCAACATAATATATATATATATATATATATATATATATATATATATATATATATATATTATGTCATTCACAGACAGTACTGTTTCGCTGTATCACAGCTCCTCAGTGCGACTAGATTTCCGAATGCCTCAAGCCAGGATTGAACCACAACTAATTTGGTGTCAGCCAGAGCTATCTTCACTCGGTAGAGTTACACAACTAAATCTAGCATATTGTTTTTACAAATGTAAACAAATGCCCATCAGCCAAAGTGCTCCATTCATTTTACTGAAGAGCTTTGCATTAGTGCAGGTGGCTGTTGTTTATAGAATTAGCTTATCACTCAACAGTGCTCAATTGAAATGTATTTTCAAGACCTAAATTATGTCATTCACAGACAGTACTATTGGGTATAACAGCTAAATTTTCCGCATTGTGTAAATGCAAAATTGTTCATTTGTTCGATTAAGATTTGAGCCGTTGTATCTTAGAAATGATTAAAGATACCTTACTGGAATTCTCCCAGATTTTTATAACACTACTGGACTCTACTTTGAGGAATAAGAATGTATAATTACTCTCGAAGCTTAACAGAAGAATCGCGATGAAATCGAACGTAAACGAAAAGGACATGTTCATCATTAATTAATCAAAGCTAAGATCGAAATCTGATGAAGGACTTAAGTAAAGCTCATATATATATACAGTGCTGTTCGACAAAAGTGACTCACCTGATTTTTTTGATTTTTTTTTTTTTTTTTACTAAATGTTCTCTTCTCCGATGAAACGAAAGTTGAGCTAAATTCAAAGGATAAGCGATCTAAAATCTGAAGAAGCTTTGAAAGCTCTTTGAATTTAGCAGTAAGTACTGTCAAGCATCCGTTCAGTATAATATTCTGGGGATGCTTTTCTTTTCATGGAACTAGTTTCTTAAAACCTATTGAAAAGACCCTCAGGAGCGAGCAGTACAAGAGAATTTTAGAGTCTTGTCTGCTCCCTTCTGCTGAAAGGGTGCAAATCGACCCCACCAAGCTCATTTTTATGCAGGATAATGCTCCCTGTCACAAGTCAAAATTGATGAAGGAATACTTTGATGAGAAGCAGGTGAGTGTTATGACATGGACGCTCCAATCTCCCGACCTCAACCCCATAGAAAACTTATGGAGCATTATAAAGTACAGGCTCTCGAGAAAGCAGTTGAGCAACAAAGAGGATTTGATTGTGAATTTCATATCCGAATGGAATTCAATGCTTGGAGATGAGATTTGCCAGAATCTCATCAAGTCAATGTCAAAAAGGGTTGAAAAGTTTATTCAAAATAAAGGAGGACCCATAGATTATTAAATATTTCGAACTATATTACCTATTATAAATAAATTAATTATACCTCTATTATTCTTTATTTAAAGTTGTTCGGTTACGTTTCTCTTGATTACTAGTTGCAGGAAATAAGTGAGTCACTTTTTTTGCACTTTTTTTTTCTCTAAATTTCATTTATATCCAAAATTATAATTATCAATAGGTGGTCGAGAAGGTGTCTTTATATTAGTTTGACCCCCCAAAAAAATCAGATGAGTCACTTTTATCGAACAGCACTGTATATATTATTCCGGGATCATTTTCCAACGTACTCAAGATGATCTTCGCACTATCTAATCTTCTAACATTATGCTCTAGAGTAACAAGCTGCCTCACATGTTTCACGCACGATTTAATTTTCAAGACTTTTTTCACTACCCTTTGGACTGTCATCGGTGAAACTCCTCTCTCACGTGCTAAACGTCTTATTTATTGAGTTGGGTCTTTTCTAATTGATCTCTTTAGCTCTAACTTGAAATGATGATCCCTCTTGCTGTTGTGATCTCCTGATCCAGTTTTCCTCTTTACTGTTCCCACTTTTTTAAATTTATTCACCATTGTCTTGATGGTTCGTGAACGGACTTTGAACATGGAAGCCAGAGTATGAATTTTGGTACCAATACTGAAGGCCTGAATGATCTTTTTCTTCTCACTATTGCTTATTTGGGAAGACAGTGGATCAGACACAAAAAACATTTTAACATGTTTTCTTTCTCGCTGAATAATTCAAAGGGTTTTCATTGATTCTTACGACAAATGGTGTCCAGATGAATAAACGTCTTATCTGAAAACCTGAAAAGAATATACGATACCTTCTTACTAATAGAAGCTCAGCGGCAGTCTTGTAAAATATCGTTTGACATGAAAGAGCGTACGAAGACGGACTATATTACCGAATAATTACGAAGAAATTCATCATCGATCTTCATCGACGCTTGCTAAACATTTATGAAGATTCAGTATCCACTCAGCATCTATCTATCTATCTCTCTCTCTCTCTCTCTCTATATATATATATATATATATATATATATATATATATATATATATATATTAGTAATAGTCATTGTACGATAATCGTTTAGAACATTCATAAATCCAACAGTTCGCCTTGCTGTCGTTTGAAATTCATAAAATTGTTTTCTTAAAAGTCGATTTTTTAAAAATAGTATTTCAAGAAAATTGGTGCTATCCATTTTGGTTGTTACTGCTGTTGAAAGTCTTCAAGTGATGTGTTGTTTTTTTTTCTTATTTCATAAAGTTCTGTTTCTGATTATGTAGTGCAAGCCTGTAAGATCTTATGAAGTATTTTCTTCATTAAAACCCAGAGGATTCATTCACGTGAAGTCATTTGATCGGAGAAAACGGTTATATGTAGATGACAGTTTGGACCTTAGAATCTCGTTATCTACAACAGATAGGGGGGGGAAAAAACTTCCGGTGGATAACAAACTATATATTCAAATGTTTTACAAGAAAATCTACACCATATTTTAATTCTAATTTTATACTTTCTGACGTAACACGTTGCCATCATTTGTAACTCGTTTTCTGTTCATATTTTCAACCTACTAATTTAATGATTTTCCTGTTTTTCAATTTTCCAGCACAACGCCATAATTTTACCTGTTTTGCCTCGTTAAACTAAATTAACTTCTATGTGTATGTCATTTTAGTAATTATACGTATCATACGGTCCTTTGTGGTATTTTTTTTAAAAATTTTATTAAGAACTTTTAATTTTCCCCTAAAAACAAGCAGTTTGCGTTTTTGAGTGATCCGAATTGCCTGCATCAATACTTTTGCAATTTTGGGGACATTATTAATAAAATATCCCCTGTAACGGTTAAATTTAGGCGAACATCAACACTTTGATACCGTTACCGATATTTCAATTGTCTCCTCTTCATAAATGTTGCCTTTCTGATATTTCTCTGTTCCGCCATCCATTTCAGGCACATTTAACATGTTATGCGTTGTTTCCTCTGTCTGTCTTGACCTCTATAAGTCTTGTGAGTATCAGATTTTCTAAACACTCCTTCCTCATTATATGATCCAGTAACCTCAACTGTCTCTTCCTGATGTTAAGTATTAGTTTCTTTTATGTTTCCATTTTCTCCAAAACTTCGTCGTTACTCCCGTGTTCAGCACACGGTATCCTCAGCATCCTTCTGTAGGACCACATTTCTATTGCCTCAAATAGCCTCTTCATCTTTGAGAAGATCGCCCAGCACTCAGTGCCATAGAGAGGGACAGATATCACATAATGGTTACGTACTCTTTTCCTTGTTTCTAGCGAAATGTTCCTATTTCTTAGTACTCTGCTAAGCTTTTCGAATGCTTCCTCGGCCATCACAATGCGCCTTCGGATCTCAGCATCGCTCTTCCCGTCCTCTGTTAACACACTTCCCAGATATTTAAATTTACGCACTTGTACCTCCGATTTACAATTCGCTCTTTGGGATCATGCTTTTTCTGACCACCAGGCATTCTGTCTCCTTGCAGTTGACATTTAATCCTTTCTTCTCGCTTCGCTCTCCTCTGTAGTAGATTTTGTAGCTTTCTTTCTGTGTCTGCTATCAACACTGTGTCATCTGCACACCTTATGTTGTTAAGATTGTGGCACTCAATAATGAATCCTGGCATGACTTCTAGCTCTCTCAAAATCGCCTCGCTGGATTGGTTGAATCCCAGTCTTACACCCCTTTCTGTTTTTGTATATTTACTGAACTAATTTTCCAAGCGTATGCAAGCGGTTTCCTGCCAGTATATCTTCTTGGTTATTCCACTATCTTTCCCAAATATATCAAAGGTTGCCGAGCAGTTCCAATAGATCTTTGTGGCCTACTTTATCGAACGCCTTTGCGTAATCTATAAAACACGAGAGCATATCCTTCTCCATTTCTCTTGCTCTTTCTGATAAGATTCTAATTCATAAATATCTCTTTCATTCTTCCACTGTCATTTACGAACCCGCACTGTTCTTGTCCTATTTTGATTCTGCTTCTGCTGTGCGCTCTATTCATCAGAACTCGGATGATCAGTTTCGTTATGTGGCTCATTAAACTGATTGTCCGATGGAGCTCGCATTCGTTTGCACTTGGCTTCTTTGGCAATGCTATCAAAATAGATCTGCTTACGTCTTCCGGTGTATCACCACTGTTGTAGATTTCATGTATTATTTCTGTAATCTTGTCCATGCCGAAATCGTCTAGGGCCTTCAGCATCTCTATTATAATTCCGTCTGACCCTGCCCCTTCGTTTCTGTTCAGTTTAGCCACTGCTGCTTCCACTTCAGATTTTAATATTTCTGGTCCGTCTATATTTCTGTGTAATGCCTGATGTTCTCTTACATCGTGGAAGAGTTGGCCCATATATTTGTTCCATCTCTGAAGTATGTTTTATTTCTCTAATACCATAGTTCCGCCCTTGGATTTTATGCATCCCACTTGATGAGCAGGTCTTTTGTCCTGCTAGTTCTCTTATTTTTTTTATGCATATCTGCTTTATTTGTGATAGTCATTCTTTCTATTTCTGCACATTTTTTCGTTGAGCCATTCCTCTTTAGCCTGCCTGCATTTGTTCTTTATTTCTTTGTGTAGTGTCCTATATTCTGTTCCGTATCTTGGCATAGTTTTTGTCATTTTTTCATCATGTTGAACATTTTGTCTGTCATCCATTCATGTTTTTTCCTTCGTCTACAATCATTTCGATTGCTCAATTGCTGCTGTAGTTATAGCTTCTCTTAAAGTGTCCTACTTAGGGCTTTCATTTTCCTTTTGTTCTTCGTATCCGCTTTTCACACTGTCCGTATATCATTCCTTCAGTAAAGTCTACGTAACATAGAGAGAAGTTCATCTAAGTATTTATAGAAAAGACACAGGAAAGCTACGTTACAGCGGTGGAAAAGTGACTGAAGCCGAAATGCCAGGTCAAGACCAATAACATTGCAGATTCTTGTTTAGATTTTATCAAGAGTTGATAAGAAATTCTAAATAAGACAGAGTTGGTTTGGTTTGGTTTGGTTTGTTTTGTTTTACGGCATATCAACCTCAATGAGTTATTTAATGTCGACAATATTTTTTATTGCTGGTAATATTTTTTTCCAAAAATGTATTGTTTGTAATAATTTTTTTTAAAGTATTTCTGATATTAAAACCTATTTTTACACTTTCATAGTGTTTTGACCCCAGTTTGGGGGTTAATCATTTGCCCATAGCTGGGACCCTAACAGGTGCTACCACCCCGGGTCAGGGTAGCCCTGGGAACACCAGCAATTAAGCGGTGGTTCCACGCTCCTCAAAGCCTCCTGACCAGAGGCCTTGCTGTCGGACGTAGTTTATCGTCTTACCCAGGACGGAAATAAGACAGAGTCTTGAACACAACCATCAAGACGATATAATAGCAACTGAAATGGGAATTCGGATAAATCGGTGTATACTAATAATGATACATTCTCATCTGTCAATATTATAACGGTCACCAACCTGATTGACTGAGTATACACCGGCCATTTAACAGAGATTTGAATATATTATCTAGTTTTATTTTCTTTCCATGCCAGTTATTAGGAAACGTTTAATAAGAATTTAAATTCAATGTTTCCTGAACAGCCATTCATCAACAAGGGCGGTAATTGGTCGCCGCTCTCCTGAATTGTAAAAGAAGTAAGGTAGGTGACTACAGTAATATTCCTGTAACTATAGCATTACCACGCATGGACGTTAGACAGTTCGCCATCTCAAACAGTGGGAGTGAGCGATAAGACTTTTTTTCCGCACCGTAACTGTAATCCTAGTCCCTAGCTAGCAATTCAAGGTGAAAAAAAAATCTATTCGTGCATTTGAACCTATTTTGCGATAAACAAGCTCAATGTTTCTTTGTGTTTCGATATCTTTGTAGCAAAAGTTTTCAAGTAAATAAGCTATAATGAAAATGACCAATGGAGATGACGACAAAGATGGCTGGATCAATAAAGGAAGAAAAGAAAGAATGAGAGAAAAGGGGAGGAAGAAAAGGATAAAGAAGAAAATGAAGAAAAGAAGTGGAAAGAAATGATAAAGGAAGGAAGGAAAGATGATAAAGGAAGGAAGGAAGGAAGGAAGGAAGGAAGGAAGGAAGGAAGGAAGGAAGGGAAAAATGAAGGCAGAAAGAAGGACAAAGAAAAGAATGAGAGAAAGTTGGAATAAATGAAAGAAAAAAGAAAGAATGCAAGATAAAAAAGAAAGAATGAAATGACTAAATAAATAATGAAAGAAAGAAAGAAAGAAAGAAAGAAATGATTAAAGAAATAAAGAAAGAAAGAAAATTATAAAAGCTGGAAAGTATGTAAAGAAGGAAGAAAAGAAGGAAAGAAAGAACAATTAAAGGAAAGAATGAATTGAGTGATAAAAAAGAAAAGCGGAATGAAAGAATAAATGAATGAAGAAACAAACATGGCAGAGACGTTTCCGTTATGACACGTGACTCGGTTGCTAAGAGCAACAAGTTCATTTTTACCTCTGGAATCTCGTCGACGCAAAAACAAGGGCGGCTGATTGTTTAAGCAGACGGACAGTCGAACTGGCCGGCTGTTCGGATGTTTTAAGAAATGGAATAAAAAATGCGAGCAATAAGCTACAAAGTGTAATTTAATAATGCTTATATATGTTCCCCCCAAAACACACACACGCAAGTACAGACGCTATATGAATTACAGCCTCTGTGTGTGTGTGTGTGTGTGTGTGTGTGTGTGTGTGTGTGTGTGTGTGTGTGTGTGTGTGTGTGTGTGTGTGTGTGTGTTAACTGAATATGTTTTTGTTATTCCAGTTGCTATGGGTTGAATATTTTATAAACTCGTTAGAAAAATAGTCAGAGTATATAGAAAAATATTGCCAAATTGAGATAGAAAGAGAAGGAGAGAGGGTTGAACAGTCTTAAGAGATAGATAGATAGATAGATAGATAGATAGATAGAATGTAATAGTTAGATAATAGACAGATATGAAGTTTGTGGAAAGATTCTCGGCTCAACCAAGAACCGCATTTGAAAAGAATCTGATGTTTATTTAGCTGATCCAATTTGAAAGTTGGTATGATCGAGATCTCACACATATATATAAAGAATTAGTGCATTAATTCTTAGTAGGACATTTTTATTACTTCAACTATTTGAAACAGACGCACATATTTTTATTACTTCAACTATTTGAAACAGACGCACATATTTTTATTACTTCAACTATTTGAAACAGACGCACATATTTTTATTACTTCAACTATTTGAAACAGACGCACATATTTTTATTACTTCAACTATTTGAAACAGACGCACATATTTTTATTACTTCAACTATTTGAAACAGACGCACATATTTTTATTACTTCAACTATTTGAAACAGACGCACATATTTTTATTACTTCAACTATTTGAAACAGACGCACATATTTATTTATTAAACAGTGTACTACGTCGGCCTGAACATTCGAGAAATCTTAATGAAGAAAATGTGCTTTCCGACAGAGATCGAACCAGCTTTCCGCTATTTAGGGGAAATCACCTTTGATCCAGTATGCTTCTATTGCTCGCCCACGAAGGACTTCCCAGTCAAGCAAGGCTTTTTTTATCCTATTTATGGGAAGCACAGATTACTTTTATCGAGCGCGCATATCTGCTCAGTAGTTTCGAAAGAATTAATAGACTTAATCGAACAATTTTTATGACCTCAAACATTATTATAGCGGAGACTTCATATTCGAAATAGAGCCTACATTTTTCGTTAATAGTCGATATTATGTCTACCGGCCTACCCATTTGAAATAATAAAAAATGTATTAATGAATGCAAGAGTTTATTTAGATTTCCCGAGTTCCCAGGTGGATAGACTTAATAAACACTGTTTAATAAATAAAAAGAGAACGTCTTCTTCAAAGCAAAGACGAAGGGTCCACTATAATAATGTTTGAAGCAATATATATATATATATATATATATATATATATATATATATATATATATATATATAGTAAATATCGCGTTTTACTAGATATATATGCGACTGTTCAAAGGTTTCTGAACACTATATTTTTTTAAAAAATCAATATATATATATATATATATATATATATATATGGACATTGAGGTCAAGACCAAGTGGCGACAGTTTGTTTCATGCTTAAACGCAAACTTTTGTAGGTTACTCAGAAAGTAATAACTATGAGTATATTTTCCTGGCCTACGACGTCAGAGGAGTATGCTTGTGATATGGCAGCAGTAGTTGAATAGGTTGTATCAATAGGCTATGATATACGATGCATTCCCGGCAGGCTGGGCAAATGAAGTCTGACATGAAAGAGCGTGTTACCGAATTATTCGGAACAAAATTTCTCCATTGACCTTCATCGACGCTTGCTGAACATTGACTAAGATTAACCGGTGGGTAATGCGTTTCACCAAAACGAGAGACAAGTGCTTGTCTCGCCATGTTCAGCACCAGTTTATCGCATAAAAGAAAAAAACTAATAAAAAAAGGATAACCATGGTATCAACAGCGAAATGGAATCATTGTATTATTTGACAGTGCCCATCACTACACATAATCTGAGATAGACAGTAAAGCGTTGCCTGATAACCTCTAAGCTGATTTTTTAAAATTTGGAACACTAACCATGGGTATACAATACCCAGAGCAAATTTTCCTATTTTTAATTACAATTTTCAGTACCTGATTTTCTTACCTGAATAATGTTTTTCAGTTCCTATTAATGTTAACTCAAAGTACAAAGTTTGAAGTGCCTGCATGTAAAATATTT
The DNA here is from genome assembly GCA_964036315.1 of Acanthosepion esculentum. NCBI lineage: Eukaryota > Metazoa > Mollusca > Cephalopoda > Sepiida > Sepiidae > Acanthosepion > Acanthosepion esculentum. The sequence continues at coordinate 78,442,005 of OZ038498.1, forward strand.
AAAATAAAGAATTATATTTTTTTTTTTTTTTTTTATATTTTCAAAATCGGGTATGATATACCCATGGTTAGTAGTGGTGTAACTTTAATTGATGGTTAGTGTTCTAGTGTTAATTGATATTTTAGCTAAGTTAGACACAAGGCCATTACAGAGAAGCATCTATCAAAAGTCAAATTCACGATATTAGCAAACGTTCTAGTTGCTTGTTAACCATCACTTTATAACAGATTCTATCATCGAATATGGTTTAACAATTCGATAACAGTTGTAAAGAATATTTCAAATGATAAAAAAAATGCTAAAGTAGTAGTAGTCCTGAAGCTGTACAATATCGAAAACATATACCAGGATCTCGCCTGGGCGAAGTAGAAGGTCATTGTCCCTACATACAAGCCACCAATCTGCCACTGGGTGGCATGCAACTAGCGTTTACCGCCGGTGGTCCGCTGTCTGGCCGCCGGCGTGTTCGTCTCGGCAATGTTACCACTGGTAGACCGCCATTGCCTGCCCTCCAGCGGACCACTTGCGTGTTGGGATAATAACAGATCGCCCATTCCAGCGGCTCCACAAGAAATTTGCAAATATAAACACCGCGAAAAAGAATTTCCATAATCTCTGTTTTCCGGCTGATTAACAAAATGTCTTTTATTATAACAGAAGAGATTAAGGAGGAGCTGGTTGTGGGACACTAGCTACAAAGCTGATCTCGTAGACCATGACGTCATTCGTTTCTTTGAATGTTACAAAGGAGTTAACACTTGTGGTTCTGTGTTGTACTGAGAGATTAAAACGAAGATTACGATGCCATAGTTCAAAATCCTAAAAGACAAAAGGAAAATAGGTTTCTCAAGTCCACTATCTTTGTCTCTCTTTTCAGTACTGATGAAGGCGCTTCCTTCCTTAACTTTTGTCCGGAGTTAATATCTTCATTATCATTATATATCTTATTTTGTTTTTGCTCATGTATCTTATTTTATAAGACATTCGACTAACATTTGTCATTTAGGGTTTTGCTTTACGCCGTCTAAAATTGTTTTATTATTATTATTAGTAGTAGTAGTAGTAGTAGTAGTAGTAGTAGTAGTAGAATCGGATAAACACGGCAGATTTAATTTAGAAAATTAATCTTTATTGTCGCATATTTTACAACTTAGATGTAACAAGTGGGTGTATCTTGACAAGATGTAACTTCTGACTAAGCAAGTCAATAAACAATTCCAATTTGTTTCGCTTCATTAGAATTTCCTTTTTGAGCAGAGAATAATTCTTTTGAAATCATTAAAATTAAAAATATCAAACGAAATCCAACATGAAAGAAAAGTACATGAAATCGACATATTAACAACCTAACTGGTTTTGTATTTTTAATTCTCTGTGATAAATTCTGGTTTGTTTGTACATTGTTAATTTGCGCAGTTCCTAATGAATCCACCCATTCATGTCTACCTCCGAGCCACCTTAATGTCTCATTCAAGCCTTGCATTTCTTTTCTTGATTATCTGTGAATTGCCACGACTTCTTTGGAAGAGTGGAGCGCTTTCCTGTTGTATTATCCGCAGCTTAGAATATTAGCGATGTCTTTTTTCTAGACTGGCTGCCACCCAAGACTAATGTTGACCATCATATCCTGCTATTTAACTTCGAGCCGGAGGAAGAAATGCATTCTTGCCTTTCACAGAAGCATAAGTGCGCAATTGAATGTCACAGAGAATCAGTGGACTTCCACTAGTCATGTTAATAATAACCGTTAAACTGACCTCATCCACAAAGTATTTTGCATATCTGTATATGGAACTGTTACTCTTTTCTAGTTATGATCAGAGTGTAGTTTCTCCTCAATGCACAACCTTACTGAGCTGTAATCAAAAATGTTTTCTGGCCGAGAAACCTACTATATAATATTAGCGGAAAGGAACTGGAAGACGGGAGGGGGGGATTTTTAAAAAATAGAGAAAAGTGAAAAGAAAACCAATTCAAAGTGAATATATATACTGGATGTATCAAAAATACTTTGGGACGGATTCCCCACACTAAAACAAGAACAAACTTCCTTATAAACATATGCCCACACATCCTTCGTTTTTGAAAGTTTACGGCAGATGGCCCGGTGTTGCTATGTAGACTAGGTTACATTTGTCTTTCGTGTACAT